>CM028145.1:13399345-13524345 GCA_016403345.1 Corylus heterophylla | reverse complement strand
AATAGTCTTTCTTGGCTTAGTAATTGGAGTAATTTTAGGAGGCCTACTTGTGTCCTACTAAAAATGATGATTGTGCTTTTCTATAATAAATATAAATGGTCGTGGAACTCGACTATTTGTTGGTTAATTGAGATATAGATAATATGATCCTTTCTCCATTTATTATAGTGTGTCACTATATCAAGCTAATTTTATTTTAATTTTTTTTTTCTCTTTGTAGTTGTTGCTTAATTTTTTTTTTAAAAAAAAAAAAAATCAAAAATAGAAAGAAAGACAAAACAAAACGGATTTGTGAAGAAAATCTAACTAGACCTTGAAGAAAGAAAATAATTTCCTTTCTCCAATCTTATAAAAGAGCATGGCCATGATGAAGAAGTGCCAAAAGAGCATAATACTTGCACAAAAAACAAAAACAGAAATAAAAAAAGAATTATACAGAGAGGCTATGCAGAGTAAAATCACTAACGTGACATCTGAAGTAGAAGTTGCAGCATGTGAGTTGCCTGCCAGATTGTCCAAGTCCCGCAAAACACACAAAAGCCAAAGCAAAAGGAACACCTTCGATACACCAAGCAGGTCAAGAATTTATTAGTTTCCATTGCTAATGAATTTATGCCACCAAAATCGTAAAGCAGAAAAATATATATAAAAGTATGAACAAGACCCTAAAAAATAAAGCAATAGTAATTTCTAAGGGGTAACAAAATCGGATTTGAAAAAGAGATAAGTAAATCCACACCTTAATTACATTATTCTCTTCATACGAATTCTAAGTGCCAGGTGTTGAAGAATGTCGCTTTTGTTGTGGGTAAAATTTGGATTCCAAGTTGCCATTATCATTCATCATCATCATCACGGCATCTATTTGAAGGTTGAATTAAATCTATCGCTTTTTCTTCATGCTTTCATACCAAATAGAATCCGTAACTTTTAAAGAACACTAACTTTGAATGTTTCACCGATATAAAATTCAAACCTATATGATACTGGAAAATACTTAAGCAACCTTGAAGATTATCTCCTCTCTTTAGCTTAAAATCTTCTGGAAGAACATAGGAATGCAACCATACTTGATCAGAGCGCAATGATCCATAGCAAGTTTTATGGTAATCTCCACGAGGACAATAGATTTTATTACCATCACTGTAGACTCCAACAATAATTGCAATTTGATCGTGCAGATGTTCTTCATCTTGTCCAACCTCTGCTATTATGTTATCCTGTATATCCACCCATTCAAAATGAGTAATTTGGCATGCCTTAAAGTGACTGCTGATCACATTCTCAAAATGAATGTTTATGTTATATTTATATTTACATATTACCCGTACTTGTTCATAAAAGAAAAGGCAAGATACTAATAAAAATTGTAAAAATTGACAAAGGTTGTATGTATGTTTTGTTAAGACCAACCTTCTCACTTTAAATAGCTAGAAGTATGCGTTCGCAAAATTTTCGATTACGAAGCTGTAGGACATTCCCTAAAAGTTTTGTATTTAATTTTTTGTAAAACGTTTTTTTTTTTTGTATTTTTTTGTTGTTGTTGTTTTTTTTTTTTTTTTTTGTAGTTTGTTTTGAGAAATGTGTTTTTACCAAAAAATAAAAAATAAAAAATTCCAAGAATTATATTTAAACTTTTTATAAAGTTCAATATAATTTTTAATTAGAATTTCTCATGTGTTTTTTTTTTTTTTTTTTTTTCTCAAGGTGGGATTAACCTCACATGTTATCCTTCTATTATGAACATCACAATTTTTAGATGAATATTCAACCCTTGGAGTCAGATAACCATCTAACTTGAAGCAATATTGTTATTTTGTAAAATATATATTTTCCTAGTAGCTTAACTCATGAAAAAGAAACAAATTTAAAATTTGAAGGGATTTTTAACATAATTCTTACCATATTTTCTTCTAGAACATAACAAACATGTTCATGAAACCATAATCTATTGCGCTTGCCGAGTTCTTGGGAGATTCTTGTCGAACAATTTCTCTACCCATTTCTTGCAGCAAGTCATGCATCTCCAATGCTTTATCCAAAACTCAGTTATGAGACATTTATCTTTTAGCTCTTGAAGCCACTATATGAGTGAAAACCACAACTATCCAGTATTTTTGACATATTCTACATTCTCTCCTTTGAAGAAACATGCGATGTCAATGAAAATATTCTTTGCATTTTCATCTAATCCATCAAAACTTATTCGAAGTCTTCTTTGAATATCATCGTGAGGAATTATTTTGTACTTGTCCAATTTACTTTTCCAATAAAAGGTATCTTTACCTTTTAGACTCAAGACTAGCACTTGCAAAGCTAGTGGCAATCCTCCAACATAACACACTGCATCGTTTGTGACTTTCACATAATCATCATCAAGTCTATCTCTATTAAAGGCATGCCAACTAAAGCGTTTATGAGCTTTGAAGTAACCCAATTCCTTCACCTCGTAGGTTAAAACTTGATGTTTAGTTAGTAAATGTTTATCTCTTGTTGTTATGATGATTCTACTTCTTAAACCAAACCAATTGCCTTTTCCAACTATCTTTTCTAATTGGTCTGAATGATCCACATCATCAAGAACTAGAAGTATCCTTATTAAGCGAAGCCTTTGTTGTATCAAAGTAATTCCTTGATCAACAATGTCAACCATTTGACTTGAACCTCCTAGGATTTTAGAAATGAGTTTAATTTGCAAATGGATCAGGCCCTTTTTGTTGGAAGTTTCTCTAATGTTTTTAGGAAAACAACTATCTTCAAAATGAGAAGCAATCGAGTTGTAGATGGCTTGGGCAAGAGTTGTCTTACCAATCCCACCATTCAAGATCCCTATCATGTATGTACTGTCATTATTCTCTATATCTAAAAGCGACTTCATATCCTGTACATGAGACTTTATTCCAATTGGATATTGGGCAACTTTAAAGTATGTATTATTAACTAATTTTGAATTCACCCGTTTGATGATTTTGTCAATAAATTCTGGTTCATTCCTACCGATACAAAAAGATAACAAAACATACTAACTAATGAGTTACCTTCTGATAAAAAGAAGAGAAATTATGTATTAAAAAAAGTTGGAAAAGAAAGAAAAGTTAGTCATACATAACTATGAGGGGGTTTGTTATGCACCATAGCACTATTCATACTTTTTGTAAAATAATAATAATAATAATAATAAGAATTGGTATAGAAAAGTGAAAAAGTGGAATTGAAAAGTAGAAAATTTTGTTTGTAGTGATTTTTTTTATTTGAATAGTAGTAAAAAATAAATGATGTGATATAAAAATAAAAATATTTTAATGTTGATGTTTTTGAAAAAATGAAGTGAATAGTATTTAGGGGTGGGGAGGAGTTTGACAAACAACCCCGATATTTGCGCAACAATTGGAAAGTTCATTTTTCATTTTTTTTTTTAAGTCATGAAAAAGTTATTTAAGCAAATTATCCCATCTAAAACAAAATAATCGGCCGAGTTTAATTAGTTTTGGAACAAAGATTATTTAAAAGGTTAATTACAAGTAGACATTTTTAAATGTAAAATAGTTCACATGCATGCATTGAAACATGTGTATATGGGATGTACCATAATTAGAAGAAAAAAAGAACAATATAGAAGGAAGACAGCGAAGGTGGATAGAAATACTTGTTTCCCAAATACATTCTGGATAAATTGGCCACTTCTTTTAGGGCTCTCTTCCACCCCTCCACCTTCATTTCATCATTGCTGAACCTTTTTGCAAGTTCAGTGAATGCTTCTCCAATCCTATTGGTTTGACGCCTACTTCTGAAGGATTTACATCGTAGAATAGTGGTAGAACTAGTATCTCCCTTGTCTTTTTGCACTTGAGGATCTTCATCAGCTCGTCCAAGCACCATCGGGATTGTTAGTTCTTGTGTTGGCTTAATTTTGTTCCAAAATGCAATGGCTACTGTTCATGGGCTCAAACACTGATATAGAATGCTCAGAATCCAATCTCCATTGTTCATAATATAGATTCATGTGTTTTGAATGGACCTGCAAAATTTTAGCTCAATCAGACCACAAATGCCCATCGACCAGAGCTGTTGATCAAGGCTGGACAGCGTTTCTAGAATGTTGTTTCACCCAATGCATGCCCTGTCTGGACAGGCCTCCCCCGTGTTCGGACCGCATTTCCAAAAACCCTATTTTTGCTCCACAAGGCCATGTTCGGACAGCTCACTAACCGGTCTAGACACCCCGTACCTATTATGCCCAAAAACGTGTTTTTAGTGGGCCCAGGTCTAGGGTTTGATGTACTGATATATATACATCATTATAGAAGAGAGAGGCACGAATTTTTGCCCCCAGAGAGTTCGTCGGAGGCTATGCTAAGAGAGATCATATGTGGTGAGCGTTCAATTAAATCTCTTAGAGTTTTAGTTATTCCTTTGATAAATCTGTAGTTGAGAAGTCTATCGTAAGGGTCCGGTAAAGGAGAATCACGTTGAAGAAGATTGTAAGTAAGGACACGAGTTGTAGGCTTGTCGATCTTAAAAAGCCAAGGTCTTGACAAGGGTTGTAAGTGTTCCTAGTGTCTGTAGTCTCTGGATAATCTTTTGATAGTGATTTCTTGGGTTTGGCTACCCTAGAGAGGTTTTACTTTTATATCAATTTCTAAAAAGTTTCCTCTTCGTAACCAAAATATTTGTGTCTGCCTCTTTATTGCTCTATCTATTTTGGGTGATTGAATTGTTTATTGCTTCATAGTATTAATTCTGCATAAATTGTGATAAACAAGTTTTTGGAGTCGGCATAGCGTTTTTCAATTGGTATCAAATCGGGTTCACTCTGTTTGGCTTAAATTCCTAAGTGAGATCCTTGACACTTTTTTACTATGAATACATCTCAGTCCCTTGTCATTGACTCCTTTGATTTTGATGATCTTGACGATGTGTACAAGATCCTCTCTAATGAGTATAGTCAACTGTCCTACAGATACAAAAAGATTTGTAAGAATTTTAAAACTGTAGAACAAGAAAAAGAGTCTTTGACAAATGAACTGTCTAAATCATATGCCTTGATTGATTATTTAAATTCTAAGATGTCTGTGCTTGTTAAAAAGAATATATCACTTGAGAATGATTTGAAAGAACTCTCACAAAAATTCTCTAGTGAGAATCTGAAAAGTTTTTTCTGTGTTCATAATAAGCATAGTATGATTGTTGATAATGGTGTTTACTTTACTTCGCATGCTTCTAAATCTGAAAGAAAAACCTTATTTGTTAAGCCTGGGAATTTTAAAGAAGTCAAGGCTAACAGTCTGTTTGGATAAGGGCAAAACCACTTGTTTGAATAATTATGTGAAGCCCAAATCGAAGACTTCTTCTAAGAAACAAACTCAAGCTAAGCTTGTTCCGACATGCCACCATTGTGGGATTATTGGTCACATCAGACCAAACTGGTTTCAGTTTAAATCCCAAAGACTTTGGAAAACTTGGCTTCTCCTAAGAAAGACAAATGTGATATAGAGTTGGGTTTGCCTAGATCAAAGTCTAAATATATCCCTCCTCATAAAAGACAACCTTCTCAAAGGTTTGTTCCCACGTGTTATCATTGTGGCAAAGTTGGTCATATTCGGCCAAATTGTTTTAAATTGAGACCTTATGTGCGTCAAAAATCTGGTCCTAAGATTGTTCAAGAGTGGGTTAGAAAGGATTATAACATTCACCCATTAAGGGGGAGTGGTAGTGATCTCACCTAGAGTTAGATGAGTCAATAACAGGCCTAGGATTGAGTGTTTTGCCTATTTTTGAATATCCTAGAGCATGTTATTTTTCTATGCTTTGCATTTTTTTTGTTTTTGCTTTCTTGTTTATGCAGTTAATTGTTTTTGTTGTTACACTTTTGTATGAAGAGTGTATACATAGCTGTTTTGAGATTCTTATTATAAGGCATATTCAAAAAGGATTTTTTAAGAAATTCATATGTTATGATCTTTGAAAGGCTTATAGATGAAGTGTTGTGTGATGGCCACTCAGATTTTTGTCTACTTGCTAATCAAGTGTTCATGAATGTGTAATGTCTTGTGAAGACCAATAAGTAGTTATTAAACCAAATCATTATTTTTAGTGGGACCTATAAGATGTGATGAAAGTTTAATGCTAAAGGATATTCATGTATTGCTTGTTGTAATCTCAATTCAAGCATGTTGTTTTTTTTGCATTACATTTTTGTTTGTTTTGCATTTGTTTTCATTTGTGTTCATTTCTTTTGTGAAAAATTTCAAAAAGACAAAAATATGTTACTTTGATTGTTTTCTTTTCTTTCCTTTGTCTCAAGCACCTAGATAGTCCATTAATTTCTCATGTTGCTTTTTATGGATTTAATTCCTTGCGTCTTGGAATGTTCTTAATATGCATGAGATGAAAATTTGTGTCAATGGACTTGTTTTTGTGGTTACCTAAAGCTTGAGCTTATGTAGTACATTTTGCCTATACTTTATCTCTTCCGCACATTTAAGCTTAAATTGAGGTTTTGTTTCACTTTATTTGTGAGGTCTATTAGGCAACCATATGAGGTTTTTGAGTAGTCATATTTTTCAAATTGACCATATGCTAGTTGAACCTAGGGCCTAAAAATTCCTACTTTCTCTTTTGTGAGAAGCACCAAAAGTTTAAGGACACTTTCTCAAAGAGAAAAATAAACAAAATAGTGAAACAAATAAAATCAAACGACCATATTCCAGAAGGAATTTATTTCACTGTATCAAACTTGTGCAAAATGTTTTTCAAAGGGAAATGTATAGGATGAGAGTGGCTAGGCCCTAGTATGATAAGGTTTGACTTTTGATTTGATATACTTGTCAAAACCTCGTGGTGGTGAAACTTTCTCCTCATTTTGTAAGTTGAAAATTTTTCTCTTTGGATGGCATACACACACACCACAAAAGCTAGGGTTGAATGGAACATTTTTCTTTGCTTGGGTTAAGCAATATGAGTTTAGTGCCATTTCTAGTCTCATGTATATTTTGCATATTGGGAGCATGTTTGAGATATTCATTGTGCAATACATGAGTCATTGATGTGTATATCATGTGTATACATTTGACTTTTGATGGGGAGAAACATGTTTTGCTCTTCCAGTTTCTTGGTGATAATTGAGTCATACATTGAGGGGAGTTTTGCTAATGTTTCTTTATGATCTTGCATTTACGTCATTTTTTTCATGAGTTTTATTTATGTATTGTTGTTCCACATATGCCTTGATGTATTTTGTGAAGTGTTTCAAGAAACATGAAGACCATTTGTCATTCTGCAACAAAAGGGGAGTAAATATGGGAGATGATGGGATTGGCTCGCCACTTTGGTTTTGTCACCAAATTGCCAAAGGGGAGTTTGTTAATTCTTGTGTTGGCTTAATTCAGTTATAAAATGCAGAGGCTACTGTTCATAGGCTCAAACACTGATATAGAATGTTCAGAATCCAATCTCCACCGTTCATAATGTAGATTCATATCTTATGAACGTCCCTGCAAAATTTCAGCTCAATTGGACCACAAATGCCCATCGATCGGAGTTGTTGATCAAGGCTGGACAACATTTCCTAAATGCTATTTCACCCATTGCATGCCCTGTTCGGACAAGCCTTCCCGTGTTGGACTGCATTTCCAAAACCCTATTGTTGCTCGGAAGGCCGTGTCCGGACAGCCCATCAACCTGTCCGGACACCCAGTTACCTATTATGCCCAAAAACATGTTTTTAGTGGGCCTAGGTCTAGGGTTTGATGTATTGATATATATACATTATTATAGAAGAGAGAGGCACAATTTTCGCCCCAGAGAGTTCGTTGGAGGTTGTGCTAAGAGAGATCATATGTGGTGAGCGTTTAATTGAATCTCTTAGAGTTTTAGTTATTCCTTTGATAAATCTGTAGTTGAGAAGTCTATCGGAAGGGTTCGGTAAATGAAAATCACTTTGAAGAAGATTGTGAGCAAGAAGACGAGTTGTAGGCTTGTCGATCTTACAGAGCCAAGGTCTTGCAAAGGGTTGTAAGTGTTCCTAGTGTCTGTAATCTCTAGATAATCTTTTGATAGTGATTTCCTGGGTTTGGCTGCCCCGGAGAGGTTTACTTTTAGAGTGGTTTCTAAAAGGTTTCCTCTTCGTAACCAAAATATTTGTGTCTGCCTCTTTATTGCTTTATATATTTTGGGTGATTAAATTGTTTATTGCTTCCTAGTATTAATTCAGCATAAATTGTGATAAACAAGTTTTTGAAGTTGGCATAGCGTTTTTCAGGGATGAGGCATAGTTTTTAGAGAGTACAATGATCGAAATCTTTGACTCTTCAATGGCTTTGACAAGTGCCGGTGAAATTTCCTCTCCGCTTCGAAGTTTGTCATCCATGAAGGTGTTGATTCCTTTTCGACGTAAGTATGTGTATAGATGGCAGTGAAAGTTTTACGAGTATCTTCGCCTCTAAATCTCAAGAATACATCCCATTGAAATATGGAAGAAGTGAATGACAAAGAAGTTGTGTGGAAGGCCATGGACGAAGTTGCAAGAGTACTAGTTAGTAGAGAAAATTGAGAGAGAATTGCAGAACCGCTAGCTATACCTCCCTAATCATGCAAGTTTGTCAAGATAATAATGCAAGTTGTCACATGCTCGCGATGCGTCAAATTAAAGAAAATGAGAAACTTGTCGGCAACAACAACAAGCTTATAAAGATGGACTTTGACCAGCTTTATTGGAGTTTTTTGCTGCAAATGGCAAACCCACTACATTAAAGAGAAACAACTTGAACTGTGCACACAACCACGTACAGGCTAATTGTTGGGTTGTAGACTATTTTTGGAGGGGCCATTAGCCAAACATATAAGACTTAATTTTTTTTTTTTTTCCAGCTTTAGTTGGGACCATCGCTCCTATTGGTCTCAACATGGCTCCGTCGCTTCTTAAAACTCTTCATGTGAGCATAAATAACACAACTCTCCACCTTCATTTTCGGTCTAAACTTATTATAGAAAACCCTCCAAATGCATAGAAAGCCCTCTAAATGGCGGATTGAGATCCCTTAGAATTCTTTTTAAATTTGAGATTCTCAAATTCATAAAATTTAGCTGTTCATTTCATCTAAACGTCTAAAGTAAGCCATGTTTTAGCATTTAATGAGAAAACATGATTTATTTTAGACGTTTAGATGAGATGAATGGCTGAGAATCTCAATCCCCAAATGTCATATTAGTACTAATAATAATACAACATATTTTTCTTATAATAAAAAAAGAAAAAACAAAAAAAATATAAAAATATAAAACCAAAAAAATATATATAGGGTTTGGTTGGACCACTCCAAATTATTAACGAGGTAGCCGAACCACCCCTAAGGATTTAGGATGGTTGGGCACGGTTTTTGTCAAAATTTCAAATAAAAGTTCAAGATATGGAGTTATTTCTCATTTATACTTTTTGTATGGAGTTTTAAGTAATTTTTTGGGAAAACTTCACTTAACCCCCTTGAATTGTCATCACTTTTGCAATGTCCCCATAAAGTTTAATTTCTCACAATTTAGTGTATCTATCTTTCAATTGTTTGCAATCTCACCCATCCACTAAATTTTTCCAATATACTCCAATTTGTTTTAGGAAAAAAAAAAAAAGAAAAGAAAAAAATTACAATGATTAAGGCATTGGTTCGAATTTAACAGCATGCAAAAAAAATTAAATATTTTTTTCTAAAAAGGGGTATTTTGTTGGGATTTAATGGAAAATCCCAACAAAATCTATTGGTGATTTTAAAAGAAACATTTTAAAAGCCATAGGTGATTTAATATTGACTTTAAATCTAGAGATTATCATTATTGACTTTTAATCTATTGGTGATTTTAAAAGTCACATCACAGTTGGGAGGACACTAGGAGAACACTTGAAGAACATATAGCATTTCCTTTTGTATTATTATATTTTTTCAAAGTCCACCTTGTGGGCGTGAGGGAAGAAGGAAACATAATGAAGAGAAGAGGAGACGTAAGGAAAGACTTGTGTGTTTTGTTTGTAACTTCCATTTGGAGAATTGGGTCATTGTCTATTCAAGCGTGCGTGGAAGGAAATGGTCGAGCAAAGCATTTGAGAGAATTACATGACCTCCTCAACTCATTAGCCATCATCATATGATTGCGATGTGATGAAAGAGAAAAGATGGTAACTACAGCTAAGGAAATTACTTGTGTAATATGGTACTGAATCTTTGTCAAAGGAAACGTTCACACTAATGCAAACAAAGGAAATATTCATTTATTCTTGTTAATTTCTCTTTAATATATATTTGGTGTATATAAGTGTGTCAGTGATTTTTTTTTTTTTTTTAAAGAATTCCATCATCTTTGATTCTTTATTCATATCAAAAAATAAGAGCATAATGCCCTAACAAAACCAGGTCACTGATACATCTTGAAATTTTTTCAATCCAAACCTGATCTATACTTTGGTAGACAACCAATTTAACTAGTTCATGGGCAGCAAAAATTTGTCTCCCTTTTTATATGAACAATTTGCCACTTTGAACATCTTTGATATCATCCAGATTCCACAATGTGGCCATATCTTCTCTAGTTTTGTCTCTTGACATTGACTGTGTTCACTATCGTGGGGGGCTTTCCAGCATGGATAGACAGGCTCGCCATTATTTTTATTTTATTTTTCTTTTTTCATCTTGTCCTACAATCCTCTTATATACTTCATATGATGCCACTGCCCCTGTTGCTACAATATTAGGGTCTAAAAAAATCCCCCACTATGAACTACCATGTTCCGGCGAAACCAAATTTTTCTAGAAATTAGAACAAAGAGCTCAAATTCTTCAATGGAACATTCAGATTGTAATGCCTCCACAAGCTGCTTGAAATCAAATTCTTCCCTTGAATTGGGATCCTTTTGTAGTGGTCCTAATTAAACCGAGTGAAAACGACAATTCATATAAGAAAGTTGGTTGATCTTTTCCATGCAATGAGCTCAACTTAACAAAAAACATAAGGGGATGAATGAAAGAACATAGAAACCAAGGTTTACTTACACATTTAGAAATTGAAAGAAGGTTTACTCAATTATGTTTGCATTGATCAGTGAGGATCTTCTACACAACCATGGCCTGCACTTCCTTCCTTTTTCAACTGCTACATCACCATGGTTGCCTCATAGCTGGACTGAATATTGCATAATCTTCTCTTGCCGCTTTGAGTATTATGAAAGGTACGATATTTAACACAAATTTGCGCATTTGTTTATAAGCTTATAAACAAGATTTGCAATGACTTTAGTTGCAGCCTCACTTGGATGACAACTACTTTTGGATATTGAATTTTGGTTAAGATCACAAATACTGGATTTTGTTTTTCTTTATAACTTGAATAAAGATTATCTAGATTCATTAAACATTATAAATATTATTTAATTAATTGTTTAGATTTTACTGACTCGACATATATATTGTAACATCCCCAACCCATTAGGGTTAGGTTTGTTAATAATTTTTCTTACTCGCAAAGATCCATAAGGTTTATCAACTAAACAATACTAGTATAACAATGACTGGATGAAAGTCTAGAATATCATGTCCAAAAATAATAACTAGACTGAAATATTTATGCTTAACAAAAATATGTCTCACAAACGATAATAACGTTCCTTATAAATTCATCAAACTCTGAAAGAAAACTATGCCAATGCACTTATTAACTTAACTAATATGAAATCACATGAAATCCTAAATACGCTCACCTCCATTCCGGCCTCCTAATGCAACTTGATCACCACTTGAAACAATAAATAAAACTGATGAGCCCAAAGGGGGCCCAGTAAGTGAAATCCAGAACCATAAGCAGTTTTACTCCTTGTCCCAGTTTGAAAATTAGAACTCCTAACTACATATGTTCCCAGTATGTTTTTAAAGAAAACATAAAGCAAATAAAATATATATCATCAACAAAATTTGTGATAATCTTTATCTCATACTAGGGCCTATGTATACTGTTACCCTCATATACTAGGGTTATGTGGTCCCTGGGACCTGGAATGAGATTCTGTGGCTGCAGCCCCATCCTCTGGCCAGTCGATTAAGTCTAGGTGCATTCAGCATGGCAACAAAAAAAACAATGATGGAACCACCTTCTGGCAGAGTGTCTTTCAGCAGTTGAGCCTCCATCCTTAGCATCCGTACCGAGCTTCTCTCTTGTTTCTCTTGGGGCCAAAAATACACTCCTCCCTACATGTATCCTCATTTTATAACACTGTTTTCTCATTTCTTGTACTTCTCTAGGTGCATCTTAGGGCAACATGTAGGAGGGTTTATTATCATTTTCTCAAAATTCTCTTTATAAACATCACTATTTTCACAATGTTTCTTTTTCTCAAACTTGTCATGCATGCAGCATAATTCCATAATATAAACAAAATAATCATTTGCAGTTTGAAACAAAATTGCTTAAATAACATGACATGATAATTTTTTTGAAAGAGATAGTAAATTCACTTACCTCTTGATTGCAATAAAAATTTCCTCTAACTGCTAACTAATCTCTTGAAGGAAATACAGACACGTTACTAGCCTTATACACGTCACAGTAAAACATTCTATTACTATTATGAGTTGGCTTGCTAACCAATTGAGAATGAACTTACTTAGGTATTTAGGTATGCTTTCCCATAAAATTTCCAGAACTCATCTTATTTAGTAGTACTCCTTTATATATATACTTTAAGTTCTTCCATGTATACATATATATATATATATATATATATATATATAAGTACACTTTAAACTCTACCATGTATATATGGATACCTCCGTCAGAATGCTATATATATATATGAACAACCTGAATCTATATATGTGTTGATATATTTTAAAGTACCCCATATGTATATGTTTATCAATACCTCACATTAATATATTTATATCTTTATATTTTAAAGTATTACAGATATATATATATTTATAAATACTTTACATCATTCTAAATATATGCATACATGGGACAGTGATTATTATTAGGTCTATAGCTTGAGTGTCAAAGGAAAAATAGATTAATGTTTCACTCTCACAAGAGACAAGGTAAGTGTGATATATATGGCTGTACGTGAGGAGTAAAAAAAATAAAACAAATCTCTCTTTCCCACTACAAGGCCACACGGCAACCAAGGCAAGAAAATACTAAAATTTTGACAAAACACTTGTGCTCTGAAATAAGTATATATGTATAAGAAGAAGAAAAAGCAATCTGTGAGGCCATACCTAACGTACAACAGGGAGAGTGACGTGAGGAGAAAAAGCGAGCGGCAAGGAAATTTTTTTTTTTTTACTTTCTTTCTGTCTTGGTGTGCAACAAGAGCTTGTTTCCTCCCCTTAAATAGGCTGTATAAAAGGGATCAGGATCCCCTCCATTTGAGGGAGAAAATGAGATTCTCATTTTCTCTAATCTCAACCCTTAGATGAATCTAAGGGTTCAAAATATTCCAATCTCAAAACTCAAACACAAACACAACCACACAGGATTTTATACCAAATTTAAATTAAAAAATTAATTAATTAATTATTTTAAAAACAAAACGGAAAAAAAAAAACAAGGGGCGGCTCCGCCCAGAGCCTCCCATCTGGGGCTAGCGCACGGCCACCCCTAGGCCATGGGGTGGTGGCGCGGCCACTCCCAAACAAATCTGGGGTGGCCGCGGCCACCCCCATGGCCTAGGGTGGCCGCGCGCCACCCTCTAGGCCCTGGGGTGGCCTTACGCCACCCACGGGATGGACGCCGGCGGCAGCGAGCCGCCCCATGGCATGCCTTCTCCTCCAATTATTATTTTTTTAAAAAATAAATAAATAAATGATTTTATTATTTATAATCAAGTGTGTTGGGTTTATTTTTGGGTTTTGTGTTCCTAAATGATCTTAGACCCTTGAATGTTTTGAATGGCTAAGATCTCACAAAATGAGATTCTCCAATTACTCACAATTGGAGGGGATCCTGATTCGTATAAAAGAGACACTGAATAGGTTTTCAAGGAGCTTAGGTTTTTCCTTTTTGGTAGTCGGCGCCTAGGGCTTCAATATATATATATATATATATATATATATATATATATATATATTCTTTATTATTATTATTACTATTATTTATATTTTACTCTTTTATTTTATTTACTTATTATTATTATTATTATTATTATTATTATATATTTTTAATTCGTCCATTCTCATTGTTAACCTAAGCTGACCCCTTTTTAAAAAACTATGAGTCAACTGAAAAATACCCTAAAGGGACTTAGGATTGTCACAATCCTCCCCCCTTATAAAAATTCCGTCCTCGGAATTTGGTGAACAACTAACCAATCGACCATAGGAAGTACTTGATGTGCCAAAGTCGCTTTGAGGCCCATCAGCTTTCACTCAAACAGATACGGGTACTTCTCCTGCATGCTATCCTCCAATTCCCATGAAGCTTCTTCCACAGAGTGGTTACTCCATAAGACTTTCACTAAAGAGATAGTCTTGTTCTTGAGGACTTGTTCCCTTCTATCCAATATTATTGTCGGTGTCTCCTCATAAGTCATGTTGGGTTGAATCTGTAGGGGCTCTCTTTCCAATACATGCGTGGGGTCCGGTACGTACTTCCTTAACATGGATATATGAAATATGTTGTGAATTCCGGTCAAGTTTGGTGGTATTGCCAAACGATATGCCACCGTGCCGATCTTCTTGAGAATCTTAAAGGGACCCACAAATCTGGGGCTTAGCTTTCCTCTTCTTCTGAACCTCATTACTCCTTTCATAGGGGCGACCTTGAGAAAAACCTTTGTGCCAACTTCAAAATCCAGTTCTCGTCGTCTGATGTCGGAGTAGCTCTTCTGTCAACTCTGAGCTGCTGCTAATCTCTACTTAATCACTGTTATCTTCTCACAGGTGTCTTGAATGATCTCTGGTCCGAGTAGTTTTCTCTCTCCTACTTCGTCCCACTATAATGGCGACCTACACCACCTCCTATACAAAGCTTCATAGGGTGCCATCTCGATGCTAGCGTGATAGCTGTTGTTATAAGCGAACTCTATCAATGGAATGTACTGAATTCAGCTTCCTTTAAAGTCCAAAACACATAGTCGCAACATGTCTTCCAAGGTTTGAATCGTCCGTTCAGTCTGTCCGTCTGTTTGAGGGTGAAATGCTGTGCTGAAGGTTAACTGGGTTCCCAATGCTTCCTGTAAACTCTGCCAAAATCTAGAGGTGAATCTTGGATCCCGATCCAACACAATCGACACAGGAATCCCATGTAATCGTACGATCTCCTTGATGTAAAGCTCAGCAAGTCGGTCCATACTATATGTCATCTTGATGGGTAGGAAGTGTGCAGTCTTAGTCAACCGATCAACAATGACCCATACTGCATCTTGGCCACTAGGAGCTCAAGGAAAGCCTGACACGAAATCCATCGAAAAACGTTCCCATTTCCACTCAAGAATAGGTAGGGGTTGCAAAGGTCCTGCAGTCTTTGGCACTATTCTACATATCATGTGATGTCCTTCTTCATTCCTTTCCACCAATAATTTCTACGTAAATCCTAATACATCTTGGTGTTGCCTGGATGGACTGTATATAGGGACTGATGGGCTTCTGACAAGATGACTCTCTTTAGTTCTGCGTCCTTGGGAATGCACACTTGGTTGTGAAACTTTAATATCCCATCTCCACCTATGTGAAAATCTGATTGTACCCCTTTTTCCACTTCTTCACGGCTTCTAATAAATTCGTTGTCCAATAGTTGGGTAGTTCTGATTTGCTCCATTAAGGTTGGCTCCAAGGTTAGGCTACTCATGTAAGACTAGATTTCCCCCACCATCATCTCTACTCCGGCTCTCTCCAGGTCAAGGAGCAGTTCCTTTTGCATAGTGAACATGGTAGATATGCTTCCAGCTATGGTTTTTCTACTGAGAGCATTAGCAACTACAGTCACCTTACCTAGGTGGTAGTTGATTGTACAATCATAGTCCTTTAAGAGTTCTAGCCAACGTCTTTGGCACATATTGAACTTTTTCTAGGTGAAAAAGTACTTCAGGCTTTTATGATTTGTGTAGATTTCACAATGCTCCCCGTATAAGTAGTGTCGCCATATCTTAAGAGCAAAGACAACCGCAGCAAGCTCAAGGTCATGAGTCGGATAATTGCGCTCGTAAGTCTTCAATTGTCGCGAGGCATAGGCGATTACTTTCCTTTGCTGCATTAGTACGCAACCCAACCCTTTGTGTGAGGTGTCACTATAAATTTCAAATCCATCTGATCCTGATGGGAGAGTGAGGACCGGTGCGGTGACTAAACGTTGCTTCAATTCTTGGAAACTTTGTTCACACTCCTCCGACCACTAGAATTTCTCGTTCTTCTTTGTAAGTCTGGTCAATGGTCCCGCCGACCAAGAAAATCCTTCAACGAACCTCCTATAATAGCCGGCAAGACCCAGAAAACTTCGCACCTTGTGGGGATTCGACGGTCTCACCCAATTGACTACCGCTTCCACTTTACCTGGGTCTACTGCAATTCAATCCTTGGTAACAACATGCCCTAAGAACGCCACATTGTCTAACCAGAATTCACATTTCTTGAATTTCGAATAAAGTTTGTGTTTCCTCAAGACGCTTAACACAGTCCGCAAATGCTCCTCATGCTCCTCCCTACTCTTTGAGTAGATTAAGATGTCGTCTATAAATAGCACCACACACCGATCAACAAGCTCTCAACAAATCTAGTTCATCATATCCATGAAAGCTACCGGAGCATTAGTTAACTCAAAAGGCATTACTAATAATTCATAATGCCCATACCTTTGGAACACTGTCTTCTGTAAATCCTTCTCTTGAATCTTGAGTTGGTGATAGCCGAAACGAAGGTCAATCTTAGAGAATACCTGTGACCCTTGGAGCTGGTCAAAGAGGTCATCAATCCTCGGCAGTGGATATCTATTCTTGATTGTCACCTTATTTAGTTCCGGATAGTCAATACATAGTCTCATCGACCCATCCTTTTTCTTCACGAATAAGACCAGTGCTCCCAATGGAGACACACTAAGGCGGATAAACCCTTGTCCAAAAGTTCTTGTTACTGATCCTTGAGTTCCAATGGCGCCATTCTATACGGAGCCTTGGATATGGGTGCGATGTCTGGTAGTAAGTCAATGGTGAATTCGGTCTCCCTGTTCGGCGGTATCCTTGGCAGCTCTTCTGGAAAAACCTCTACAAATTCTCGTACTATAGGTATTTCCTCAATCTTGCATCCCGATTTTTCTTCTATCACACAAGCCAAGTATCTTGAACACCCACTTCTCAGTAATTTGGTCACATGTAGTGTAGATATCAATTTGAGTGTGCCGGTATTCTGATTCCCCTAAATCTTGAACTCTGCTGCTCCCGATAGTCTAAACATGATCTCCTTGTGGAAACTGTCCATGCAAGCATGATACATGGATAGCCAATCCATGCCTAAAATAATATCAAACCTGCTCATCTCAAAGATAACGAGATTCGCTGGCATGACATGGCCTTCAAATAGAATAGGACAACCTTTAACTACTAAGGTGCATAAAATTGTACTCCCTACCGGTGTAGCAACTGCTAAATTTACATCTAAAGCCTTAGACTCCAGACAGCAGGCTTTAGCAAAGAAATACAACACAAACGAGTGTGTTGCCTTGAATCAAAAAGAACAGAAGCTCTACCAGATAAAATAGGAAGAGTACCTGTTACTAAGTCATTTGATGCCGCTGCATCACTTGGCATCAGAGCAAACACCCGAGCAAGTGCCGTGGTTCTCTGTCCCTCTGGGTGGTTCTGATTGGCTTGGTTGTTGGCAGGAGTCCTATAGTCCTTCGCAATATGTCCAAGTTTCTCGCACTTAAAGCAGCCTGATTGCTCGTAGAGGCAATTCTCAGTATGCATCCTACCGCACTTGTGGCAAGATGGGCGTTGCTCGCCTCCTCTTTGGTTATGGAATTGCTATGGTGTGTAACTCCTTTCTGCTGGTTGGTTAAATCTCCTCTTATTGGCATGGAATGATTGTCCCCCCGAGTGGTTTCCTTGCGGTGCAGTTCTCTTCTTCTAATTGAAGTATTCCGAGTTGATTTTCTATGTCTTCTCAATTACTGCCGCCTTGTTGATCAAGTCTGTCACTTTGCCAATCTCGAATCCCACAATCTGGTTCATGATGCAAGGCTGTAACCCTCGTTCAAACTTTGTTGCTTTGAGCTCCTCTATGGACACCAAGTAAGGCGCGAACCGAGAAAGTTCAATAAACTTGGCAGCATATTGCTCCACTGTCATTGATCCTTGAATCAAATCTGTAAATTCCTGGCCCTTGGCTTGTCCGATTGTTTAAGGAAAGAATTGCTCCAAGAACACCTCCTTGAAGTCTTTCCAGGGAATGGTTGCTCCAACACCTAGTCGTTGTTGCAGGTGTTCCTTCTGAGCGGTCCACCATCGTTCAGCTCCCTCAGTGAGGTAGTAGGTAGCATACTTGACTCTCTATTCTTCGGTGCAGTTCATCACATCCATCAGCTTCTTTATTTGTAAGACCCAGTTTTCAGCAGCTATGGCGTCGGGTTGTCCCTCAAAAACAAGAGGGTATTGCCGACTAAACTTTTCAAAAGTACACCCTCGCTGTCCTCCGCTGGTTGTCCCTCCCTTGGTATTGGTACCTATTGCTAGTAAGCTCATAAGTTGCGCCGCCAACACAGTCAAAGCTTTCAGTTGCTGGTTGGCAGTGGTGTTTCCTCCGTTCCCAGCCTCATTGTCCTCAATATGACCCTCCTTGGTGTTGATAGAACGGCTGCGAGTCGGGGGTGCCATTGTTCTACGACCGAGGTAAAAGAGAAGAAAATAATAAGCAGCTAGAATGTATTCATGTACTATCTATAAGTGTCTACAAAGACAGACTCTACTTGGCCGGAATCTGGCTTCCCACTACCCCACTACTTCTATCAATAGTTCTAATTCTTAAAGTCTACAGAACCTTATAACCTTTGCTCTAATACCAAAATTGTAACATCCCCAGCCCGTTAGGGTTAGGTTTGTTAATAATTTTTCTTACTCACAAAGATCCATAAAGTTTATCAACTAAACAATACTAGTATAATATGCATGAAAGTCTAGAATATCATGTCCAAAAATAATAACTAAACTGAAATATTTATGCTTAACAAAAATATGTCTCACAAACGATAATAACGTTCCTTATAAATTCATCAATCTCTGAAAGAAAATTGTGCCAATGCACTTATTAACTTGACTAAAATGAAATCACATGAAATCCTAAATACGCTCACCCCCATTCCGGCCTCCTAATGCAACTTTATCACCACCTGAAACAAGAAAAAAAACTGATGAGCCCAAAAGGGGCCCAGTAAGTGAAATCCACAACCATAAGCAATTTTACTCCTTCTCCCAGTTTGAAAATTGGAACACCTAACTACATATGTTCCCAATATATTTTTAAAGAAAACAGAAAGCAAGTAAAATATGATGATAATATATTTTATTTGCTTTCTGTTTTCTTTAAAAATATACTGGGAACATATCTCATACTAGGGCCTATGTATACTGTTACCCCCATATACTAGGGTTGCGCGCTCCTTGCGACCTGGGATGAGATATTGTGGCCGCAGCCCTATCCCCTGGCCAACCGATTAACTCTAGGTGCACTCAGCATGGCAACAAAAAAAACTATGATGGAACCACCTTCTGGCAGAGCCTCTTTCAGCGGTTGCGCCTCCATCCTTAGCATCGGTACTGAGCTTCTCTCTTGTTTCTCTTGGGGCCAAAAATGCGCTCCTCCCTACATGTACCATCATTTTATAACACTCTATTCTCATCTCGTTTACTTTTCTAGGTACATCTTAGGGCAACATGTAGGAGGGTTTATTATCATTTTCTCAAAATTCTCTTTATAAACATCACTATTTTCACAATGTTTCTTTTTCTCAAACTTGTCATGCATGCAGCATAATCCCATAATATAAACAAAATAATCATTTGTAGTTTGAAACAAAATTGCATAAATAACATCACATGATAATTTTTTTGGAAGGGATAGTAAATTCACTTACCTCCTGACTGCATTAAAAATTTCCTTTGACTGCTAACTAATCTCCTGAAGGAAATACAGACATGTTACTAGCCTCATACACGTCACAGTAAAGCATTCAATTACTATTATGAGTTGGCTTGCTAATCAATTGAGAATAAACTTACTTAGGTATTTAGGTATGTTTTTCCATAAAATTTCCAGAACTTATTTTATTTAGTAGTACTCCTTTATATATATACTTTAAGTTCTTCCGTGCAAACACACACACACACACACACACACATATATATATATATATGAACAACCTGAATCTATATATGTGTTGATATATTTTGAAGTACCCCATATGTATATGTTTATCAATACTTCACATTAATATATTTATATCTTTATATTTTAAGTATTATATATATATATATATATATATATATATATATATATATATATATATTATAAATACTTTACATCATTCTAAATATATGCATACATGGGACAGTGATTATTGGTAGGTCTATGGCTTTAGTGTCAAAGGAAAAATAGAGTAATGTTTTACTCTCACAAGAGACAAGGTAAGTGTGATATATATGGCTGTACGTGAGGAGTAAAAAACAGAAACAAGTCTCTCTTTCCCACTACAAGGCCACACGACAACCAAGGCAAGAAAATACTAAAATTTTGACAAAACCCTTGTGCTCTTAAATAAGTATATATGTATAAAAAGAACAAAAAGCAATCTGTGAGGCCATACCTGGCGCACAACAGGGAGAGTGACATGAGGAGAAAAAGTGAGCGGCAGGGAATTTTTTTTTTTTTTCCTTTCTTTCTCTCTTGGTGTGTGGCAAGAGCTTGTTTCCTCCCCTTAAATAAGCTGTATAAAAGAGACACTGAATAGGTTTTCAAGGAGCTTAGGTTTTTCCTTTTTGCGTAGTCGGCGCCTAGGGCTTCAATATATATATATATATTCTTTATTATTATTATTACTATTATTTATATTTTACTCTTTTATTTTATTTACTTATTATTACTATTATTATTTATTTTATTATTATTATTATATATTTTTAATTCGTCCATTCTCACTGTTAACCTAAGCCAACCCCTTTTTAAAAACCTATGAGTCAACTAAAAAATACCCTAAAGGGACTTAGGATTGTCACATATATAACCTTCTTATTTTTTATAGATGAGATATAGTACATAGAAAACATAAGCACACTGGAAAAAAAAAATATAAAAAGACTCCGAACACACCTATAATTGTGAAGAATTAGGCTATTTAATAGGAACACATTTTGCATTATTTCTAACAATAATGAGGTTGAATATATAGGTGTTTACCAAACAATGTGTTAGGGGTGAACACCAATTTCAGATACTCAGCGGAATTAATCTACCCCTCTTTGTGCAAATTAAATAGTAACACAGTAGCAATATAATAATCAAGCAAACCCACAAGCAAGACACTAGGATTTTTACGTGGAAAACCCTCCAATGCGAAGGTAAAAACCACGGGACCTAGTCCAGGTAAATCTTCCACTATCACCAATGATGAGTTTACAATTGTCTTCCCTAGATAAATATCTAGAGGTTATCACCAAATCAAGAATACATGCATTCTTGGATTAAACATAAATTTGTCACCCTAAAGTGGATTCCAACAAGAATAGAGAAATATCTCACCAAGTAGGTATTAGCAACCAAGCGATTAGAGAGGAATTCCAATGATCGATACCAGTCAATACGTAGCACTCGTCGTCAAAAGCAACACTCTAAAATTGCTTCAAGATCAGACCACAAGCGAACCTCCAATCTCTGACGGATGTGAATAGGTGAAACCCTTTTTTTTTCTCCTTTCTCTTTTTCCTTCTCTCCCTGCGCCACACTCTTTCTTTTCTTCTCCTTATTTTTCTCTCCTTTTGGTCTCTTATAAACACATGTATAGTGTGTTAGAAGTCTACTACAAACAAAACTCTTTGTTTTGTTGTAGTCCATGTGGTCCCCACATAAGAGGGGCCACCCAACAACTCTCGCCAAAGCCACCTACAACTCAATTGCCACACAGTTTGAAGGTAGTTGTTTTCTTGAAAACATTACAGAAACTTCTGGCCAAATGGACGATTTAATCCGTTTACAAAATAAACTTCTTTCTAAGGTCCTAGGTGATGTAAGTCTAATGATTAACAATCTTGATCAAGGAATTACTTTGATACAATATAGACTTTGCTATTTGAGAGTACTTCTAGTTCTTGATGATGTGGATCAATTAGTTCAATTAGAAAAGTTAGCTGGAAAAGATAATTGGTTTGGCTTAGGAAGTAAAATTATCATAACAACAAGAGATAAAGATTTACTCCGTGCACACGAAGTTGATTCAGTATTCCAGGTGAATAAGTTGGATCACAATGAAGCACTTCAACTCTTTAGTCGACATGCCTTTAAAAGTGGCGGACCTAACAATGATTTTATGGAACTCACAGAACATGTAATAGGTTATGCAAGGGGCCTTCCACGGGCTTTAGTATTGCTAGGTTCAAATCTATCTAGTAAAAGCTTGCATGAATGGAAAAGTGCATTGAATAGGTATAAAAGCATTCCTAATAAAAAAACATTCACTGTATACTTAGAATAAGTTTTGATGGGTTGGAGGACACTGTGAAAGATATTTTCCTTGACATTGCATATTTTTTCAAAGGAGAAAAGTAGGTAATGTCAGGAAAATACTAGACAAGGGTGATTTCCTTTCAGATTCTGGTATAAAAGTGCTTGTGAATAAGTCTCTCACATCTATTAATGAGTTTAAGAGATTAACTATGCATGACTTACTGTAAGAAGTGGGTAGAGAAATTGTTCGACAAGAATCACCCAAAGAACCCGGCAAACGTAGTAGGTTGTAGTTTCATAAAGATATTCGTCATGTCCTAGAAAAAACTACGCTAAGACTTATGTTAAAAAACTTTTATAATTTACAATAGTTTCTTTTCATAAGTAACAATTTGCTCCCTGTAGTCAAATTCAATCAAAACACTTGACGGATTCCGTTAGTATGCCACATGAGAGCCAATAAAATGACTACATGTGTCACTATATATATTCCAATAAAAGAGTAATTTGTTAATAATTTGTTAGAAACATCTTTATGAAACTACAACATACTACGTTTGCCAGGTTCTTTGGGTGATTCTTGTTGAACAATTTCTCTACCCACTTTTTGCAGCAAGACATGCATAGTTAATCTCTCAAACTCATCAATAGATATGAGAGACTTATCCATAGGCACTTTTATACCATAATCTGAAAAGAAATCACCCTTGTCTAGTATTTTCCTTGCATTACCTACTTTTTCTCCTTTGAAAAATATGCAATGTCAAGGAAAATATCTTTCTGATGTCCTCAACCCTTCATAACTTATTCTAAGTATATCATGAATTTTTTTATTAGGAATGCTTTTATACCTCTCCAATGCACTTTTGCATTCATGTAAGCTTTTACTCGATAGATCCGAACCCAGCAATACTAAAGCCAGTGGAAGGCCCCTTGCATAGCCTATTACATGTACTAAAGCCAGTGGAAGGCCCCTTGCATAGGCTATTACATGTACTAAAGTCAGTGGAAGGCCTCTTGCATAACAAGATAGATCCGAACCCATCATATCTTATTCTAAGTATACCGTGAATTTTTTTTATTTGGAATGCTTTTATGCCTCTCCAATGCACTTTTCCATTCATGCAAGCTTTTACTAGATAGATCTGAACTCAGCAATACTAAAGCCAGTGGAAGGCCCCTTGCATAACCTATTACATGTTCAGTGAGTTCCATAAAATCACCATTAGGTTTGCCACTTTTAAAGGCATGTCAACTGAAGAGTTGAAGTGCTTCATTGTGATCTCACTTATTCACCTGGTATACTGAATCAACTCCGTGTGCACAAAGTAAATCTTTATCTTTTGTTGTTATGATAATTTTACTTCCTAAGCCAAACCAATTACCTAACTTTTCTAATTGGACTAATTGATCCACATCATCAAGAACTAGAAGTAACCTCAAACAACAAAGCCTATATTGTATCAAAGTAATTCCTTGATCAAGATTGTCAATCATTAGACTTACGTCACCTAGGATCTTAGAAAGAAGTTTATTTTGCAAGTGGATTAAATCGTCCATTTGGCCAGAAGAAATTGGACACCACATGCCACACAGAAGGTCAAGACCGACTACAAATCCTCTGTAATAGGATTCTTATTATTTTGAAAAGGTGAAGAGCCACAACGCCCATCTTGGCTAGGAGAAGAGCCTATACGGCATAAAAGAAAAGAAAATAACAAAGCAGAGGGCTTCATGCGACTATTGTTGAGTATTTAGGGATTTATTTTGAGAATAATTTTGTGTGACAAGTTTATTTTGACTCATTATGATTTTTGTTTATATCAAATGCTTACTTTGTTTGATTTGTTATGATTCGAAAATATATTGAGTGCTTAATTTATGGTCACATTGTAGAATCCTGCTTGACTAACTCTTGTGATTTTATTTTTTGTGAGGACTCAACACATGGATTAGAGGTAAATGTATGGCAGCCTATAATTGAATTACCACCTCATGAGCTCAACCTTTTGCCATCAAGTGAGAATGTCCCAAAGGTTAAATTCAAACCCTTGCTGATGGCATACAAGTATGCACATTTAATATCGAAGAATGACTTTTTTGTGGTAAACCCATCCAAACTTGATACTTTCCACGGGGGTAAGTCATTTGATGTTGCGAATGACTATAAAAGCATGATGTGTTGGAAGATTGCAGACAAGAAAAAGATGAAATAGAGAATCATGCATGTTAAGATCTGCAATCAATTAGTGTTTGTTTTTGTGTAGTAGTTTAGGTTATCTTTGTTTTTGTTTCTATTTTTGTTTTCTAAATTTCTTTCGCAGGTAACAAGTGTCAATTTGTTTCATCACTTCAAGGTACCCTCACTACAAAAAAAAAAGGTTTTTGTTGACCAATAGTTTCTGAAGTGTCAAGCATATTGACTCGTCAGAAACCTTTTTTGATGTGTTAGTACTGACGTGTGTCATAGGTTAATAAGGCGGGTGTCAAAAATTCTAATTTTTTGACATGCTAATTTTGACACGTCAAAAAGTACTAACGTGTCAGAAATTGGCACATCAAAAATTATTTTTAGACGTGGCAGTTTCACCATGTCAATAATTTATTGACATGTCAAAAAGTGGCACGTCAAAACAATTTTTTAACATGTCAATTTCTGACACGTCAATAAATTATTGATGTGTCAAAAAGTGGCATGTCACTAAAGTTTAAAAAAATATTCAAAAAAATTAATAATTTTTTTAAAAAAGAATCATAATTAAAAAAAAAAAAAAAATTCTGGAAGTTTTTTCTTCAATTAAATTTACTTTATGTTTAATTTATCATCAAAAATCCAGTTGCAACTTAAAACCCATATAAATCCCTACAAATGTTGAACACCCATATATATCTAACTATTGAAGGAAAATTCCCAAAATCTCATCATTAATTCACTACACAAGTACTCTGATCTTTAAACATCCGATAGAAATTCCTAAAATACTTCAAACCCCCAAATAATGTAGAAGAACAAATCTAAAAGTGGGTTAGCAAATTTAACAACAACAACAAAAAAGAAAAACTTCTATATAAGAGACTAATAGATATAGAATAACTCAAATTCAAGCATTTATACCTTAAAATCCCCAAATATTCGGACCCCTTCCCTTCTCTCTCCATTTCTCTTTCTTCTTCACCTTTTCTCCTCTTCTCTCGCAGGTTCCTTTTCTTTTCTTTTATTTTGTTTAAGCTACAAACAAGGGAGGTGGGCGTGAGAAGAAGAAGAAGAAGAAAAAAAGAATATATATATATATATATATATATATATATATATATATATATATATATATATAAGTGAGAGCCAAAAGACAAGCAGAATGAAGGAATTTGGGAGAAGAAATTAGTTGAAAGGAGAAGGAGAAAGGAAAGAAAATAAGGAAGAGATCTCATCTAGAAGAGGAAAAGAAAAAGAAAAGAAAAGAAATGACAACTTATTTGAAAAGGAAGGCTGTGGGCTCACGCAGGAGGAGAAAAAAAAAAGATGAGGGAAAAGGACAAAAAAAAAGAAAAAGGGGTCCAACAGTGCAGCGCCTTTTCGATGAGGTTTCTTGATGTGTCTAAAGTAGACACGTCAAGAAAGTCATCATATAATTAAAATATTGCATAATTTTTATTATTAATTAATAACCATACATATTTTGTTACCTAATATTAATTATTTCCAAATAAATTAAAGAATTACAATTAAGCCCCACACACACACACACACACACACACATATATATATATATATATATATATATATATATATATATATATATATATAATAAAAGCATTTCATAATTTTATTATTAATTAATAACCATATATATTTTGTTACCTAGCCATAAATTAAAGAATATATTTCAAAAAAAAAAAAAAATTAAAGAA
Source organism: Corylus heterophylla (assembly GCA_016403345.1). NCBI lineage: Eukaryota > Viridiplantae > Streptophyta > Magnoliopsida > Fagales > Betulaceae > Corylus > Corylus heterophylla. The sequence goes on along the minus strand of CM028145.1, from coordinate 13,497,760 downwards.
TATAAAGCACATATATATAATAACCATATATAGTGAAAGCATTGCATATAAGAGACAAGAGAGCATTAACTAGTTTTATAAAATTTTAATAGGATTGAATATATCTTAATATATGACGACATATACCAATTACATATACCAATTAAATTTTGTTACTTAATATATGTACCAACTAATATTGTTATCTAATTTTGTTAACCAATTAATTAAATTTTGTTACTTAATATAGGTGCAAATAATTAATATTATTAATTAATTAATTTTTGACGTGTGAAATAATGGCACGTCAATAATTATTGACGTGTCAAAATAACACGTCAATAATTATTGACGTGTCAAAATGTGACACGTCAAGAAATTATTGACATGTTACATTTGACACGTCAAGAAAATATATTGAAAATAATAAGAGAAAAAAAATTATGTGATCACTTATTTTTTTAAAAATACTATATACTTAAAACTAAGATAATACATATATGTATTAATATTCCTACAGTATTGAAAATGTGATATGTATTAATACTATATCACTTTAATTAATAACCATAGATATTTTGTTACCTACTATTAATTAATAGCCATAAATTAAAGAATATAAAGCACATATATGTATAATAACCATATATAGTGAAAGCATTGCATAATTTTTATTATTACTTAATAGCCATATATATTTTGTTACCTAATATTAATTAATAAGCATAAATTAAAGGATTCAAAGCACATATAATAGCCATATATAGTGAAAGCATTGCATATAAGAGACGAGAGCATTAACTAGTTTTATAAAATTTTAATGAGTTTGAATATATCTTGTAACACCCCAGAATTTTCAAAGTTATTTAAATAGATTATTTTGGTGATGATGTTATTTTAATATTCATTTTAGCCAATGATTTTAATTCTTGGAAAATTTATGGTGTTATAGAGAGTGGTAATTAGAGAATGGTAATTGGTGAAATAATAGGATAGTAAATGGTAGGTAGAATAGTAAGGGGATTTAGAATAGTTAATGGTAGGTATAATGGTATTGGTATAGTAAAAGGAGGGTAGAATTGTAAATGGAATGTAGAATAGTTAATAGTAGGTATAATAGTGTTGGTGGGTGGAATAGTAAAATGAGGGTAGAATTGTAAATGGAAGGTAAAATAGTATTTGGTTTTTCTTATAAATAGAGCTCTTCCCCGTCACAAATTTCACCACTCCTCTCCCTTCTCTTCTACTATTCTTCCTTCTTCCGCTTTCTACTCGGTCTTTATTCTTTCTGAGAGTGTTTACTCAGAGCAGAGAGAGAAAGGGCGAGACAAGGCGCTGCAGGAAAGAAAGAACACGAGAGAGAACGGACTTGAGAAATTAGTTTTAAAAGATATACTAGTGGTGTTAGTCAGATTGGAGCAACTAGATCTTTCATACCACTTTTAGCTTCAGTCTAGAGGTAAGTAAATTCACTACCCCTTCTAAAATTTCTTCATGTCATGCTATTTATACATTCTTGTATCAAACTGTAAATAATTATTTTATTTACCTGTCATAGAGATATGTTGCATGCATGAAAGATTTCTAAAAGAATTATTTAGAAAATTTCTATTTCTTTAAACGCTTTCTAAGTACAGCAAGTTTATATTTGGAAAAGTTTCCATTTTGAGAAAAGAAAGTTGAGAAATGATGATGATTATAAGAAAGAAGAATGATGATAAACCCTCCTACATGTTGCCCTAAAATGCATCGAAAGAAGTACAAAGAAAAGTACAAGAGATGAGATAAATGTTTATGAAATGAGGGCACATGTATGGAGGAGAGTAGTTTTGGCCCCAAGATAAATAAGCATGAGAGGAGTTCGGTACCGATACTCGGATGGAGGCGAAACCACTGAAGGAGGCTATACAAGAAGGTGGTATTTCATCAACAAGACCGTTGAGTGCACCAAGAAAGAGTTAATTGACGGTCAGGCATGGCTGATGCCATAGTTCACTGCCTTGGTCACAAGGACCCACAACCCTCATACACAGGGGTAACAGTGTACATGGGCCCTAATATAAGAAAATGATAATATAATTTCAACAATGATATACTATGATGATTTACAATGATGATTTATAATGATGCATTATGATGATGATATATAACGATAATTTATGACGACAATTTATTACTAGATGTAATAATATGTATATGCTACGGGAGATGCAACCGTACATACATGTATTATTATGGCTGCTTATATATTTATTTGTGAAAACAATTTTCAAAACTGAGAACAAGGAGTAAAACTATTTATGGTTGTGGATTTTATTTACTGGGCCCCATTGGGCTCATTCAGTTTTATTTCTTGTTTTCAGGTAGAAAGGACGTTGGAATAGGAAACCGGAATAGGGGCGAGAATAATTATTAACTTTCATAGTCTTTCCATATCAGTTATTGTAATAATTTGAAATTCCGCAGCTGAAGTTTAATGTTTTATAGTTTCGCTTGTAATAAAATTTCTTGAAGAATGTTTTATACATTTATCATTCCTTTAAAAATCAAGTACTCTGATAGACCTTATAGATCTTTGCAAAAACTTTTGTTGTAAAAGAAGAAAAGTAGCAAACTTAGTCTTAACAGGCTGGGAATGTAACAATTTTGGTATCAGAGCAAAGGCTATAAGGGTTTGCAAATTTTTCAAAAAAGGGGAGGGGGTTAATGGGAAGCCACATTCGGCTAAGTAGAGTGTGTATTTTTGTGTGGTCTCTAATAAATGATGCATGAGCATTTTTCTAATGGTCAATTTTGGTTAAAAAAAAAATCATCTTAATGTGATTAATTTGGATGATTTTATTATTATGATCAAGTTAATGATGAAGATGGATCTTTTTTTTATTATTATTTTTATAGATAGGTTGTGATCCATAGTATTTGCCCATTTGGATTTGTAGCAATTTTCTTGAGTATTGATTAATAAGAGTATATTTTGAGGTGTCTCGAGGATTTAGAAAAGAATATTGATCATGATTTAAAAAAAAAAAATCGTATGATGATTTTACGGATTTAGGTTGCAAGATGATTTGTGTAATTAACTTGGTAATAAAATGGATTTAGGTTGTGAGATGAATTGTGTAAATGACTTGGTAACAAATGGTCTTATGGATATTGGTTGTGAAATGATTCTTGTAACTAAATTAATGATATAAGAGTTTATATGAATTTTGGTAATGGCTAAGGTTTGGTTGATGACAATAATGACACTATGATTGATGTTATAATACATGGATTGATAAATAAGGATTACGTAGTGAGATGAAGTGAATGCCTAAGTATGACAGGATAAATGCAAAAGAGGTATACCCTAGAATCTATAAGATATTTTGATATTTACATTTGTGATTTAAGGATTTTGATATTTTTATATGATTGTGATGACTCTAAGGTACAATTCATGAAATCTTTGAGGTGATTCTTAGAATTTGAGGTGTTAGGTTTTCAGTAATTAAGGTCAACTATATTGAAGTGACGATTAAAGTTTTGAGGATGAATTGGTGCTCCTAGGTTGTGCATAATATTTACATTTTGAGGCATTAGTAGGTATTGTATTATGAGAATTTTAGTTACATGCCAAAGCTTTTGATATAATTTTCTTTCACGAGGTAAAGATGATAGATTATTATTCTTGAAGAAATTTGAAGCATAAAGGTAAGAGTTGAAAGACAATATAATATAGTAATATGATCTAAATTTCCTTTATAAGATATATGTTCAATGATATTCAGGTATTTTAGGGGTTGATAACATATGATGGTGCATACTTAGATGTTTTATTGAGTGATTAACTTGTTAAACGGATTTTTTGGTTTAAAAGAAGTTATTACAATGACAAAATGATTACATAATGAATATTGAATGAGTACTGAATGAATACGAAAAGAAATGTTTGGAGAACAAGCTCCTTATAATATTACACACCAGTGTCCATTATTAATAAAAAAAAAGAATTTGTTGCATAAAGAGACAAGTGGTAATGATGAGCAGATGATTCCTCAGAACTGCTCCAGGAAGATTATTTCTGTATAGAGAAAACCTAGTATGAGCAGAATCGTATATATTTATATAATTGAATTATCAAAGAGAATATTTATTTCTAATGAAGTACCCGAATAGAGCTTGTGCGGAGAGATGTGCAACACCCCTGGACATCGACCAGGAGTTTTTCGTGTTGTCACTGGAGACGTTTGGTATTCTTCTCCATTTCTAGTACCTTTGGTCCCAAGTATTCTGCGTAAGATAACACCAGCTTTTTCACCTGAATATTCTCCTGCTTCAAATCCATGTGTTTTCGTTTGCAGTAATTGAGCAGTCGCTGTAAGACCCCAATTTGGTTTCTTAAGACTTTCAGCTCAACATTTCTAACACTCAAACATTGTGCCATGTCAAAAACTGAAGCAGCACCTTGGATACTGAACGCTAATGAATTATTAATAGCATTAGTATCCGACCTATCAGCTAACAATGTTTGATCCCGTGGAATTACGAAACCTTTGGCCACTGCTACAGCAGTAGAATCGTGGAGCATGACAGAATCGTGAATAGTGATAAGACGATTGTCAAAGACAAAAGTTGGCTGCCATACGTCAGGATGTGTAGCAGGTTCATTAGGGTGTGCAACAAGTACGACGGGATATATAGCAAGCACTTCAGGGGGAACAGCAAGCACGTCTAGTTGCACGTTAGGCATAACAATGGGTTGTGCTGCAGGAGCAACATTCAAATCGATGTTGTTAACGGATGATGATGATGCTGTCATATTTAGGAGAGTAAGGAAAATAGTTGAGAATACGAAGAATTTGGGAGAGATGAAGTATTGGGAATAAGTGTGCAGAAGAGACTGAGCGTCAGAAACTGAAGAGATTTTTTTGAAGTTTCTGGAAGCAGCAAACGAGTGGCTTTAAAAAAAAAAAAATCACTTTAGGTGAGATAAACAGTAAACAACAAATGTTAGGCGACCTTAGGCCGTGAAGGATTTTTGTTAAAAGATCCCGTTGAAGTAGGATCTGGTCCCCTGTCATAAATTTGACTCAACTCATCTTTTCAAACTTACTGTTCACTCAACGTCTTTGAATTCCATGCGTGGGAAACCGAATGAATTGTCATGCCAACGCGCACCACACGCGCTTGTTCATTATCCAGAAATTCTTCCTATAAATTCATACCTCTTTCTTAATTGCAACACATGCCTTCTGATCATACCCCTTCACCTGAGATCTTCTACTAATAGCCTTCCATATAATGAAAGCTCAACTTTTCTCCTAGTTGAGCGTATCCTGAAGAGAAATATACGGCATCACGACTTGATTCACAAACCCAACACCTTATACTCTCAGTAGTAAACCATTAAAGCAAGATTATCGTTGATCATGTCCTGATGAAGCAAGATTACTCCTGATCATGCTTCTCAAGTTAAATATCTCTCCTTTCTTCAAGTCTCCATACATGACAGAGGAGAGAGAGCATCCAATGTGGGTATTTTGAAAGTCTCGGAAAGGAGTCACCTACATATCATGTCCTGAAATGCTTATCAAACCTTCATTTCTGAAAAACAACAGGACTATCTGTCTCTCTTTTCTCTTCTTGACCTTGCAAGACCCAAGAAAGAGAAATTATAACATGAGTGTTTTGGAACTTCCAACTTGGAAACTTACCTATATCTTGCTTTGCTTGCTTTTCAATTTCATCTCTAGAACGTAGCAAAGCACGGCATGTATTAGTCAAGAATGGATGAGGATCTTACATTTAATATAATCGTGTATTTCAATTGAGTTGAAATAATAATTACGAGATTCTTTTGCTGAGTTATGATTTATCAAGTAAAGATGTAGTATAGAAAGATTTTTGCTGATATTGTAGCATCGACACAAGATTTGGGAGGAGAAAATAGAAACGGTTGTGTATTTAGAATGAATCGAATTATGATGTCACTTCTAAGGCATATTCATGTAATGACATTTTTGAGAGATATAAACTGTAGAAGGTTGGTGCTATTTACTTTTGCAGATTTATGATGGTGAGAAGTTGATAATTATTAGAGCATCATATTAATATTTCGTATACATGATTTGGAATATTGAGATACTAAAAAAAATATAGGAAGAGATGATTTTTACACCTTCTTGATAAGATTGATTAAATTAGATCGAGGAAATTATTACGGGCTTGCAAGGAGGACTATGATGTTTGGAGGTATGGACTAGTGATCATATGATTTTTTAATTTGATGTTTAAACCTTGACTATAGACTGTCTTATATAAGGAGATGAACAATTCGATTGTTGTTATTGAGGATGAAAAAAAAAAATGGAAACGATTTTGAGGTAAGCTTTTAGTGTGAATTGATGAAGGATTCACTACAAAAAAATTGATACTTTTTGACTTAGTAGACAGTACATAATTTTTGCCACTTCAGCATTTTTTGACGTGGCAAAAAATGCCACGTCAGAAAATATTTTCTGACGTGCTAAAAAATAGTTTGGCGCGTCAGAAATTTCTGACGTGCTAAATATTGTGCGTCAAAAAAAAAAAAAAAAAAAAAAACAAAACAAAACAAAAAACAAAAACAAAAACAAAACAAAGCAAAACAAAAACAAAACAAAAAACTCGAAATTTTGAAATTTTTCCCTCTTCTTATTTTCCCTCCACTTTTTTCTTCTTTTATTCTTCCCTCCTCATTTATTTTTCCCATACTCTCTCTCTCTCTCTTCTCCCTTCTCTCCACAACAGATCAAAGAAATTAGGTAGAAGAAGGAGAACAAAAAGAAAAGGAGAAGAGAAGAAGAAAAGAAGCTGCAGAAGAAGAAAAAAAAAAGGGAGAAGAGAAGAATAAGAGAAGCTGCAGAAGAAAAAGAAAGGGAGAAGAGAAGAAAAAGAGAAGCTGTAGAAGGAAAAAAAAAAAAAAGAAGAAGAAGAGAAGAAGAGAAGAAGAAGATCGAGGAAGAAGACCATGGTGGTGCAGAGATCACACCATCTCTACACCCTCTGCACCCCATGGTGCAGGGATGATCTGCACCATGGTGGGGTGCAGAGATCGCACCGTCTCTGCACCCCATGGTGCAGAGATGATCTGCACCATGGTGGGGTGCAGAGATCGCACCATCTCTGCACCCCATGGTGCAGAGATACAATATCTTTGCACCACGGTGCAGATCTGCATCGGCGCAGATCTGCACCATGGTGCAGCTGTGTTTCTTAACACAGATCTGCACGGCAGCGTGAGGGAGCTGCCGTGCAAACGATTCCAAAAAAATAATAATAATAATTTAAATTAATTAATTTTTAATTCAAAAAAAAAATTTCCAGAAAAAAAAAATTAATTTTTTAATTTTCTGACGTGTGTCAGAACTACCACGTCAGAAAATTTTTTTTCCTGTCACCTATGCTTCTGACAATCAACACGCGTCAGAAACGCCACGTCAGAAAACACCAGTAAGAAAAAAATTGGTTTTTGTAGTGATTGCAGAAATCAAGACTTTAGACTGTGAATAAGATTTACTCCTAGAAGAAGGAGATGAAATTTCAACATGATAAAAGTGAATATTGAATAGTAGGCTCTGATGAATGATTGAAAGGAATATTTTAAATCTGAATCGCTCAATTTGAAGATTGGACGATAATATTATAGGCTCTAATTTCGAGGACGAAATTCCAATAAGGAGGGAAGATTGTAGCGCCCCAAAATTTTCAAAGTTATTTAAATAGATTATTTTGATGATGATGTTTCTTTAATATTCATTTTAGCCAATGATTTTAATTCTTGGGAAATTTATGGTGTTACAGAGAATGGTAATTGGTGAAATAATAAGATAGTAAATGGTAGGAAGAATAGTATTGGTAGGTAGAATAGAAGAGAAGGTATAATAGTTAATGGTAGACATAATAGTATTGGTATAGTAAAAGGATGGTAGAATTGTAAATGGAATGTAGAATAGCTAATGGTAGGTATAATAGTGTTGGTAGGTGGAATAGTAAAATGGGGGTAGAATTGTAAATGGAAGATAGAATAGTATTTGGTTTTTCCTATAAATAGAGCTCTTCCCCTTCACAAATTTCACCACTCCTCTCCCTTCTCTTCCACATATTCTTCCTTATTTTGCTTTCTACTCGGTCTTTCTTCTTTCTGAGAAAGTTTACTCAGAGCAGAGAGAGAAAGGGCGAGAGAAAGCACTGCAAGAAAGAAAGAACACGAGGAAGAACAAACTTGAGAAATTAGTTTCAAAAGATATACTAGTGGTATTAGTCAGATTGGAGCAACTAGATCCTACAAACCACTTTTAGCTTCAATCTAGAGATAAATAAATTCACTGCCCCTTCTAAAATTTCTTCATGTCATGCTATTTATACATTCTTGTATCAAACTGTAAATAATTATTTTATTTACCTGTGATGGAGATATGTTGCATGCATGAAAGATTTCTAAAAGAATTATTTAGAAAGTTTCTATTTCATTAAACGCTTTCTAAGTACAACAAGTTTATATTTGGAAAAGTTTCCATTTTGAGAAAAGAAAGTTGAGAAATGATGATGATTATAAGAAAGAAGAATGATGATAAACCCTCCTACATGTTGCCCTAAAATGCATCAAAAGAAGTACATAGAAAAGTACAAGAGATGAGATAAATGTTTATGAAATGAGGGCACATGTATAGATGAGAGTATTTTTGACCCCAGGATAAGTAAGGATGAGAGGAGTTCAGTACCGATAGTCGGATGGAGGCAAAACCACTGATCAGGCATGGCTGAGGCCACAGGTCACTGTCATGGTCATCAGGACCCGCAACCCTTGTACACAGGAGTAACAGTGTACATGGGCCCTAATATGAGAAAATGATAATATAATTTCAACGATGATATTCTATGATGATTTACAATGATGATTTATAATGATGCATTATGATGATGATTTATAACGATGATTTATTACTAGATGTAATAGTATGCATATGCTACGGGTGATGCAACCGTACATACATGTATTATTATGGCTGATTATATATTTATTTATGAAAACAATTTTGAAAACTGAGAACAAGGAGTAAAACTATTATAGTTCTAGATTTTACTTGCTGGGCCCCTTTGGACTCATTCAGTTTTATTTCTTGTTTTCAGGTAGAAAGGACAGTGGAATAGGAGGCCGGAATGGGAGTGGGAATAATTATTAACTTTCATAGTCTTTTCATATCAGTTATTGTAACACTATGAAATTCCGCAACTTAAGTTTAATGTTTTCTAGTCTCGCTTGTAATAAAATCTCTTGAAGAATGTTTTATACATTTATTGTATCCTTTAAAAATCAAGTACTCTGATAGACCTATAGATCTTTGCAAAAACTTTTGTTGTAAAAGAATAAAAGTGGCAAACTCAGCCTTAACGAGTTGGGGATGTTACATATCTCTTAATATATGACAACATATACCAATTATACATATACAAATTAAATTTTGTTACTTAATATCGGTACCAATTAATATTGTTATCTAATTTTGTTAGCCAATTAATTTTTCATACCAATTAAAATTAATTTACTACCTAATTATTTTAATACATATTGTATAATTAATTTACTACCAAATTATAATTATTGACGTGTGGAATAAAGGCATGTCAAAAATTTTTGACGTGTCTCAAAAAGTCTTGACGTGTCTAAATGCCACGTCTAAAATTTTTGACGTGTCAATGGAACACATCAAACATTTTTGACGTGGCATTTAAACATGTCAAAACTTTTTGACATGTTAAAATCCAATACGTCAATAAATTTTTATTGACGTATTTATTTAGACACGTCAAAAATTATTGACATAGCAAACATGAGTTACTATTTGCCACGTCAATAAGGTTTCTGTTTTTTGTAGTGTCTCCTTAATCTTTACTATTTGCTTTATTTTGTTACATTAGGGACAATGCAAGTTTTAGAGGGAGGAGCTTGATGCTTGATGTTTGTCGTTGTTTTTGTGTTGTTTTGTTTATTTTATATTTTCACAAAAAATAAAATAAAATAAAATAAGGTTTTGCTTCTTTAGCATGAGTTTTATGTTTTAAGTTCATTATGCTACTTCTGCTAAAGAATGCCATTGCCTTCATGCATAATTTATTGCACATGCACATGGCCACATAAACATGACTCTTTGTTAAGGACATAAGTGACTTAGAATATCTTGAGGATAACAAATGTGGAGATTTCTACCCCTTGTGAGTTTTGAGCCAATCATTCTTTGTAGAGGGTAAATTTTCGTGAGATCATATGTCATTTGGACGCACAGAAATAAATTCATTATGTTAGTCTCATTATTCTTCTATTGGGCAGAATGCAAAAATCATGTATTTTATGCCACACTTGAATCTTTTGAAGTCATGAATATTGAAGAACTATGCAAATCCTTGAGAGATGAGATTAAGCTATTTTTCTTTATTTTGAGCCTCGACATTCTTCGTATGATACACTATCACTAGGCACCCCATTGAGCCATATAATTAGCCTTTCTTTCTTAAGCCCTTTCTCAAGTGCTTCAAGAATGAATTTTATCAAATTATTTCGGTGTGGTGGATTAGTGATTCAAAAGAAGATGAAGAAAAAAAAAAAAAAAAAAAAAAAAAAAAAGAACAAAAGAAAAGATTGAAAGAGAAGAAGAAGAAAAAAAAAAGGTTGATGTTCAAGGGTAGAAGGTATACTATGGAAAAGAAATATAAGTGCTTTATTGAAAGAAAATTGGAGAGAGAAATTAATTGAACATACAAAAGAAGCCGAAGTCCCATTTATCTTGAAATACTTCTCACTTTTACCATCACCTTTTTGTTATTTATTTCGCTTTTCTTTAACCCTATGTTATGTCCCAATAAAAGTCCTTACTTGATCTTGAGGAGTGTATAGCTCAGACATGTTCATGACTAATCAATGAGTGTGGTGTAAATTATTTTCGGCGTCCTTTCATGAGACTACTTGTTCTTTCTTGATTAAACATTTTTCATATGATTTATATGTGAGATATTTGCCTTTGCTTACATTATTCCACTCACATATTCTTGAGAGTGTTACACCTATTTCTAAGTGATTTTAATTGTTGAGTGTTAACACCTGTAAGGCTTGAATCAAAACATACTTTCCAATAGAAATTCTATTTCATGTTTATCTGGGCACTAAGAGAGTGTTCGCTTTGGCTAAAATTTTCATTCACATTCAGTTTTGAAGGGACGGGAAATTTCTTTGGTAGTTGTTAGTATTTTGACTTTTTCTTTCCTTAAATCCTTGTTCTTATGCTTTGTTTTGAATTGCTAGACACTAGCAATAAGTTGGGGGGGGGGGGGTGGTTGAGAGGATAATAGTTTAAATTAAAGTGTCTATTAAAATAAGCTTTATCCTACCTTATTTTATATTAATTCTTGCATTTTATATTTAATTGTCGAATAATATTTAATTATTAGATGTGAGCTTAAAATGATATTCTAATGCAAGTTATTGCCTTTTCTAGGAAAAAAAAAAGAATAAAAGAAAAGAAAGCCGAAGAAGACTTTTCTCATGAATTTGCAAAGCCATGCGTAGGTGGGAACTAGCAAAACTAAGACGAAGAAAGAAGACTTAAAAGGAGAAAAGCTAAAGTGGGGCCCGCAATAAAATAAGAAAACAGAAGAAATTGGACACCGCATGCGACACAAAATAGCAAGACCGACTACAAACCCCCTATAAAAGGATTCTTATTATTTTGAAAAGGAGAAGAGCCACAGCGCCGGTCTTGGCTAAGAGAAGAGGCCATACCGCATAAAAAAAAAGAAAATAACAAAGTAGAGGGCTTTATGCAACTATTGTTGAGCATTTAGGGATTTATTCTTAATATTCAAGGTATTTCTTTTCTATGTCTTTCTATTTATACATTGTTAAGTATTTTAATATTATGAGTAGCTAAGCCTCTAGCTAAGGCTAGGGGTGAAGCCTAGTATTTTTATCAATTGTTCTTCATAGATTAATGACTAAATTTTGGGGACGCTTTTTAATTTGAGAATAATTTCATGTGACAAGTTTATTTTGACTCATTATTATTTTTGTTTATATCAAATGCTTACTTTGTTTGATTTGTTATGATTGAAAAATATATTGAGTGCTTAATTTATTGTCACATTGTTATTAAAAAATCAAATTCTCAACAAATCCTTGTTCAATCCTTGGTTGAAACCTTAGAAGACGAATGTCCAGAGTGGCCAAAAATGCCGCCATTGGAGCTACCATGCATCGTTCGAAGAATTAGATCATGCTGCCTCTTGCTGACACGGTGATCCAATTACCTCGATCATAGCACCAAACCACAAATCTGACGCTGCCAAGTTCAGTCCACCGAGAACGCCGCCGTCTGAGCCCTGACATGTTGCAGTTCTATTTTTGTGATGCATACACTCCCTGTGCTGCCTTCTCCTTGGCGCGCCAGCCACGTGCTGGTAGAGCTTCTCCATACCCTTCACCATGTGGCATTCAACCCTAGCGCTATGTCAATTCTAGGCCATGTTAGCCCTAGTGTAGCGTCAACCCTAGTGCCACGTCAGCACCTATGCAACGTCAAATGCTTCTACCACATCAACACCCTGCCACACCAACACTTTGTCAGGCCTGATATGACTGTTGACTTTGACCACATTGTTTGATGGTTGAATATTGAATTTGACTATTGTTGCTTTTTTTTTCTTTTTTTTTTTTTATAAAAAAACGCCTAATCTTTACAATTATTTCTTTTTTTTTTTTATAGTAAACAAACAATGATATTTTAAGAATTTTGATAAGATTTAACAGAAAATCCTAACGAAATAAACTAATTGAAAGAAAATGAAAGTTCGATATCCATAACTAAGAGTTTTTAGACTTTGAGGGCATTTTAAAATGCATGGAAATTTAGGGGGGATTTTGTGAAGTTTCCCCAAAAACATGCTGTGAAATTTTAAATGTACTCGTAAGTGCACGAACTATACCGAAGTATAGTTTAGCAAGTGCAAGGTCAAACTCACATGGACTTGTATAATTGTAAGAAAACTAATCAAATCTAACTAAATAAATTCTAATCTAATTCAATGAAAATATGGTTGTTCAGAAATAAAAATAAAAATAAACTATCAAGATACAAAGAGCCAAGGTTGTGGAATTTATCTCATTAATTCATAACAACATATATTATTGATGATTGATTTTAGGGTTAAATACTAAAAACCCCCATAGGGTTTGGACACTTTATTTTCCCCCCCCTAGGTTTTGATTTGTATCATAAGAGGTATATGTTATTGTGCAAATATCTACCTAAATTAATAGGCAAATAATTGTACGTTTTACCCGCAAGTGCACAAGATCAACATAATAGTATATGATGCAAGCACGGGATCATTCCCACAAAGATTGCTAAATTTTGCTTAAAATAAATTCCTTAAGTAAAACAAAACAAAGATTGATTTTGATTTGATAATAATAAAAGGTAGGGCTTTGATATCCACCGCTAATTATATTTGGATAATATAACAATATGTCAATGCTTTGATCATGTTATGCATATTTAATGTTTGTCAACCTAAGGGTATGGGTGTCTACTCCTTAAGCTTTTGATTTCCCTAAGCAATGAATTAGACATGGGTGTCTACTCTAATTCTTTTCTTTCTTAAAGGATTTAGCATGTGTGTCTACTAAGTTGTTCCTTAAGAAAGCATAAATCTATGAAAATCGACAAACACATAAGGCCTAGAGCATGGGTGTCTACTCACAGTTCCCCATGTTGATTAACCCAAGAATCCGGCTTAGATTTCTTTTGTTAATTTTTTAAACCCAGGACTTGGTCATCCAAATTGACTTAGCTAACTAGTCCATACCACATGTATATGTTGATCATGCAAACACATATGAGGAATTCATGAAAATAGGAATTAATTAGGTTAAATATCATAACATGATAATCACAAAGGCGCCAATATTGAATATGAACTAAACATAATTAGGGCTTCAATCTAGCCCTACTAAGTAAATTAGTTACACATGAGTTTGATGTTAAACATCTTCATAAAATAAAATAGAAAGGAAAAGAATAAACCTGAAACTTGAACTTGAAGAGCTCCAATTCTTCTCCTTGAAAATTGTGTCTATTCTAGAGGTTTAATAATCTATTTATCAACCTTAGGAATACTCTTGAAACCCTAAAAATTGTAGGGTTTAAGCCCTAGTTCGTACAAAGCTACAAAAACCTAAAAAATCACACTTTCCATATAAAGACTGCTGGCTAGCTTGCTCCTCACGCACGGGTGCAGTCGATCGCAGCCTGTGTGCGATCGATCCTTTATGCTGGCGCTCGATCGCAGGTGCGATCGAGGCTACCTCTGGTGTGCACGCCTTGCGCTCGTGGTCTTCGCCTGTAGTGCGCTCAATCACAGATCCATTGCAATCGATCGCACTACCATAGCCTTCATTTTTTCTCAAAATGACTCTTTAAGCTCGAAACTTTCGAGATTGCTTCATTTTCTTCTAAGGGCCTACAAAAACAAAGAAAACACATAAAAGAACTAAAATGACATAAATTGATCAAAATTAAGGAATTAACAAATGTAAGTTAAGGGCTAAAATATGAATATTTTGGCACTTAACACATAGTTTTGATAAAGACCAAATTGGTCCTTCCATCCATTGACCGTTAGTTGACTAAACGGAAGTCCATGTCATGGACACGTGGACCAATTAAAAGTCGACACCTAGCCTATTGGAGGTAGTTTCACCACCCCTTGGGCACCAAGGGGTGGCTAACCACCCTAGTGGGTACTAGGGTTTAGCCACCCCATTTGGGTGGCATGAATGGCCAATTTTTCTTAAAAAAATATTTTTAATTTTTTTAAATAAAAATTTAATTAGATGGCCGCGTCATCAGCGATGGCGTGGCCACTTATGCCAGTGTCGAATTTTAATTGGTCTACGTGTCAATAACATGGACTTCGTTAAGTCAACTAACGGTCAATGGATAGAAGGACTAATTTAGTCTTTATCAAAACTACATATACCTCCTATAATACAAATCAAAACCTAGGGAAAAAATTAAAGTATCCAAACCCTAGGAGATTTTTAGGATTTAACCCTTGATTTTACCCAAATTTTACATGTTATTCTAGAATTCAGTCTGGTTATCATGGAAAATATCATCATTAAAACCCTTAACAAAAATCTAAAGTATGCTCTTTTCCGCTTTAACAATTGAAAACCAAATCATTAATTATATCTATCAATAAAAAATTACAATAGATATCTAATTTTAAATTCAATAATATAGACTAAGCATTCAGATAATTAAAAGGGTTTTAAATCATGAGAAAAACATGATTGAACTCATATCTGAATTCCATCTTTATCAATTGATGTGAAACAAGAACAATTTAATCATTAAATTAAACACTATTATGAGCAAAATCAATTCTCAAAAATTAATGCTAAACGTATTAACAAGGTTTCATCCTCAACTTTGTGTTGAGAATTTTTAGCATCTAATAAAAGTAAAATATATAACATATAAATAAAAACAAATGAAAAAAGAAAAAGAAAAACCTTAGAATGTCGTGTGGTCCTTTTATAGAGCCAAAGAAAAACCTAATTTTTCTTTCATTTTTCACTCCACACCGCCTCTCATAAAGAGCCCATATTTTTCTTCCTCCCTTATTTCATGCTCTATGGATTTATCTTCCAATTTCCATTTTGCCGGGTGGTTCGGTCATCCATATTTGGCCAAAGGAGGTGGCTCGGCCACCCTTGGTTTTTCTAAAATTTTAGTTGTAATTTTTAAAATTTTTTTAAAAAATATTTTATTAAGCATAATTTTGTGATTGGGAGACATTAACAATTTTGGTAGTTTGGACAACATTATCCCAATTAAAAATTTGAGTGACACGTTATTAATTAGGTGACAATTTGAAGGAGTAATTGCCTAATTGGCTGCAATGTCCAAATTTTATTGGCAAACCATCTCTTTCATTAGAGTTTAAGATTCAAATAGAGAAGGACCATACATTATGCATACTAGTGTAGTGCAGTAGTGCTCAAAGAAAACAACTTTCACGAGGAAGTCTAGGCCTTCTTGAAGGCAACCCTAAATGGCACATCGCTCAGAGCCAAACGCCTTCTGAACTTTTCAATGTAAATGCCAACATCTCTGCACAAAACCTTGCAGGATTTGCACACCGTTGGACAGAAAACAAGCTTGTAATCCCTATCATGTTTCTCAATCTCAAACCAATTGCACATCGTTTCCCCACCTGGGTTGCCTTCAACCCCACCACTCGTCACAAACCATTGTCTTGCTGCTTCGTCTAATTTGTCGAGCTTCCAAACCGTTGATTGACCACATGTTGTCGTGGCAGAGAACTTGATGTTCAGATCTGTGGATACGCGTACGACATCTTTTGTCTGGTTCGCTGGGGAAAATGTCGCCGGGAGACCTTTGGATACGTCGTGAATCTCCTGAACGACATCAAGTGGGCAGGTCTTGTTCCTAGTGCTGGCAAGGGTGAGCCCACCGCCCAACCCCTACATGACTGGCAAGATATAATAACCAACACCTACTCGGAGCTCCTTGCCGTCCATGTCAAGCACTGGATCAGGTGCAGCGCCGGCAGCCGCCGGAGACGGTGGTGTTGTGACGGCGAAGAGAAAGATAGCTATGACAAGCAATGCAGCCTTCGTCATTCTGTCTGTCTTTGGTTGCTTTGCAGAAACGAGCACCAACTAAATGTATTTATTGAGCTATCGTGGACAGATGTAATTCGTTTATTAATATTTTTTGGATCGAAAAAACTTCTAATAATCATTTTACTTGATCAATTGTATAGATTTGCTCAATTTAATCATCGAAACTTTAGTTTTATTAACAAACTTGTCGGCAGCTCTTTCTCATATCTCAAGCACTCCAGTCTGTCCATCAAATAGTTCGTAAAATTATTAAAAAGAAATCGTGGCAGGAGAGGTCCTTTACATCTTGGGTTGCCAAGAGAACGTGGCAAAGGGAGAAAGAGAGCTGAGAATGCAGCCACATCAAATTTTTCTCATCAAAATAGTTAAAAGTACAATTTTCTTTATTTTAACTACACATTTTTTTAAAGCACTCACAGCAACCTCAATATTTTAACTATCAACTTTTACTATTCTATTTAAATATTATTTTTCAAAAATTTATTTATTCTTTTTCAAACTTTTTTCAAAGAATATGGAATGAGAGAGAAAAGTTTTATTATTTTTTATTCTTTAGTAAGTACTATTCATTCACCAAACCAAAATCTCACTATTTTGGTGAGACTATTGTGGAAATTGGAAAGTTTTTATTTATTTTTAGTGATTTGGCTCACCAAATTAGCCAAAAAAAAAAAAAAAAAAGTTTAGTGAGGCTACTAATAATGCTTTACCCTCTTCCATTATGACTTTTTGTTAAATTTAGTCAAAATTTTCAAAATAATCATTTTTTATGAAAACTAAAATTAAAAAAGTTCAAAGAAGTTGCAAAAATATTGCAAATTTTTGTTTATAAAAAATAAACGCCTGAATCTCTACAATTATTTATTTATTTATTTATTTATTTATAATAAAGAAACAAGGGTACTTTGGTAATTGACAAGATTTAACAGAATAAGGCAATTGAAAGAAGTTGAAAGTTCGATACCCTTAATTCAACTTTAGGGATACTTAAAAAATGCATGAAAGTTCAAGGGGGTTTTGTGAAGTTTCCACAAGAACTTGTGAAATTTTAAATATGCTCACAAATGCATGAATCATACCGAAGCATAGTTTAGCAAGATCGAGGTCGAACCAACATGAACTTGTATAATTGAAGGGAAACTATTCAAATCTAACTAAATAAATTATAATATAATTCAATAAAAATATGGTTGTTTAGAAATAAAAATAAAAATAAAGTACAAAGATACAAAGAACCAAGGTTGTGGAATCCACATCATTAATTCATAACAACATATATTATTGATAATTGATTTTAGCCAAACAATGATGCCCCAAAATACCAAACCCTAAGAAAAATGATTTATTAAAAACAAACACTCATTTTAAATTGATAAACACCCAATTAATTTTAAAGAGCTCTACTCATAAAAATGCAACCTTTTGGGAGAAAAACCTTATATTTGAAAATTAGCCCAAGAACCAAAAATTAGCTTCTAGCGAACGTTCACGGGGACCACCAAACATTCGAGCCCAACCCTCATGCAAACATTTGCATAGGGACCACACCAAACGTTCATTGACTAAGTTGTAAACTAATGAGTATTGACCAAATGTTTGACCTACAACCCTAGAACCATTGTGCAATGGTATACCGAACGTTCGGTAACAGTTTGAAAATCAATTCTAACCAATTCTCTACCTTTTCAGACCATGCATGCCTTCTCCCACTATCAATAGACCTCCGTCTCATGCCAAATCCATCGCTACACAAGAAACTCCAATCCTAGAGTGAGATGAGATTTTTTACAGAGAATGAGAAGGCTTAAAAGTGAATTGCCATCCTCAAGGTAAGCTCCTCTAAATCTACTTGGTTTTCATGTTATAGTTACAATTTTCATGCTCTTTACAATTTTAAAATGCTTTGATAGATTGTGTTATCATTCTCTTTGAGAAAAGGAAAGGGGTTTTCAAATGTTTAAAAACACTCCATGTTTTCTTAAGATTGCATGTTATTATGGTTTGTTATTATTACATGTACTCATTAAGAGCCTAAGATAAGAATCCTTACGTGATGATTTGAGGATAAGAGCCTTACATGCATTCTGGCATTTGACCGAATGTTCTCTACATTCTAACCTAATGTTCGATCTCGAGCCCGAACGTTTGTACAACTAACAGAACATTCGACCAATGCTCAAAATAAGTAAAATTAGGGTTTTATGACCTTTTAGCTAGTTACTTCTCAATTAGGACCTTATGTGTTTGTATTAGGTTCTCTAGTACTGCGTATAACGATGAAATACGTTTCGTTATAGCAGGGATTCGAGATATCAGAGGATTAAAGTGAGCGAACGAGGTAAATAAATACTTACAAGTGCTTTCCTTAAAAAATGTGCGATATATCAGTTAACTGAGCACACATATAATTACTTATTACACAACTTGGTAATTGTTGTCATAAAAGATTAATGAGATACAATGTATGACATGGTACACTGGTCCGCATGATTATAATGGCCAATGATTTATTATATATACTTGATTTCATGGTCAAATATGTATATGTTATACATGCCTTGGATCCAATAGTTGTTTCGCCATGTTTGAGTGGTAGGTCACTACAAGACGTATACTATTAGTAGCGTGGGTAACCCGAAGTCGGACTTAGTCAGGATATTAGTCATGGACGGTAGCCTACAATGGCCGGGACACTAGCATTGTCTTATATGGCTCTCAAGATAGCCCTAAGCCTGTTAAGAAGGGTAATATCTCAGGTAGACCATGCATGACAGTTATAACCTATTAACGCATTAATTTTCTACATTAAGCTTCTAGGCAATTGTTGCTGGGATTAGACCTATACATCTCAAAAACGAAAACTATATTTTGTGGTGTAATAACAATGGCAACACTTCATTTGCTTATTACAACGAAATACATGTTTACTTATGCCTATAACAAGAGTTCGTATCGTACTCGATTGTGAGATTTATTTACTAAGTCTTAGAGATATGCAATGTTTGCGACTTGTCAAGTTATTTGTTTTAAGAGAACTTCCAAAGAATGGAAGCTTTGTAGACTATTATGCTTATACGATGTTTGATTAGCATAAGCGCATTTCAATTAGTAGCTCTCGATCTGTGATTGGTGATAGTATTTGCATGGTGGTGATTTATCTTAGTTGCCTTTAATCTGTCATTTTCACATTTCGTTAGAATTACTTTGAGTATGCTTAATGGGTGATACCTTAAGACAGTTTCCAGTTAACTGAGTTGTAAGGATTGCCAATAACGCCACTAAAATGGTCAAGGCGATATTGGGGCGTTACACAAACTCTACATGATAATCTAAAAATCAATCTTGTTATCATGGAAAATATCATCGTTAAAACCCTTAACAAAAATCTATAGCATGCTCTTCTTTGCTTTAACAATTTAAATCAAATCATTAATTGTATTTGTAAAAAACAAATCATAAAAGATATTCACTTTTAAAATTGTTAGAACAATTTCCAGTTGTGTGAATTTTGCGTTCATCGAGGTAAGGCTAATCTTTAATCGCATTCTTCGATGTGTTCTTCGTGTTCCCTTGGTCCCTACAAAATAGTTAACTAACAAAACTCTCTGCGGGTGTATGCGGGGTCTCACTTCAATGCCTAAATCAGTATCTCTAAGTAAAAGTGTATGTCTGGATTAGGTATTCTACATCTATGTGACATGAGAGTGCTGAGAGTTTATTTGGACCCGGAGTCCAACTCCCATTTAGCTTAGAGGTGGACTGTTAGCTGGATTTTTCAAGAATCCTAATTGGACCCAGATTGAGAGTCCTACTCACTACTATTGAGAGTCCTATTCACCCATTTAGTAACCCATGAATAGTGACATTTTTAGGCACAAAAATGTCACTATTCATTTAGTGACACTTGGTAAAAGACACTAAACGTGGGGTCGAAAATCAGTTATAATGTCGTTTACTGTTCAAACGACACTAAATAAAGTCTTTTTTTGCTCACACAACACCTCACCAATGGTGTCGCATTGTTCAAACATCAATACATGAAAAGTGACGTTTGAATAGTGAAACATCACTTTCCATTAGGTGGCATGTACTATTTAAACAACACTAATATTTTTGGAAGGGGAAAAAATTTATAAAACTATATATATATATATATATATATATATATATAGAGAGAGAGAGAGAGAGAGAGGTGGCTACCAATCGGCAACCACCTTTTGGGGGAGGGGTGGCTAGCGAGCCACCCCCAGAGGTGGTTGGCATGGTTCGCCGCCACCCCCAACCCATGGGGTTGGCATGCAGCCACCCCCAACCACCTCTGGGATGGCTCGCGAGCCACCCCTAGCCATATGGTGGCCCGCGAGCCACCCCAACCACCCTTGAGGTGGTCAGGGGTGGCTCGTTGGCCACCGACTCACCCCTCCCCCAAAAGGTGGTTGCTAGTTGACAACCACTTTTTTTTAAAAAAATAATAATAACAACAGTAATAATAATTTTTAAGTTTTTCAGTGTGTGGGTGAGAAAGAGTAAGTAGTTAGTCTGCTTATAAGCGTTAATTCCGAGCCAAATTTTAAAAAATTAGTTAGTATTGACACGTCACAAGGTGTCATTCGAATAGTAACACTATTCAAACGACACCTTATGTAGTGAATAGTGTCATTACTGTTCAAACAACACATTCTGGTGCGTGAATTGTGTCGTTTGAGCAGTAACTCATTTGAAACACTATTCAAAAGACACTACTTTTGAAATGGTTTAAGAGAAATGGATTCCTTGTACGTTCCATATTGAAGTAGTTGTCTAACTCTCTCGGGAGATGTTTGTCCGGGGCTTGTATGTGGTGGATGAGTCTTGGTCCTGGGATTTGTCCAGATTTGTCCAATCTCAAGACCCGATCTAGCTATCACTTGTCATGTTCTCTCGGGATGACTCTGTTCCTGGGAATGTGTATTTTTTGTGTCTTCCTGAGATATACCGATCCCGGGGGCCTTAGTATCTTGGCCCTAAATTGGTAGCTTTTCATGGGTCGATACTGGCATTGAAGCCCATGACTCTTTTGATGGGCAATGGAATGGAATTATTGCCAAACAAAATTCAACAATATAAACCAAGCATTCAATTAATTAAGAAGATTACAAATTATGAAAAAAAAAAAAAAGCATAATTGAACTCGTATCCGAATTCCATCTTTATTAATTGATGTAAAGCAAGAACAATTTAATAATTAAATAAAACATTATTCTAGGCCAAATCAATTCTCAAAAATAAATGCCGAATGGTATTAACGAGAGTTGAGGATTTTAGCCTCTCATAATATTTAAAGACATGACATATAAATAAAAAGACATGAAAAAACAAAAAAAAAAAGACATAACATATATTTTAGCCTCTCATAATATTAATGGAACTTGGAATATTTTCTCCTCTACGTGCTTCTTCCCAGAATTTATCTTACTAGACCGCCCAAATGGAGCTCTCTAGCTCCCCTCACTACAAAAAATGTATTTTTTTCTTACATGCAATTTCTGACGTGTTAGGTGGTCTGACACGTCAGTAAATTTTACTGACGTGACCTTTTTGACGTGTGTTAGGCATTAAAATTTTGGGTGTTAAAAACGAAAATTTTTTGACGTATCACTTTTAACATGTAAATTTTTTACGTGTCAAAAAGTGGCATGTCAAAAAAATTTCCTGACGTGTCATTTTCTGACACGTCAAAAAATTACTGACATGTCAAAAAAAATTTCTGACATGGCAGGAGTGGAACGTCACAAAATTTTCTGACGTGTTAAAATTAACACGTCAGTAAATTTTAAAAAATAATTATTTTTCCTTTTTAAAATTTTTTTTGGAATTTTTTTTTTCCATTAAAAATTTTATTAATTTGAATTATTTTTCAATTAAAATTTTTTTTTTTTATTTTTTTCACCAATTTCGTTTCTCCAGCTCTCCCGGTCCATTTTCTCACTCTCTCTCTTCTTTTCTCCATTAATTTTCAAATACCCAAACCCAAAAAATCTTTAAAAAATCAAAAACCCAAATCAAACAATCAACCTGATAAATCAAAAACCCAAACGTCAAACCCAACAATCTTCAGAAACCCAAAAAATCTTCTTATCTTCTCTTCTTCTTCTTCTCTTCTTTTTTTTTTTTTTTTTTTTTTCTGCTTCTCTTCTTCTTCTCTTCTCCTTTTCTTTTTCTTTTTCTTCTACTGCTTCTCCTCTTCTTCTCTTCTCCTTTTCTTTTTCTTCTTCTTCTGGTGCTTCTCTTCTTTTTCCCTTCTCCTTTTCTTTTTCTTCTTCAATCTAGTGGGAGCTGGCCAGCTGTGCAAAGAGAAGAGGGAGAGTGAGAGACGAGAGAGAGAGAGTGTGGGGAAATAAAAGAAAATGGAAAGAATAAATAATATATAATAAGAGGAAAAGAAGAAGGAAAAAGTTGAATATCCCGCTCATTTTTTTAGTAATGTGCCAATATTTAACACGTCAGAAATTTCTGACGTGATACTTTCACGTGTCAGAAATTTTTGACGTGGTATTTTTGGCCATGTCAGAAAAATATTTACTGACGTGGCATTTTTGCCACGTCAGTAATTAGTGATGTGGCCAAAATCATGTACTGTAGCCAGGTCAAAAATTGATTTTTTTTTTTTTTTTTTTTTTGGGTAGTGCCTTTTCTTGTGTTGTGTGGTCCATTTATATAGCTAAAGAAAAACCTAATTTTCTTTCCTTCTTTTATGCCACAGGGATTGAGATCCTTAAAGTTCCTTTTAAATTTAGGAAATTCAATATAGTTGTGCTTTTATATATATATATATATATATATATATATATATATATGAAGAAGAAGCTGAGCATGATTTTACTAATAATCAATTTAAGCACAACTATATTGAATTCCTAAATTTAAAAGGAATTTTAAGAAATCTCAATCCATGTATGTAATAGAAGGAAAGAAAAATTAGGTTTTTATATATATATATATATATATATATATATGGAAAAATTACAGTTAACCCCCCCAAAGTTGACGTTTTCAATTCGAACATCAAAGTTTCAATTTTTGCAATCCACCCCCACAAAGTTTCAATTTTTTTCAATTCGACCAATATTATCCAAAAATTCCCATATTGCCCCTGATTTTTTTTTTTTTTTTTGATGAAAAAAAAAAAATTGGAGGTGCAAAAATGGCCAAATGGGCAAAGGGGTGGCTATGGCCACCCTGAATTTTTTTTTTTTTTAATTTTTTATAAAAAAATAAAAAATAAAAATTAGGGGTAATATGAGAAGTTTTAGATTAATTGGTCAAATTGCAAAAAATTGGAACTTTGGAAGGATGTATTGCAAAAATTGAAACTTTGATGTTCAAATTGAAAAATACTGTCAACTTTGTAGAAGTAAACTGTAATTTTCCTTATATATATATATATTTGAGAGGGTAATTGGCTACAACGTCCAAATTTTATTGGCAACGACCCATCTCTTTTATTAAACTTTACGATTCAAATAGAGAAGGGACGATACATTATTCATACTAGTGTGTAGTGCTCAAAGAAAACAACTTTCACAAGGAAGTCTAAGCCCTCTTGAACCTAACCATAAACGGCTCGTCGCTCAGAGCCAAACGCCTTCTGAACTTTTCAATGTAAATGCCAACATCTTTGCACAAAACCTTGCAGGATTTGCACACCGTTGGACAGAAAACAAGCTTGTAATAGCGATCATATTTCTCAATCTTGAACCAATTGCTCGTCGTTTCTTGACCTGGGTTGCCTTCAACCCCACCACTCGTCACAAACCAGTGTCTTGCGGCTGCGTCTAACCTGTCCAGCTTCCACACCGTTGATTGACCACAAGTTGTCGTGGCAGAGAACTTGATGTTCAAATCTGTGGATACGCGTACGACACCTTTTGTTTGGTTCGCTGGGGAAAATGTCGCTGGGAGACCTTCGGATACGTCGTGAATCTCCTGAACGACATCCAGCGGGCAGGTCTTGTTGCTAGTGCTGGCAAGGGTGAGCCCGCCGCCCAACCCGCGGTAGACTGGCAAGATATAATAACCAACGCCTACTCGGAGCTCCTTACCGTCCATGTCAAGCACTGGATTTGGTGCAGCGCCAGCAGCCACTGGAGACGGTGGTGTTGTGACGGCGAAGAGAAAGATAGCTAGGAGAAGCAAAACAGCCTTCGTCATTCTGTCTGTCTTAATTTGTTTGTTTTGTAGAAATGAGCACCAAATAAATGTTTTTATAGAGCTATCGTGGGCAGAGTAGCGATTCATGTTGGGTGTCATGTTGGAGTCGTGTCGAGACATCTATACATATTATATAAGTTAATTTTAATTCTACTTATATAATTAAATAGATTAAACCCTTCAATCATAACATTTTAATTTTGTATTAGATTCGTGTCGAATTTGCACATCTTATTAAAAATTGTTTGTCATTATGTAATATGACGAGTTCGAATAGTGTTGAAGCATGAGAATAAGATTATATAGATCAACATTAATGCGACCTATTTAATTAAAGAATACAAACTCATTTAACTTAATCTTTTAATTTTGTATTAAATTTGAGTCAAGTTCACAAGTCGTGTAAAAAATTAACGGTCAATGTTTGACCAACACACTAAATGCTATTAAAGTGTGTTAGTAAATTACTTGGATCCAATTGATGGCAGATTATAAGGCCTAACAAAATATATTTTAAAGCCTACAACGTTTAATTAATATTTTTTGGATCAAAAAAAGTTCTAATCATTATTTTACATGATCATTTGTTCAGATTTATTAGCAAAATCCTCGGCAGCTCTTTCTCATATCTCGGCATTTCAAGCACTCCAGGCTGTCCATCAAATAGTTTGTAAAATTATTAAAAAGAAATCGTGGCAGCAGAGGTCCGTTACATCTTGGGTTGCCAAGAGAACGTGGCAAGGGGGGAAAGAGAGCTGAGAATGTTGACACGTCTTTTGATTTCGGGAGAGAGAAAAACCAGCTTGATGGATTTAGTTTAAGAGTTAAAAAATAAAATGGTAAAATTCACTTAACCCCATCAAATTATCTCCCCAATAATAATTTATCTCCCAAACTATCAATTACGACAATTTACCCCCCAAATTACCAAAACGATGATAATGTACCCTCAATACTAGCAAAATGACGAAATTACCCCTATAAAATTTTCAATAAGACAAAAATACCCTTAAAAATTTGATGAAAAATTAAATTTCAGTATTTTTGTTTTTATTTTAGTAAGGGTAATTTCGTCATTTTTTTAAATTTGGGGTATATTGTCATTGTTTTGGTAGTTTGAGGGATAAATTGTTGCAATTGATAGTTTGGAGAATAGATTGTCATTGAGGTGATAGTTTAAGGGGATTAAGTAGACTTTATTCAAAATAAAAATTACAGTACCTTAGCTAAGAGCATATAAATTATATTGAACTTTTACAATTTTAATTTTTTTTTTTATTTTTTTTTTGTTCTAAAATGGTCATTTAATAACACTCTATTCAAATTTAATTTTTTAAGAGAAGCTAGCTCTATAAATACCAAGAGTCAAAAAGTGAAAGTAATTGAGTGTTTTTTTTTTTTTGAACGGAAATCTGAAGATTTCCTTGATTAAAGATCACGAGTGTAAAGCTCTTATAGAGCAGAGCAAAAAGCTCTTACAGTACAAAGCATAAAGCATTGCAAAAATCATAGCCACATGCTATGAGGTTACAAAGTCATAAATACAAATAAAAAAATTATTACAATCAGGTGCTATCTATGACTTCAATCTTCTGCTAACCTATGTACAAATACAGTTAAAGAGCAGATATGCTCCGAGCAGACTATATCTAAGACATGGGTAACCAAATTTCCTAACAAAATTTATTTAAACCGGCCGTGAGAGATAACCCTTCACACCTATTTATCTAGACCATGAGAAATAAATCCTTCACACCTAATTATTCATCCTCACTCATAAGAGCAGATCTAAAGAGAAGATCCTCTTATTGAAAACAAAACACACAAACAAACAACCAGCAAACAACAACAGCGGTCGGGAAGAGATGAACAGCACAATACTGTGGAAGGTGAATGAACGCATAACAGAGAGGTCGAAGTTGCTGATTTGGTCGAAGTTGCTAATTTAGTTTTTAAACTTCTATATTCATTTTCTTTGTGTCTCTCATATACTAAAAACAAAGAAATAATTACCCCCCCTTTGCATCAATTTAACAATTACCCTCCTAAAGTTCAAAAACTCTCAATCGAACTTCTAATTTTTTGCAGTGTCACTCATCCAATAGGTTTTTTTTTTTTTTTTCATTAAATACTGTCAAATTTTCCAAAATACCTCTATTTTGTTTTTATAAAAAATAAAATATAAATTGTAAAAATTCATGCATAGGTATTTTTGCAAATTCCGTTAAAACTTGACCAATGCTTATATTTTTGTAATTTTGGTAATTTTGACAACCCTACTTTAGGATTCAATAGAAAAACCTAACCGAGTTACGACATTACAAAAAATTGAAAATTTGATACACTAAATTAACAGTTTTTGGACATTGATTGGGTAATTGCAGAAGTGATGGAAGTTCATTAAGATTAAATGAAGTTTTAAAAAATAAATAATTCGACAAAAAGACTATGCACATTATTGACGTAGAGACCTGAAGTTTACGGTAGATGAGAAGGTAGTTCTAAAGGTATCATCGACGAAGGAAGTGACCCATTTCAGGACAAGGGTAGACGCAAACACCTCCGAGGAAGTGCCAACAAAGGCTCCTACACTGCAAAGACGGCACTGCCAACTACATGATCAACCATAGGTCATTGATTTCCTTTAACTGGTTGAGCTAGAGTTTCCGGAAGAGACTCCAACATCTCCACCAAGTGCTCCAATGAGAAGGACGATTTACCTTTCATTTTAGTGTAAGTAATTCATTGAATCTTATAAAGTTTGATGTGATTGAGCAAGTCGAGTTATGTTGGCAATTTCGAGGACGGAATTTTTATATGGGGGAAGAATTGTAATATGAGGCATGATACAATCACAACAAAGACCCAACTTCACTCCTACGTTTCACTTTTTTTAAAAAAAAAATAAAAAAATTGAAAACAATGAAAACCGACAAGCATCATTCTGAAAATCGAAAACAGTAGGAGCCACTCCCCAACTCTCCCTCCCTCGCCCACGCTCTCTCTCACTCCGACCACCGGCAACCTCCATCACTTACCCACTCTCTCACTCTGGCGCAAGGGTTCTGGCCACCAGCGACCTACCTCGCTCCCTAAGAATGGGTTTTGCTCCACCGGCGAGTAGTCTCTCTCTCTCCTCCACCGGCAGTAAGTGATCCCTCTCTCGTCCACGGTTGCTTGGGTTTTTGCTTTGTTTGATTTTTGTTTGCATGGGTCCGTCAGATAAAAAATCCCCAATTTAGGGATCGACGGATGGGTGATTTAGGGTTTTTATTTTAGGGATCTTAGTTTAGTTTTGAAGGGAGATAAGATTGGCATTTTTGATTGGTTAATTTTTAGGTTAATCCACAATATGTTCCACATAATGTAGACGCCAATGATTCTGATGTGGAAGTAAAAAGTGATGATGAGAGTTTATTACTCTTGGCCGATACATCTAACAATAGTCTACTTTTGATCACTGAGTTGTTTCAAGTAATTAAGTTTGGATGTGCTAGAACAGTTGTTTGTATGTCTGAACCACCCAATCTGAGATTTGGTAAACTGACTCTTGTTATTATGAAGTTTTAAGAAAAGCAAATGCACTTCTTTAGGCTCCGTTTACTTCGACGTAAAATGGTTTTCGTCGGAAAATATTTTCAAGAAAGCCATTTTCCCGGAAAATATTTTCTGTCGAAAACATTTTACTGCGTTTACCTTGCACACGGAAAATATATATATATATATATATATATATATATATATATATATTTTAATATCTTTTTTTATATATATTTTTTCCAATAAAGTCCCCGCTGGGACCTGCATGAGACTTGTTCAAGACCTTGCAGGACTCGCCGGGACTTGACTGACTCGCAGGAGTTGCCGGGACCCTCCAGACTTGATCGGGACTTGACCGGGACCTGACCAGGACTTGCTCAAGACCTGCGCGGGACTTGAGCGGGACCCCGCTGGGACTTGACCGGGACCCTTCCAGGACTTGCCCGGGACCCTCCCGAGACTTACCCGGGACCCCGCCGGGACTTGCGAGGACCCGCGGGACTTGACGGGACCCGCGGGCAAGTCTTGGCGGGGTCTGGCGTGTCGATCAAGTCTAGGCGCTCTCGGCGGGTCCAGCAAGTCCCGGTCAGGTCCGGTCAAGTCTCGAGTAGGTCTTAGTCAAGTCCAAGGCAAGTCCCAGGTGGGTCCCGCTGGGGTCCCGCGCAAATCTTGGGTGGGTCCCGGTCAAGTCCTAGGAAGGTCTTGCCGGGGTCCCGGTCAGATCCCAGGCGGGTTACGGTCAAGTCCTGGGGGGGTCCCGGTCAAGTCCCGAGCAGGTCCCAGTCAGGTCCCAGGCGGGTCTCGGTCAGGTCCCGGACGAGTCCTAGTCAAATCGGGGAGGTCTGGTCAGTGCCGATCAAGTCCCGGGTGGGTCCAGGTCAAGTCCCGGGTGGGTCTCACAGGGGTCCTGGGCAAGTCCCGGTCAGGTCCCAAGCAGGTCCCGGTCAGGTCCCGGACAAGTCCCGGGCGAGTCCCACCGAGGTCCAACGCAAGTCCTGGGCAGGTCCCGGTTAGGTCCCGAACGACTCCGCCGTGGTCCCGAGCGGTCTCGGCGAGGTTCTGGGCAGCTCTTGGCAAGGCCCATATATTTAAGAATGAGATGCTCATAATCAGAAAATGGTTTACGATTTTTAAAACCATAAACCATTTTCCGAAAATTAAAGAAGAATTTTCGGTCAAAAGGAAAATATTTTCCATTGACCACTATTTTACGTCGAAGTAAACTCTGAAAAATGCGGAAATCATTTTCTGGAAACCATTTTACGTTGAAGTAAACGGAGCCTTAGTTTCGAATGAATCGTATTATTTCAGCTTCAATGAAAATTGAAGTTGTTTCGATATTATTCTGTGCTTAAATTCTCAGAAGGTGATGTACTACTTAGAATTTGCGTTTCATCTGGTTAATTCCTTTGTGCCACTTGAGAACTTGATAAATTGAAGTGTGTTTTCTTAGTCGTCTACAATTTGTTTGCTGCTTTTCATTTGCATTCACTTAGTCTTGGTGCTTTGAATGGTGTCTAGTTTTTGAAATAATTCTTTGCCATATAATCAGACATTAAAAGATCCCTTTGCCCAAGTTCATGGAATTTTCTGTTTCAGTTAGCAAGTTGGATAATCAGCTATTTGAGTTAATAGTTAATTGCCTAAATGGACAATGAGGACGAAGTTGAATCTTTGTATACACGTATTCCAAATGTTTAAGCTTTGTTCGAGCAAGATTGCACTCAAATAGGTTAGAATTTTCATCTTTAGATGCCCTTTATTTTTACTTTGACACAACAAGATGGCTTTTAACTTTGTATCCCTTTTTGATAGATGTGGATGAAGAAGCTGAAGAACCAAATGAATTAATGATCACTTCTTCGGATGAAGAGTTGGATGTGGATGAAAAATTTGAAGAAACAGGGATGAGCGATGGGAATGAAAAAGTTGAAGATGGCAATGAAAAAGTGGAAGAACTAGTTGAGTCAATGACTTTTAATTCACATGAAGAAATTATTTCATATTATAAGGCGTACGCTAAGGAAGTTGGTTTTGTTGTGTTAAACACAATTTTTAAGGAGAGACCAGATGGTAATACAAATTACATGGTCCAGACATGCATGCGTGATGGCCAAGTAAGAAACAACAGAACTAAGGGTATAAAGACCAAATTATCAACTAATAAAACTTGGTTAATGTCAGGATTTGTGCGAATTTATGGGATGATGGAACGTGGTATTTGAGTAAAATGGTGCTTGAGCATAACCATCCTATACGCCCAAGAAAAGTAAGGTTTCATAGGTGTCATAAGAATATAAATATTGCTGGGAAAAAAATGCTTGAACTTAATGATAGGGCTGGAATATGTTTAAATAAGAATTAACTCATTGGTTGTTGAAATTGTGGGTTTGAGAATGTTCCCTTTGATGAGAGAGATTGTCTAAATTTTATTAATAAGGCAAGAGAGCTTCGGCTTGGCAAAGGAGGTGGTCTGGCCCTTTTTGATTATTTTGTAAGAATGCAAGAACTAAATGATAGATTCTATTATGTGATAGACATGGATGACGATAGTAGGTTGCGAAATGTGTTTTGGGTTGATGTACAAAGTAGGGTATCGTGTGACAAAGTAACGGATTTTGTTAAGTTACTTAATAAAAATTGATTTTAGGGAGTAAACTGTTATGTTGGCCTACCCTGAGGACTTATAAATTATTTTTATACCACATGTAGTGATTTGTAATTTAGGCCAACTACAGGGGCCTATAAAATATTTTTTATACCACTGGGAGTGATTTGTAATTTACGTCAATCACAGAGACCAATCTTACATTTATCCCTTTATTAAATAAACCGAGATCGAATTGAATTTATCTGAGTTGAGCTGAATCCTGTTCTTAAGCGGCTTTGTTCGTTTATTGACCATAATTGTATATCTTTATCTGGGTTAAAAATTCCATAGTCATATTCTAGGAATAGGATACTCTCTATTTCAAATGAAATGGGGAGTATCCACTTAGTGTAAAATGAGAGGTAATATTGTAAAATTTTTCCTTCAACTTGTTAAGACAATATTATTCCTCATTTTAGATACTCTTAATTTCAAATGAATGGAAATCGAAAAGATCATATTTCCATATTCTAAGGGTACTAAAAATTATATACTCTCTCAATAAAGAGGGAGGGAACCTTTTAGATGAATATTCTCTCAACAAGAAAATAATTTAAGGACAAATGTCAGTACTTTTTGGTTTTTTTTGTTAGGGAGACATTGCAGTACGTAGACTGTAATCAATGGAAGGAAGCACACAAGAAGACTAATAATAGGAAAAAAATAAAAAATAAATTAAATCTAAAATCTTACAACTAGACTCTCAAATAAATTGTACAATGATGGGTAGAAATTAGTTTGGAATTTCAATGGTACTGAGCTTCTGTATTTCAGTATAAATGGCTCAAAACAAAATGGAATATTCATCATTCTTCTAAACCCAATATTTACACTAAGCAAATTTAAGAATAAAAGAAGTGTAAATATGGGTTTAGAATTGAATGTTGCGACAATATCATTGCTATTAATATTGTTAACCACTGCCATTAATGCCCAAACCCGAGTCTTTGATGTGAGAAATTATGGAGCAAAGCCTAATATTGATATCACCGAGGTAAGCCATATTCTCCTTAATTATGATCATGCAAATATAATATATGTTTATTAGAACTATTGCTGGCTAAAAAAATGGCTTCCATGATCATTCATTTTGTCTTTAGGCTGTGGCAAGAGCTTGGAAAGATGCATGTGCCTATCCAGGCTCTAGTAAAGTTGTAGTTCCAGAAGCAATGTATAGGGTGGGCAACATAACTTTTTTTGGTCCTTGCAAGAGTCCTATAGAATTTAATGTTCTAGGCAGCATACATTCTCCAGGAGATCCCAATTACTTCAAGGGGGATAGGTGGATCGCCTTTCAAAGTATCGACTACTTAATTGTGTCGGGTACTGGATATTTTGATGGCGAAGGAGAAACTGCTTGGAGTAGAAATGGTTGTCCCAAAAACGGCTACTGCGCCCATCTTCCCATTGTAAGTTTAATTCCACCTTAGTTGTGTTCAATATATATGGTTTTCTTCCAAACTAGTTTATTAGGCTTACATCTATTTTTAGAATATTTAATTCTCACACTGATTTAAAGGAATTTGCTTTGGATTGGGATCCCCAGCAATAGTTGGCGAATTGCCCATCATTTTTTTTTTTTTCTGAATTTTTGGCCATTAAATCTCATCCAAAGGTCTACAAGCTACCACGTGTCCCACTAATTAAAAAAATAGAGCAGTGATATACATCACACGAGCGTGCATGAACAGTCATGCATGCCCGTGTGATTTAATTATAAAATATAATTAAAATATTATATTTTAATATTTTAATTATAAAAAAAAAAATTAAACACGAGCGTGTATGATTATTCATGCACGCCCGTGTGATGTATATCACTGCTCAAAAAAAATAATATGTTATTATTGTTAAAATAAAATATAAAACAAAATAAAAATAATAATAAAAAAATATGGGGTGGCCGGCCACCCCAGCTGAGCCATGGTGGTGGCCGGAGCCACCCCTTAGGCTGAGCTGGGATGGCCAAACCACCCCCATGTTTTTTAATAATTTTATTTTATTTTATTTTATATTTATTTTTAAATTTTATATTAAGTGGGACATGTGACGGATTTTAAGTTGTTGGTTGAGAATTGATGGCAGGATTTAAAAAAAAAAATTGATGGGCAATTTGATGGGTATTGCTGAGAATCCCAATCCATTTGCTTTAACCTAATTTGAAGAAAAACTTTATTTGTGTACAATTGCCACCACTTTTTAACAAATTGCCTTAAAGTAACTAATGACAATTTTTGGTGATTGTGCTTTCATAAATCAACAGAGCATAAGGTTTGACTACGTCACCAATTCAATTGTCCGAGACATATCATCGTATAATAGCAAACAATTCCACATCCATGCTCTTGGGTGCCAAAATCTTACATTCGACCATGTTACAATCAAAGCACCTCAAAATAGCCCGAATACGGATGGAATTCACATTGGACGTTCAACGAAGATTAATGTGATTGATTCACAGATTTCAACCGGAGATGATTGTGTCTCCATCGGCGATGGCAGCCGGGATATACTTATTCAGGGAGTAAACTGTGGACCAGGACATGGAATCAGCATTGGAAGTCTTGGTATGTACCAAAATGAACAGCCTGTGTCTGGGGTCAGAGTTATTGGTTGTAATCTTACAAACACATCGAATGGTGTGAGAATCAAAACATGGCCTGATTCTTATCCTGGATCTGCCTCTGATATTCTTTTTGAGAACATTATCATAAATAATGTTGATGCTCCTATCATCGTAGACCAAGGTTACTGCCCATGGAATGTGTGCAAACCAGAGGTATGTACTTAACATCACACCGATCAAGTTTCATGTTATTATAGCTAGGGGTGGAGATTTGTGTTCACCCCAGTTTGAATTAGGATCCTATTCGGTTTAAATGAATTGGAGAATATCTAGTTAGTTATATTGAAAATGTATTTTTGTCCCTCAAAAAGCAAAAAGACAAAAATACCCTCACATATAACTAATTAGATATTATCCAGTTCAAATGAACTGGAATAAATCTTGTTTCGTTGGGTTTGAATAGTACTGAATATAAGTATGAGATCTAGACTATATAAGTTACCATAACCCGGCCCGTTTAAATAAACGGATCATATCCCTTAACCATAATCCACTGATTTTATGTTAGGTTCGTGTTAGATTTATGGTTCGTATAAAAAAATTTATAGCCTTTATGTCACATGTCAAGTTCAAATCATCTCGAGGCATGAGTATAAGAGTATATATATAGGTCAACCCTAACCCAACATGTTTAATTAAATGGGTATACCGTTTAACCTTAACTCACTAATTTCGTGTCGAATTTGCTAGGCACATAAGAAATATTACTAATACAATACTTTGGCTATTTTTTCTTAAGATTCCTTCAAAGGTGAAGATCAGCAATGTCAGCTTCAAGAACATAAGAGGCACTTCTGCAAGAAAGAGCGCTGTCGTGCTTGTTTGTAGTTCATCACTACCATGTGAGAATGTGGAGCTTCGTGACATAGACCTCAGATATAATGGAAAAGATGGCCCTGCTACTTCTCGATGTGTTAATGTCAATCCCATCATTGCTGGCTACCAGAATCCTCCTCCTTGCACTATCAGAACTGTTTTTTAACAAGAAAGAGATAGCAAAGAAGGCAAAAATCAAGTGCAGGATATAACAAATAATAAATTTTTAGTAAGTACGAGGTCGATCCTCAATAAATTGTAAACGCTAAAATAAAATTATAATGCAGCTAGAAAAATAAATTGTTTGATTTGTTGTTTTTCCATAATGAAGTGGATAAACTAAATAAATAAATGGCATCGGAGAAAATTAATAGAAAATACTAAGCCTTTAAGGATCTACCTAACATTTTATATATACCGTATTCTTGAGACATAATTAACTGATCAACTTAGTAGAAAATCAATAAAGCACTCATAAAAAAATAAAATAAATTGAGTATGATTTAATTAAGAATTTATTTTAATAATATAACGCAAGATAAATTAAACATTTATTATATATTCGAACCACAATAGCATTTGATATAAACAAAAAATCATAACAAATTAAAATAAATTTGTTCTGGTGAAATTAGTTTCAAATTTAAATTATCCCTCACATTCCATTATTAATTTATGAAGAACAACAAATAAAATAATCTCAAGATCGAACACCTAATAAAAATGCTAGGCTTTACTGATGTTCGTAAAAATAAATTACATAATCGAAGTGTTAAACATTAACAAAACACAAAGAACGAAAATTAAAAATCAAGAACTGACTTTCGTCCTTGCAGAAAAACACCACCGAAATCATATTAGAGTCCTAGAGAAACAAATTCTTCATTTTTCTTTTCTTTTCTTGCTGTGTAGTTTCCACGTTTTTCGTTGTTCTCTGAATGCTAGCCTTTCAAAGAAAGACTCATTTTGTTAATTTCTTTGCTCTATGCAATTGAGAGTGGTTCGGCCAACTCCAATATTGGCCAAAAAGGGGTGGCCAGCCACCCCAAAATTTTTAATATATATATATATAGGGTTTAGTTTTTTTAATTATTTTTATTTTTAAGGATATGTGACATTTTTGTGTGGCAACACGTGGCAAATCTGTTAGTTTGGACCGACAGAATGTGATGGAGGAATTACAAAGTTAGTCTTTTTCTATAAGTCAGGTACCCTCTATGATACAATTTGAAACGTAGGTGGAAAAAAAATAAAAAAGTCAAAACCTAGGTACTAAATAGGTAATTAACCCTTGATATAAATTCTTTTTTCGTTCAAATCATTTTTTGTATCACTCTCATAGAGCAGATTTACTTCGTTTCAACATATAGGTATAAATAACCAATCTTAAACTTTTTCTTGTACGTACCACGTTCACAATTCCGCCTCGTCTAGTACTGGAGTTGCGCGTAATCACAAAGGACCCCTTCTCATGCTCGTGGCTGCCGCGAGGTGCATGATTATGGGCCACCTAATTAACCAAGGTGCACCGAGTGTCGCAAAACATAGTGATGATCCTACTTTCTCTAACGTCCTTCTCAATGGGTTGCGTTTCCATCTCCAGCATCATTATTGTGCTACGTCTTCTCTGAATTCCCTTTTTGCCAAAATTGTCTCATCCCACACTTGCCCTCATTCTATAAAACTTTTCTCATTTCTTTTGCTTCTCCTAAAACGTCTTTGGGCAACGTGTATGAGAGTTTTACTTTTCTGTACTTTTTTATAATTAGAATTTTTATATAATGGAAAACATTTCCTTAAATAAAACCTTCCTAATTTTGGAATTTTCCAAAATTATAAACTTCCTTGAATTGGAATATCTTTCATTTAGAACATTCATGAAAGTAAGCATTGTACCCATAAAGATGATTTACATAGAATAACTTTTCGAGTTTGTTACTTTCTTATGAAAACATTCCAGTTAATCGCACAATCGTTTCATGTAAGCATAAGAATAAGATAACTTAAACATTTTTCATAAAGTAATTAAAGATCATTTACACTAAAATCATGCGATGAAATTAAATTTAGAAATGGTTAATGATTCCCCTTACCTCAATAGTGTTCAAAGAATATTCACTTAAACCTCCTTAGCCTAAACGTAACTTAGTATTGTTAGAACATCGGTAATGATGAATTTAACGATAATGCATGAATTAAAATAGATTATTTCCTATTTAATTAAAATAGAAGGTGATTGACAAATAAAGGATTTAAACTCAATACTTTTATTCTAATACCATGTTAAATATGGCTGAGGGATTGAGAGAAAAATTTGGCTAAGGAGGAATGATAGAGTGCATGGGGGCGTTTTTGTACATCGCAACATGCTGGTACAATGAACACTCATGTCCATTGAAGAGTTCTCTATGGCTAACAGTGTGGGGGAAACAAAGCGAGTCTTGGGTGCTTCGTCACATCTATTATGATGGAGTGCACATCTCCCTGACTGGAAAAAGGTGAACTGGGATGCATCTATTGCAAAGAAACATGGCTGGATGGGTTTTGTGGTGCTGGTGCGTGATGAGAAGGAAAAAGTGATAGCGGCGCAATGCAAAACTCTTTTGGGGTGCCTTGATCCTTCAGTGGTTGAGGCTAGGGCGGCACTGATGGCAATTCATATGTGTAAGGAACTA
The DNA here is from genome assembly GCA_016403345.1 of Corylus heterophylla. Lineage (NCBI taxonomy): Eukaryota > Viridiplantae > Streptophyta > Magnoliopsida > Fagales > Betulaceae > Corylus > Corylus heterophylla. Next base: position 13,460,558 of record CM028145.1, on the reverse strand, counting down.
GGGCTAAGGTAGGTTCATCTGGAGGGTGATGCGCAGGTGGTGGTCAATGCGGTAAACTCCTTGGTGACGGATTTGAGCAAAATGGAGCTCCTAGTGGGAGATATTAAGTGCGAACTTCAGTCTTTTCCCCAATGGCGGATGACTTATGTTTGAAGGAAAGGCAACCATGCGGCACATACACTATCCAAAGTAGCGACGATGAGTGTTATGGATCAACAATGGCTTGTTAAGCCACTTGACTGTATCAACGATATTTTATCGATGGAGCAAGAGTTGCTCCATCTCCTTGAGTTGTTTCTAATGAGAATGCAATGATCTCTTTCAAAAAAAAAGAATACTATGTTAAATTATGATGTATCTTAAAATCTTAAGTTGATAAGAACAGATAAATTTAATTATTTCATTAATGTTCTTATATTGATAAGGTGACTAAATTCGCGTGGATGAAAGTTTTGTTCTTTGCATCTTGATTTTTTAAAAAAAGGTACACGTTTGTTGGTGAGAGAAATTCATCCTTATAGGAAATGGAAAAACTTCCATCATGTCATATTGAAGAGTAATGCTAGAAGTCAGTTTTTTGCCACTCAAAGAATGATGTGCCTACTAAAATCACCATTGGCCTTATAATTAATTATTATTGAATTTTGATCAAAAGATGATTTTAAAAACCACGTCATTCTTATAGTGACACAAGAGGGACGCAAAAGTGACTTCTAGGGTTACTCCATATTGTATGCTCATTGAATGGGAAGTGTTTCTAGCCCATAAAAAACAAAATTCATCCAATTTGCTGTAACTGACGATGGGTAGACCATGAAGGAGAAGATCATGAGCTAGTGAATCAACTTGAAATTCCTTTGTCTTTATCAGGTAAATTATTAAGATAACCATGGCCACTAGAATATTTATTAAATAACAAAATAGATTATGTCTTATGAGTCTTTTTAATAAAATTTTAAAAATACAATAATTATATAAACCAAAGTAGTTGTCCCTTTATCTTTATATTGTTTATTTTTACCGTGCTATATTTATACATGTAATAAAATCCATCAAAAAGTTGAAGAACCTATTTTATATGATGGGTTTGCCATTGTATTGGGCACTGCTCTGGTATGCATTGTTCAAGTCAACGTCGCTACCGTAGAAAAATTTATTTTTATTATTATTATTATTATTATTATTTTGGTCCACGATAGCATTAGTTCTAGCTCTGCAATAGGAGCATGGGGGCTCTATGTATCTAAACATGGTAAAAACCATTAGGAGAATGGGATGAAGAAGAGTTGGAAGAATACAATCCATCCTCAAAGCAAGCAGAAATGTTTAAATGATACTTATTAAGTAATAAGTATTACAAAAATACTCATTACTTAATAATTAATAGACATACTTATTTTTATACAAGTATATTTTGATATATATATATGGAGCTTATACAATCTGTGTTGACAATCATTAATTGAGTTTATAAGAGTATGTATCGTTTTAAAATTAAACATGATTTTTTATTCACAGGAAGGTCATTTATTAAATAAATTGAGATCAAATTGAGTTTATCCGAGCTGAGCCTGAACTTGTTGGTAAGCGGCTTTGCATAATTGTATATCTTTAGTTTGGGTTAAAAATTCCCTATGGGTAAAAATATGAATATTCTCTCAATAAAGAGAGCCTTTTTAGATTAATATTCTCTCAACAAGAAAATAATTGAAGAACAAATGTCAGTACTTTTTGATTTTTTAATTAGGAAAACATATAGCAGTAGACTGTTATCAATGGGACGAAGCATGCAAGAGAAGACTAATAATAGGAAAAAATTCAATTAAAACTAAAATCTTACAACTAGACTCTCAAAGAAACTGCACAACGACGGGTAGAAATTAGTTACATATTTTAATGGAGCTAAGCTTTTGCATTGCACTATAAATGGATCAAAAGAAAATGGGATATTCATCATTCTTATTCTAAACCCAATATTTACACTAAGCAAATTAAGAAGAAAATAAGTGTAAAAATGGGTTTAGAATTGAATGTTGTGACAATATCATTGCTATTAATGTTAGTATCCACTACCAATGCTGCAACTCGTGTCTTTGATGTGAGAAATTATGGAGCAAAGCCTAATTTTGACATCACCAAGGTATGCATGCACAATTCCTTTCTCCTTAACTATGATGTAAATTAAATATGTTTTCTCATAAATATTGCATGCTAAAAATCACAATTTCATCATTCCTTTTGTCTTTAGGCTGTGACACAAGCTTGGAAAGATGCATGTGCATATCCAGGTTCAAGTAAAGTTGTGGTTCCAACAGCAATATACAGGGTGTAATTTTCTTGGCCCTTGCAAGGGTCCTATAGAGTTTAATGTTCTAGGAAGCATACATTCTCCAGGAGATCCCAAATACTTCAAGGGGGATTGTTGGATCGGTTTTGAACATATCGACCACTTAACTGTATCAGGCAGTGGAAATTTTGACGGCCAAGGAGGAACTGCTTGGGGTAGAAGTGGTTGTTCGAAAAATAGCTATATATTGCATCCATCTTCCCATTGTAAGTTTAATTCTACCTTAGTTGTGTACAATGGATAAAGTTTTTTTCCAAACTAGTCTATTTAGCTGACACCTGCATTTAGAATATTCTATTCAATACTCAGACAAAGTTGAAAGAATTTTCTTTAACCTAGTTTGGAGAAACACTTTGTCTGTATACAATTGCCGCTGTTTGTTTACACGTTATCTAAAAGGGTGACAATTTTGTGGTGCTTATGCTTTCATAAATCAATAGAGCCTTAGGTTCGACTTCGTCACCAATTCAATAGTTCGAGACATAACATCATATAACAGCAAACAATTCCACATCAATGTCTTTGGGTGCCAAAATCTTACATTCAACCATGTTACCATCAAAGCACCTAAAAATAGCCCAAATACCGATGGGATTCACATTGGACGTTCAACCAAGATTAATGTGATCAATTCAAAGATTTCAACTGGTGATGATTGCATCTCCCTCGGTGATGGCAGCCGAGATATACTTATCCAGGGTGTAATTTGTGGACCTGGTCATGGAATTAGCATAGGAAGTCTTGGTAAGTACCAGAATGAACAGCCTGTGTCAGGGGTTAGAGTTATTGGCTGCACTCTTACAAACAAACAGACGGGCGTGAGAATCAAAACATGGTCAAGTTTCATGTTATATAGCTATAGGTGTCAATTTGTGTTTACGTGCTGAGTTCGAGTTATGCCGATATATAACTTTAAGAGTCGTTAACCTTAACCCGACCCATTTATTTAAACGTGTCACACTATCCTTTAACCATAATTGGTTAATTTCATGATGAGTTTGTGTCAGACTTAGAAGCCGTGTTGGGTTTACGAGTCATTTTAAAAATTGACAATTCTAATTGTAGCTTAGTTTTCAAGGTATAGAAATATTACTGATACCATACTTAATTTGGTGATTTTTTCTTGGATTTTAAAGAATCCTTCTAAGATCAGGATTAGCAAGGTTATCTTCAAGAACATAAGAGGTACTTCTCGGACTAAAGACGCTGTCCAGATTATTTGCAGTAAGGCACGACCATGCCAGAATGTGGAGCTTCATGACATAGACCTCAAATACAATGGAAAAGATGGCCCTACTACGTCCCGATGTGTTCATGTCAATCCCATCATTGGTGGCCACCAGAATCCTCCTGCTTGCAGCCTTACAACTCTTAACAAGAAAGGTTAAGTTGCTGGCTAGTTTGTGTAGACAAGAAATAAAGTACCTTTCATTTTCTTAGCTATTAAATAAAGTACCCCAAGAGATACTTTAGTTTACAGGAATTAAGGTTATGCTTGGAAATTTGATCATATTGAAAAGAGACAGGCAGATACAGATGTAAAAGTCATCAATATACTCATATTTTAGTACTTTTCTTTGTAATAAAACTGAAAAATGTGTTTTGGAATACTTTATCCTAAATTGGGTAAGTCCATAAATAAGGGTGTTTTTCTTTTTTTACATGTGAAAAAGCAATTTTCTGTGTAGTGATTAATATATTATTTGTTAATATAAAGAGACTTGAGAACAGAAAATAAAGTCGTTCACAAATGAGACTAATAACCCTTCTCGTTTTTGCTGAATGGTTTATAGGGTCCAAATCACCTTATCATTTGAGATTTGTGATTCGATCATTTAACATTATATCATAATAGAGTTTAACCACCAAATGTCAAATTGAGAGTGCTGCATGGGGTCCAATTGTTCGGGGCTCATTAGACCAAGTGAAGGGGCTAATTAATTAAGTAATCTACCAAACATGACAAATTACAGTTGGGTGTTCCGAGTAATAATATAAGGAGGACTAGAGTTCTCCTTGAGTCCTTCAACTGTGATATAACTTTTAAAATCACCAATAGATCAAAATTCAATAATAATTATCTAAAATTTAATGGTAATTTTAAAAGACACATCACACTTTATATCATTACTCGGGTGTTCCTCTCTCTCTCTCTCATGATAGGGTTGTCAGGATACTCACAAATGTCAGATATATTCTAGACCTTAAGAAAACTTTGATTTTCATTAGGCACATTGGATTCTTTGGGGTATGGTTATTAAGCCAAAAATGCTTATGAAAATAACTAAAGGTGCTACGGTGATAATGAAAGGGTAAGAAAATTGGCAATTTGTATAAGTTAGTCAATGACGAATTACAGGTGGAGGTACAACGTCCATCTCGGCAGAACCAAACAATCAGAATATTGTTTCGTGGCATATGTAGCTTGGTCATTTAGGCGAGCGCAGTATGTTTGAGCTTCACAAAATGAATTTTTTGAAATGTGCAAAGTCATGTAAATTGGGTTTCTACTAGTATTGTGTGTATGGAAAGCAACAAAGAGTCAGCTTTAAGGTGACATCTCATACAAGCATGGATGTTCTCGACTATGTTCAACTTACATGTTTGGAGACCAGTGGTGGTGCCATCAAATGAAGGTGCACATTATTTTGTCAGTTTTATTGATGATTTTTCAAGAAAAGTATGGATTTGTTTTATGAATCACAAGTTAGAGGTTTTCACCTTCTTCAAGTAGTGGAAGGCACAAGTCAAAAATTAGACTAGAAGAAAAGTGAAGTATTTGGGATCTGATAATGGTTTCGAGTACAAGGACACTACATTCTTAGAATCCTGCAAAATATAAGGCATTACTCATCACCTCATAGTTAGAGGGACTCCATAGTAGAGCAGAGTTGTTAGAAGGGCGGACATAACAGCGCTTGAAATGACAAAATGTATGAGGTTAAATGCAGGATTGTCAAAGAGTTTCTGCGCTAAGTCAGTTAATTATGCATTCTTTGTCACCAATAGATCTCCATCCGCAACAATTAATTTCAAGGTTCTAGAGGAAGTATAATCAGGTAAATTGGTTGATTATTCTACGTTGAGAATATTTGTTTGTCCGATATATGCTCACGTGCAAAGTGGAGAGTGGTCGAAATTAGATTCAAAGTCAAGAAAATGTATTTGCCTTTGTTTGGAATCTAGTGTTAAAGGCAATAGGCTATCCGATCTAGTCTCAAGGAAGAATATTTTTAGCAAAGATGTGGTGTTTGATGAAGGCTATATGTTAAGAAAATGTGAGGATGAAGCATCGACTAAAAGCTACAAAGGGAAACAGGTCGTGGAGGTGGAGATTGTTGATCAACGTCCACTCATTGACATATATGATGATGAAGAATCTTCAAAAGACTCACAGCACCAAGAATAGCCTTATTCTTTAGCAAAAGGTAAAAAGAAATGTGATCAAAAAGCACCAGAGAGTTATGTATTTGGAGACATGGTTTTTTATGCTCTCACATGTGGTAGTGGAGACTCATCGTCTGTTCGAAATAATATGCCGAAAGTGGTGGAGTCACTATAGAAAGCTCTGACATGTGGTAGTGGAGACTCATCGTCTATTCAGAATGATATGCCAAAAGAGGTGAACTCATTATAGAAAGATAAAGCTTAGGAATCAACATAATTGCTTAAGGGAAAGAAGGCTAAATGGTGCAAATGTGTCTAAAGGAAGAAAAAGTCATCAGAGAATGTTGCGTGGCAAATAGGACTAGTAGGAAAGCATGGTGGCCTATCTAAACTAGGTCCTATGCTCAAGTTCAAAAGGTTCTTGAACTTGAGTGACACTTGGGGATTGTGACTTCTTTTAGGAGATGAGGCGGAGGCATCCTAAGGAGATTAGTCTTGTTGATAAACTTGATAAGTTTCAAGTCAAGGAAGAAATTGTTGACATGGGTGCATTGACCCTTCAAGTCGATGGGGGCAAATCATAACTCCCCCAAAAAGGAGTGGTCTTCTTTTTATCATCTCATGATTTGTCATTGGTTACTATTATTTACAATTAAATCAACAAAATGATTGTCATTATACTCTAGTAAGTGGCTAACATTGGTATTTTTAACAAAAAAAATATTTGAAAGTCAAAGGGATGAAACTTAGGAAACCGAACATTACAAATTTTTAACTTCAAGGTAAAGATTGAAAAACTGCTTATATTTTGGGAGATGCAAGTGAAGTTTCCCTAGCCTTTATTTTACTTACCACAAAAAGGACGTAAAGAATGCAAGAAGACTAATAATAGGAAGAAAAAAAATTAATTAAGAAAAAGCAAAAATCTTACAACCACTTATAGACATTGAACAATGATGGGTAGCAATTGCTTAGAAATGTTAGTGGTGCTAAAACAAAAAATTCCATGAACTTGGGCTAAGGGATTTTTTAATGTCTGATTACATGGCAAAGAATCATTTCAAAAACTAGACACCACTCAAAGCACCAAGACTAAGTGAATGCAAATGCAAAGCACCATTCAAAACAAATTGTAGACGACTAAGAAAACACACTTCAATTTATCAAGTTCTCAAGTGGCACAAAGGAATTAACCAGATGAAACGCAAATTCTAAGTAGCACAGAATAATATTGAAACAACAATTTTCATAGAAGCTGAAATAATATGATTCATTCGAAACTAAAGAAGTGTATTTGCTTTTCTTAAAATTTAATAATAACAAGAGTTAGTTTGCCAAATCTCACATTGGGTGCTTCAGACATACAAACAGCTGTTCTAGCACATCCAAACTTAGTTACTTGAAACAACTCAGTGATCAAAAGTAGACTATTGTTAGATGTGTCGGCCAAGATTAATAACCTCTCATCATCACTTTTTACTTCCACATCAGAATCATTGGCATCTACATTACGTGGAACATATTGTGGATTAACCTAAACATTAACCAATTAATCAAAAATACCAATCTTATCTCCCTTCAAAACTAAACTAAGATCCTTAAAATAAAAACCCCAAATCACCCATCCATCGATCCTTAAATTGGGGATTTTTATTTGACCGACCCATGAGACGAAAAAAAAAGAAAAAAAAGCCAATCCGGAGAGTAAAAAATCAGACAAAGCAAAACCCAACCAACCGTGGACGAGAGGGGACCACTTACTGCCGGTAATATCGATCATAGAATAAAATTATATTTGTTGAATGACAAACTCCTCGGATTCAAAGAGAATCCAATATAAAACACACATCTGCTTGAACCTAATTTCAATTAATTTTTGTTTCCCTGAAATTGAATGGTGGGTAACTTGTATTAAAAGAAATACATGAAAGTGATTTGATTTGTTAGGTCACTGATCATATGTTGTAAGAAGAAGGACCATCAATAATTGCTGTCAAGAGATTAAATAGTGAAAACCCCATTGCATAGAATAAGAAAAAGAAAAGAAATAAAATCTAAGAAGATGTAAGTCCATCTTTCACATTTAATGGTTGATTATCTAGTGAGGGTAGTTCACATTAAAGGCCAACAGAGGGCCAAATTACCATATATATATATATATATATGAGTCACCAATCTCCATCTCTCCCAATCATATATATCTTATGTAATTGTATGAGGCAGCAAGATTTTTTCTCCTAAGAAAATGTGCAACGAAGACAGTTGATTTGGTTCTTCTCCAATTAAAACCTTCCAAAATCTAACAAATATATTAGTCAATTGGAAAATCAACGAATATTATTCATGAATAAATCTTACAGGATTTATTTAATGAATTAATCGCTTTCAATCAATCATTTTATCTCGAACAATTTTTTTTTTTTTTTTTTTAATTTGAGTATTTAGGGCTTTGCCCGACTAAATTCTTAAGACACCGTACAAAACATTCTCAACACATGGGTCGACTAAGTCTCCAACTTCTGTCTGCAGGCATGGCCTTGTTAAATTATTTGCACTAATTTTAAATAAGGTAGAACCTTAGATTTGATGTTTCATGATGCACTAAAACCAAATAACTTATCTCAAATATTAAATGACTTAAACTAACATAAAGTCATCCCATTCGATTTAGGTTCGTAAATCAAATTGGGTGGAGAACTACTCCTTCAGAACCAAAATTCGATAGAGAGGAACTCATTAATATTTGAACCCCATGCATTTTATCTCAATCATGTTTAAAACTTTCCCCTGAATACTTTAGACGACACTTGTTGCAATATAATTTGTATTGAATTAACACACAAATGGCTTCATACTTTTAGATAAAAGTTAGGTGTGATATATTTTTACATATCACATAGAGTTTCTAGCCAATTTTAAAGGTAGCATACGAAGCTAATTTCAACTGGGACTAAAAGTTTAGTGAATGATTTTGTATTTTCTCTTTTGTATGATTATTAGAAGAGATATATTAAAGAGGCCTGATATTGACAGGACCAACTATGAGTACTATAAATACAAGTGGAAGAAGAATAGTGGATGCATGCATTACCAGCAAGGAAGAGATAGAAATCCCTGAGTGTACGTTGGCAACAAAGAGGAAGAATTTAGTGCTCGATCTCAAGCAATACAAGCATTTTCTTTCAAGCGAAATTTGCAAGTTCTTACTTTCATGTTTCACTTTATACGTTATATACTTTTTATAAGAGTTTTTAGTTTATAACTGTATTGTCCTCATGATAGAGCTTCCTAGCCATTACTTTGCGTTGTTTGTTCCAATAATCTATATCTCTTATATTGTAGAACAAATAATCTATCAAAGAAACATCTTTTATATTTGATAAACTACTCTTAGCTTACCCATATTTGTGCCATTTTCCTAACTTTAAAAAGTAACCACCAACTCCCTTTCACTCAGTTCTCTCTATTACAAATGTTTTTGTAAAATTTGATGAAAAATGTGTCACGTGTGATGCACCTGACATAAATTGTCCATTATACCTCTATTAATTACGCAATTAGATTTTTAATAGAGGAAAGCATCCGATCTCGATTTGTACTGTTTGTCTCCCAATGACGGCTTGAACAAAATCATTTTCAACCAAGTCTTGAAGGGAGGGTCAGATTTAACACTAGGGTCAAAAAAGATTATTACTTGGTTTTTCAACCAAATCTTGAAGGGAGATGAGATTTGTAAGACCCAATAAAATAATTAAGTTTATTACTAGTAATCTCAGTATAATTTGAATTAATTAGTAGAATAAATAATGCATGGATAATTTAGAATAATAAATGTAATAAGAATAATAATAATAATATTTGTGAGGTAATAATATAATAGCAATATTATTTAACGATGATATATTTATGTAATATAAGTTTTAAGTGATAAAGAGATTAACTAATAATAATGTTAGTGTGACAATTGATCAATAAATAAAATAGGTTAATGGTACTAGAATAATAAATTGTGATAGTAAGTCCTAATGCAGTAAATAATTATATGTATAGGTAAATCTTGCAATTCTAAATAATTGGGGCTTTAAAATAAAAAGAGAATCTTATCCCATGCCACATGCTAGGCTGTCATTGGCCATTGGAGATACCTTATATCCTTAGTTTTTTTTTTTTAAAAAAAAAAAAATGCAAAAAGGCAAGCCTTTTTGGTGGTCCCACGTGCACCCCCCCCACCCATTCTCTCTTTCTTTTCTCCCTCACCCCATCTCAAGCACAGCCCCCTTTCCCCCATTCTCCCTTTGTCTTAGGGAGAGAGAGAGGTGCTGCTGACCGTGGAGAAGAAAGAAGAAGAAGAAGGAGAAGAAGAAAAGAGAAAGTGAGGAAGTTTAAGTGGGTTTCGGCCATGGTTGCTTGTGAGGTAAAAGCTTTAGTCTTTTCTTGTAATTTTCGTTATGCTTGTTGGGATGGAAGCTAGAAATTGTGTGAATTTGTGGGGCTTTGATTTGGGTCCGAAAGTTAGGGTTCTTGAAAGGGATTTTTGGGGATTTTTGTTATATGGTTGAATCTCTAGTTTCTCTTTAAAGTTTTGTTCTAGCCATTGGATATCAAGCTTGAAATCATAATGATTTAGGGGATTTTTAATTAGGTCTGAAAATTGTGGAATTTTAATAAGAAACCTAATTCCTAAAATTAATGTGGGGCTTTTATGTGTAGTAGATTGCTATGCATGATTCAAGCTCCGGGTTTGTTAAATTAATGGGTTGAAACTCTAATTTTACCTATTGGTAAAGTATGAACATAAACTCTAATTTTATATAGTTTGAATTAATTTGGGGCTTTAGGTATGTGAACACTAGGAATGTTGTTTGAATGGGTTAATTACATTTAAAGTGTTAATTAATCCTAGGTTTTCATGGGTTCCATGGAAATTGATAACTATAGGATTTAAGTTCTAATATGTCATAATAGATTCATAATGATTGTTGTAAGTGTTATGAGAATTATAAAGTTGGGGGTAAATTGCTAGATTAAATGGCTTAGAAGAAAATAACAAATATAGGGTTAAGTGTAATGTTTAGCCTTGAGTGTATCTATATGCCTCAAGATTTAGTGATTTAATATATTATTGATGTAGAATCATAGTTCAATGTAACTAAGTTATTAGATAATTAATGCATTAGCTTATATATATGTACTAAATGTAAGTAAAGGATTTTAAGGGCTTTAGTTGAATAGATTTAGGATGACCTATAGAATGTGATACTTGTAGTGCTCAAGTATTTTTAAATAATGAGAGTAGAGCTTAATTATGTGTTTAGGTTGTAAATGCTTAGGTGCATTGCGGTTGAGTCAAGAGTTCACCGAATGGTACTCAAGCGAACAAGGTAAGTATTTTACTTACTGGGTAACAAGATGCTATGTTTTAAAGTATAAAAGATGTTTTGGATGAATGGTTGATACAAGGTATTTTGTGATTATATGACTATTTCATGATGTACTATGAGATGTGTTGGATGAACCTTTGATGTAATGTTTCTATGAGCTTTTATGGGTTTACAAGATAATGTGATGATTATGTTGTTATGAGCATTGGATGGTTCTCATGGTTTATGACATGATTCTATGATTTTTATAATATGAGTTATGATAGTATATGAGTTCAAGGTATTGTTATCATGAGCATGATCATGGCATGAGCAATGTAACAGAAATGGGGTTCAACTCCGATAGTGATGACAAGTCTCCTACCGTAGAGCTGGCCTCATACATAACAAGAAACGGGGTGATGGCTCTCGGTAATGATGACAAGTCTCCTACCTCAAGGCTGGCCTCATGCATAATGCGAAATGGGGTGACGGCTCTTGGTAGTGATGACAAGTCTCCTACCTCAAGGCTGGCCTTATATGTATAAGAGAAACGGGGTGACGGCTGCCGGTAGTGATGACAAGTCTCCTATCGCAGGGCTGGCCTCATATGTATAAGAGAAACGGGGTGACGGCTCCCGGTAGTGATGACAAGTCTCCTACCGCAGGCTGGCCTCACAATGGAACTGGCACAAGATGATGAGTATGAGCATGAGCATGCATAGCATATGATTGTATGATGATGATGATTAGTTTTGTATGATTTTTACACTAGTCGTATCAATATGCATATGTGACTAGTATGGGACGGAACATATATGTACATTGTTATGGCTAGACATTGCATGATGATTTCCCTATGTTTTATTGTTGAGCTATGTATCTTGTGAGTGTGAACAAAGTTCAATTGTTATTTTGGACAAAACTAGTAAGTTTTATACTGCTGAGCGTCTCTATTTTATGGAGATGGCGGGCTCATAATTCTGCCTGTATCATGGGTGGTGGGGATTCCCATGGTGCAAACGATGTTGTTGATGCAGGTATAGGGATAATAGACGATGACCCTGTGGCCATGTATCTAGGTTACCACGATGTCTGAGGCCTGGATACATTGGGTGTTTATTTTGTTGGACTAGTTGATAGTTCCCTTTTTGTAGAGCATTCATGTATATGCTTAGCCTTTGTTATTTTGTATATGGCTTATGTCGCATGTGACACTTTTGTATAGCCATTATTTTGTATGTAAGCTTTAATCACTTAGATGTATTAATCAACTCTGATGTGTTATGTTATGTCTTATGTTATTTATATTCCGCTGCAAAGATATGAACTTGGATGAGTCATTGATGATGCATGTAGCTCTATATGGTATATGATATTGTCAATCAGGTTAATGCATGGGTTCATGGCATACTACGGTATCGACATGCCACTGTGACAATCCGCTTTGTTGTGGGTAATGCTTTTTTTTTAAAAAAAATAGTCACGTTTTAATCAAGCAGGTCGTCATAAGATTGATTTTATTGGCTTTTGATCCAATGGTAGTTTTAAAAGCTATCTATGGGTGCGTGTTGAAAAATTGTATAAAGAAATAGGAGTAAGTGTAGCATTCCTCAATCTTTAACATCTTCTACCTTCTTTATTAGTTGAAAATTTGAATTTTGGATTGTAGCACTTTTGCATATGGGCGTCAGTAAATTAACCTAATCTCTTCTATCCCTAAAATTTTACTCAGTGCGTAACCCTCACTCATTTTCTTCTTCCTCGCCACGATTTGGGAGCATTTTACAAGAATTTGACGGTCGCTTTTTGTGAAGTGGCTGAGGAAGATGAAGATGGGGGAGATGAAGATGAGAGAGGGTTACGCAAGGGGTAAAATTTTGGGGATATAAGAGATTAGGTTAATTTATTGTAGCAATCTTAGGTTAATTTACTATAGCAGTATGACGTGGAGCGGGGCTGATGTGTAATCTTAGCTGGTGTCATAAAATGATGTAAAAATCCTAATTGTTATTTTTGAAAGTCAGAAATTAATAATAACACGTGTTGTGTTTTTATTGAATATGACGTAGCAAAGTGGCAGATTTTGTTAATTACTTAACGGAAATTGATTTCATGATGTAAATTGTTATTTTGGCATATCTTGAGAACCTATAAATTTTTTTATACCTTAGGGAGTGATTTGTAATTTAGGCCAACCATAAAGACCAATTTTCCAATTATCCCTTTAATAAATGAGCCGACTGTGAGTACAAAATCATTCATGTTCGATTTTTAAACAAGATATATATACTCATATAAACTCTGCTCCTTTTTTGTTTAGTACGAATACAACACAAGTGGAAAAGATGCTATTTTAGAGATCTCCAGAATCCTGGCGACACAAAGGTATGACACCTACTTGAGACTTCTAGCCTTGGTGGGTAGATCACGGATGGCTGCTTTTAAAAGTATTATTGATCAGGTGTGGAAGCGGTTGCAGGATTGCAAGATAAAATTCCTATCCCAAGCGAGTAAGGAAATTTTGCTAAAAGTCATGATTCAGGCGAAACCCACTTATAGCATGAGTGTTTTTCTTCTTTCGATGGCCTTATGTTTGAAGATAAATTCACAAATACTACGGTTTTGGTGGGGCCATCAAGCAAATGAGTCGAAGGTGCATTGGATGAGTTGGAAGCGTATGGGGAGATCCAAAAAGTCGGGAGGTAAGGGCTTTCGGGATTTTACTAGCTTTAATAAGGCTCTCTTAGCTAAACAATGTTGGCGCCTTTTGTCACAACCCGACAGTTTGGTTGCAAAAATTATGGCAACTAAATATTATCCGGGTAGCTCAATTCTTGATGCAAGATTAGGATCTAGGCCATCTTTTGCTTGGAGGAGTATTCTCAATTCTTGTGATATATTGAAGGCAGGGTTGGTGTGGAGAGTGGGAAATGGGTCTCTTATGCGAATTTGGCAAGATAAATGGGCTCCTAATCCGAGTAATTTTTGGGTTATGTCACCTCCTACCCTTTTAGGTCCAGAGGCCACTGTGAGCAAGCTTATTGATAGGGATACAATCTGGTGGAATATTAAATTATTGGATACCATTTTTACCAAAGTAGAGTCCCGATTAATTCAATCAATCCCACTGAGCTGCACAAACTAGCAGGATATTGTTACATGGAGAGGAACTGGGAATGGTATGTTTTCAGTCCGTAATACTTATTATATTCAACTTGATACGGTAGGCCAAGGCAAGGAAGAATGTTCATCCAAAGAGGGTAAGTTAAGAGGTGTGGCAGGTTCTATGGGCATTGCCAATACCGAATGTTGAAAAAAATTTCCTTTGGAGGACTTGTCATGGGAATCTCCTTACCCGTCATAACCTGCGTAAAAGGAAAATTCTAACAAAATCTTCGTGTTCATTCTGTGAGACAGTGGAGGAAACTGGTTTTCATATCTTATGGGACTATCCATCTGCCCAGATGTGTGGAGTATGAGTAACCAAAAAATTCAAAAGAGTACATTCTCTTGCCCTGGCTTCTTGCAGGTGGTGGAAGGGATTTTCAACAAATGTGAGCAGGGAGATATTATACAGTTTGTGGGGCTTGCTCGTCGAATATGGCATGGACGACGGTTCTCCTCTCCTGCTGAAATAGTGCAGACTACTTTGAGGGCCATTACGGAATTCCAATTGATTCAAGGAAGTTGGAAAGGGGAGGGAGTACAAGAGGTAGCCCAGTCAAACCATCAGTGGTCTGCTTCAAATCAAGGGTGGTTGAAGGCCAATTGGGATGCAGCTTTGGATCACAAATCTGGTCGGATGGGTTTCGGGGTGGTAGTCCGAGATTCTATGGGGAGAGTATTTGCAACGAGATGTAGATCCCAGTGTTGGCTGCCAACAAGGTTTTTCCCTACTTAAGATAAGATTTTGATTAAAGAAAATGGAGCAAGTCATACAATGATTTATCTAGATGGTTCTCCATCCATCTTGAAGGTTCTTTACAAAGATTATTCTAGATGGTTCTCCAACCATCTAGAAGGTTCTCTTCAAAGATTTATCTAGATTGTTCTCCATCCATCTAAAAGGTTCTCTTCAAGATTTATCTAGATGATTCTCTATTCATCTAGAAGGTTCTCAATTTGTCTTCATCATCTAGATGGTTCTACCTTGGAGGCCAAGTTCATTCATCTAGAAGGTTCTAACCTGGGGGCTAAGTTCATCATCTAGATGGTTCTAACTTTGGCTATAAATAGCCAAGGGGTCTTATGCCTTATACAAGATGCTTGAGGAAGATCAACAACAACACACAAGATGAGAAGCCAAGAGAGGAGAGCTTCAGTTATACTCCAGAGAGAGAGTTAAGAAAAGAGTGTTTTAATACACCACTGATAGTATATATTAGTTTCAACAGAGGTTGTTTCTCTTTGTATTATTTTACTCCTGTATTAACTCAAGTTTTGCATAACTTGAGTAAACATCACTGTAACAAGTTGTTTATAGTGGATTGATCGGAGTTAGTCCCATGGATGTAGGCCCACTGCCAAACCACGTAAATACTGTGTGTTGATCTCTTGCATTTATCATTACATTACCATTCTGTGGAGTTTGCACAACCATTGATTCAAGGGTGTGTCCATCCCTAACAAGTGGTATCAGAGCTAGGCTGACGGTAATACGGTACTATTCACTGATGTCTTTCATTTGAAGATTGTTGTGCAATTTTAATGGACGGTATAAGCAGCAGAATGATAAGCCTAAATGGTAGCAATTGGCTACTTTGGAAAGGCAAGATGTTAGACATTCTTTACTATAAAGATATGTATGCTCCAATTGAAGGTGACACAGCCAAGCCAAAGGAGACTTCAGATGCAGAGTGGAAGAAATTAAATTTACAAGTAGTTGGTCTCATTCGGCAATGGGTGGATGACAAAGTCTACCATCATATTTCCAATGAAACCAATGCTTGTGAATTATGGAAGAAGCTGACAGCAAGATACGAGCGAAAGACAACCGTAAACAAGGCCTTCTTGATTCGACAACTTGTTAACTTGAAGTTTAAGGAGGGTGCTTCAGTTTCCGACCATCTGAATGATTTTCAGAGTATCGAAAATCAACTGAACACTATGAAGATGACTCTTGATGAGAAGCTACAAGCTTTGATGCTCTTGAGCTCTCTACCAGATAGCTGGGAAACCTTGGTGGTGTCCTTGAGTAACTTTACTCCAGATGGCAAGATGACCATGGAGCAAGTCACAAGCAGCATGTTCAATGAAGAAACCAGAAGACAGGCTGCTAGGACAGACAATGCATAAGCTCTTGTCACAGAGAACAAGGGCAGAAGCAAAAACAAAGGTTTCATGAGTCGTGATAAATCCAAATGGAGGTCAAAGTCAATAGGAAGGTCCTTTGAAAGAAGAAAATGTTATCATTGCGACAAGGAGGGTCATATGAAGAGAAATTGCTATGCTTGGAAGCGAGAACAAAACCAAACTGACTACAGCCAAAGGAAAGATGATGAAAAGAATACAACTGCCACATGCTCGGGGCAAGATGTGGTAGTTCTATCTTATGGCGCTGGAGATTGTTTGCATGTTGCGGGTAATGATGAGGAGTGGGTTGTACACACCGCTGCCTCTTACCATGCTACTCCTAACAAGGAGATCTTCACATCATACAAAGCAGGTGACTTTGGTATGGTAAGAATGGGTAACACTAGCAACTCGAAGATAGTTGGGGTTGGTAACATCTGTGTTCAAACCAATGTCGGGTGTACATTGATTTTGAAGGATGTTCGACATATTCCCGACCTGCGTCCCAATCTCATATTCGGGAATATTCTTGATAAAGAAGGGTATGAAAGTTACTTTGGCAAAGGAATTTGGAAGCTCACCAAGGGATCTTTGGTGGTGGCTAAAGGCAAGTCTTGTTGCTCATTATACAAGACGCATATGAAGGTGTGTCGTGATGAGTTGTTCGCTGTGGAAGATAGTTCATCTCCAAATTTATGGCACAAAAGGCTGGGTCACATGAGTGAGAAAGGGCTGCATATTTTGGCAAAGAAGTCGTTCATTCCTGTTGACAAAGGTAAAGCTCTTAATCCATGTGAACATTGTTTATTTAGGAAGCAACATAGAGTTTCTTTTGCAACGTCTTCACAAAAGAAATCTACTATTCTAGAGAGGGTCTACTCAGATGTTTGTGGACCTATCGAAGTTCCAACCTTGGGTGGCAATAGATATTTTGTCACATTCATTGATGATGCATCAAGGAAAGTGTGGGTCTATCTATTAAAGACAAAAGATCAAGTCTTTGATATCTTTCAACAATTCCATGCCATGGTTGAAAGAGAAACTGAAAAGCAGATGAAGTGTCTCCGTACTGACAATGGAGGAGAATATACTGTGAAGAAGTTCAGAAGCTTTTGCTCAGAGCATGGAATAAGGAATGAAAAGACTGTATGCAGGCACCCCACAACACAATGGTATCGCGGAGAGGATGAACCGCACCATTGTAGAAAGAGTTAGATGCATGCTAAAAATGGTTGGATTACACAAGTCATTTTAGGGAGAGGCCACTCTGACGGCCTGCTATTTAATCAACCGTTCACCTTCAGTTCCTTTGGGTTTCGACATACCGGAGAGAGTATGGAGCGGAAGAGATGTCTCATATTCTCATTTGAAGGTATTTGGGTGCAAGGCTTTTGCACATGTTCCAAAGGAGAACAAGTTGAAGCTTCATGACAAGGCACTTCCCTGTATTTTTCTGGGTTATGGAAATGAAGAATTTGGATTTAGGCTATGGGATCCAATCAAGAGGAAGATTGTTAGAAGTCGAGATGTGGTTTTCTATAAAGACCAATTCTATGGTGGTGTAGATAAACCTGATAAGTCTAAAGCTGCGATTGAAGATATAGTTCATTTATCTTCCAGTCCTTCTCTGCATACTCCAGATGAGGAAGTTCTGCATGATGCTACACAAGAATTGACTCCCAGTAATGAGCCAGAGTTGCTTGATAATGATGAGGATACTGAGCAGGGGGAGCATCCTCATGATCAGGAAGATTCAAGATCTCAGGTTAGAAGATCTACAAGAGAGCATAGACCGTCATCCAAATATCCTACTTCAGAATATATTTTGCTTACTGAAGAGGGGGAGCCAGAGAGTTTCCAAGAAGTACAATCTTATAAGGATAAAATCTGTTGGGTAAAAGCCAGGCAAGAAGAGATGAATTCTTTGTAGAAAAATGATACCTATGAGTTGGTAGAACTTCCTAAAGGCAGAAAAGCACTGAAGAACAAGTGGGTGTTCATGCTGAAAAGGGATAGCAGTGGAAAGCTAGCAAAGCACAAAGCACGGTTAGTAGATAAAAGCTTTGCACAGAAGAAAGCAATCAAGGTCATTCCTTACTCTTCAGCGTTGGGAGTCTTATGGACGCCATGGTGTGCACACGACCAAACATTGCACATGCTGTAGGTACTATCAATAGATTTCTTCCAAATTTGGGCAAAGACTATTGGGAAGCTGTGCAATGGATCTTTAGATATTTGAAGGGTACTTCCAAGTTATGCTTAATCTATGGTGGTTCCAAACCAGAATTGACAGGCTTTACTGATTTTGATATGGCAAGGGATTTAGATAACAGAAAATCTACTTCCGGATATATGTTTACCTTTGCAGGGGGAGCTGTCTCATGGCAGTCAAAACTCCAGAATTGTGTTGCATTATCAACTACAGAAGCGAAATACATTGCCGCTACAGAAGCTGCCAAGGAAATGCTATGGATGAAGAGATTTCTTCTTGAGCTTGGAGTAAAGCAAGATGAGTATGTGGTATTTTGTGATAGTCAAAGTGCTATAGACTTGAGCAAAAATGCTACTTATCATTCTCGGACGAAGCATATTGATGTGAGGTATCATTGGCCACGTGAGGTGATAGACAAGAAGCAAATGAAGCTTGAAAAGATCCATACAAAAAAGAATCCCTCTGATATGTTAACTATGGTGGTCCTAACTGGGAAGCTTGAGCTATGTTTCCAGTTAGCCGGTTTACACTTCCTGTGAGTGAAGTTAGTCATGGCTTGCTCCTCTAAGTAGGGAGGGGGAGATTTGTTGGCTGCCAACAAGGTTTTTCCCTACTTAAGATAAGATTTTGATTAAACAAAATGGAGCAAGTCATACAAAAATTTATCTAGATGGTTCTCCATCCATCTAGAAGGTTCTCTTCAAGATTTATCTAGATGATTCTCTATTCATCCAAAAGGTTCTCAATTTGTCTTCATCATCTAGATAGTTCTACCTTGGAGGCCAAGTTCATTCATCTAGAAGGTTCTAACCTGGGGGCTAAGTTCATCGTCTAGATGGTTCTACCTTTGGCTATAAATAGCCAAGGGGTCTTATGACTCATACAAGATGCTTGAAGAAGATCAACAACAACACACAAGAACAGAAGCCGGGATAGGAGAGCTTCAGTTATACTCCAGAGAGAGAGAGTTAAGAAAAGAATGTTTTAATACACCACTGAAAGTGTATATTAGTTTCAACAGAGGTTGTTTCTCTCTGTATTATTTTACTCTTGTATTAACTCAAGTTTTGCATAACTTGAGTAAACACCACTATAACAAGTTGTTTATAGTGGATTGATTGGAGTTAGTCTCATGGATGTATGCCCACTGCCGAACCACGTAAATACTGTGTGTTGATCTCTTGCATTTATCATTCCATTATCATTCTGTGGAGTTTGCACAACCATTGATTCAAGGGTGTGTCCATCCCTAACACCCAGTTGGGTTTCCTTTCACCGAAGGCAGCTGAAGCAAAAACAGCTATTGTGGCAATCCAGCTTTGTTCAAAGCTGGGTCTAACAAGGGTCCAAATGGAAGGTGATGCAAAGAAAGTTATTGATGCAATGGTGGCTTCGGGAATCAATTATAGCTAGCTTGGGCATGTGGTGGAAGATATAAAACATGCTCTCTACGTGTTTGATCAATGGAGCGGCTCACACACTAGCTCAGTTTGCAATTAGAAATGTATTGGAGAACACTTGGCACTGGGATGTACCTGATTGTATGAGGAACATTGTTGCCTGGATCATTCTGCTCTAGTTGGCTGATTTTATGAATGAGAATATCTATCTTTTATCCAAAAAAAAAAAAAAACACTGCTAGACATGATTAATCACTGTCAACGCATATCGTTTAAGCTCAGCTTGATCGACTCATTAATTAGTTCCTTCGTATCTTTTTAGGAATAGGATCCTCTCCAGTCCATTTTGGACTGGAGAGTATCCAGTTAATGGTTAGGATCTCTCTAAAGAGATCTTGAGATTATAAATAGGACATATGTCTCATTAATAAAAATAATAATAAAATATTATATATGTTTTAAAAATAATTATAAAACAATATATAAAATATTATAAAAAAATTAAGGGGTGGCTGGACCACCCAGTTGGGGTTGGGGTGGTCGAAGCCACCCCATGGCCCTTGGGGGTGGCGGTTTGGGGTGGCTTCCGTGGCCCTTGGGGGTGGTTCAACCACCCCTAAGGACCAAACAAATTATTTTATTTTTTTGATTTGGCACTTGGGGGTGGCCAGACCACCCCCAAGGGCCATGGGGTGGCTTCAGCCACCTCATCAAGTGGTCGAGGTGGCGAAGCCACCCAGCTTAAAGCGGGATGGTGCAGCCACCCCAATGGGGTGGTCAGCCATCCCTTAATTATTTATACTATTTTATATATTTGTTTTATAATTATTTTTAATATATATAATATTTTATTGTTTTTTATTATTATTATTAATGGGACATATGTCCTATTTATGGCCTCAGAAATCTTGATCATTAACTAGATATTATCCAGTCCAAAATGAACTAGAAAGGATACTGTTCCATCTTTCTAATGACAATGAATTCTAGGTACCATTGAAACATTTCTGCTGCTTGTTTAAATAGATAGAGCCCCCATGCTCCTAATTAATGTAGAGCTAGAACTATTACTATCGTGGAATCCACGGCCACACATATATAAGTACCCAGCCTTCCTCCCCTTTTCCCCCTTTCTCGCTTTGAATAAAAAAAAAAAAAAAAAAAAACCAGCCTTCCAAATAAAATACACTTCAAATAAACTTTTCTACAGTGGTGCCTTGAATAAAGCATAGCAGTACCCAATACAATGGCAAACCCATCATATGAACTTTTTGATAGATTTTATTATTACATGTATAAATATAGCACCATAAATATAAATAATATAAAGATAACAGGACATCCACTTTGGTTTATATATATATATATATATATTTTCAAGGATGAAAGAGAGATGTACTAATCTTTGTACTCCATCATTTTGTTAGTGATTTTTTTTAGATCGTCTCCGCCAGTGAATGGAAGCTTGTTAAGCCGAACCACTTAAATTTTGGTATCTTGTGTCACTGATTGTGTTATTTTCTATTTTGCTATTTTTTTGCTTCATTGGTGGTCCTATAATTATTTTATCTCAACAAATTGGTATCAAAGCTTGGTTATTTATTTTGTGGGATGACTACTGCAAAATATGAAGTGGAAAAATTTGATGGTTAGAATAGTTTCAGTCTTTGGCGTATCAAGATACAGGCTTTGTTGCAACAAGAAGGTTTGGCGAAGATTTTGGATGGCGAGGTGCCATCAACATCATCAACGGAGAAGGAAGGAACTTGAATAAAAAGCCTAGAGTGTAATTTTATTGTCTCTTTCAGATGGAGTTTTGAGAGAAGTTGCCGATGAAGAAACCACTCAAACCCAAAAGCCCTAATACAAAAAAGCTTACAAATACACAAAAGATAATTAAATTACAAAAGATAAATTAATCTCTTAATTCTCTGAGAGCTGCTGCCCTCTCACATTTTCTCCCTCTTGCACAGAGCTACGACCAAGCTCTCTCTCAAGTTTTTGTACACACAAAGCTGCAGCACTCATTTTTTTCGTAATGACCAAATGGCTATATCTAAAGAAAAGTTGGTTAAGTGCTTCATGGTGAAGTAAACAACAAAACTTCACTATGAAGTAAACTTCACTAGGAAGAATTCTGCCGAGTGAGAAAATTAAGAGAACAAATAAGTAATAAATAAAAAACTAGAGCCCACCATAAGACTTGAGAAATCAAGCCACTCTAGTTATGAAAATCGTGGAATGAAAGGCCCATTGACTATGATAATTATTTTGTAGGAGAGCACACATCACCACTTCTATGATCATATTTTCTTGCTAATAAGTCATGCACCATGCATTAGCAAAACAAATTAAGATTGTATTTTTGGGTATGATGTTGCTGCATGAACCACATGTTTGATGGGTGTCCCTAAAAGTGATAATTATGTCTTCAACTTCAAATGTTGGATGAAATTAACTATAGAGTGACCAATTTTAACTATGATTTCTCTGGAAGGTTAGTGTTAGAAAATAAGTATGTGGGAAATTTAGAAATAAAGAGAGCAAAGTATACTATTTATGTGATGCAAAGTAAGGAACTGTTTATCAATAATATGTAAAGTATACTATTTGTTTCGTATACAAGCGTGTCATACATAGATTTACGAATACATGTTGTTTACTTATAATGTAGTCTTGCTTTGGACAAGAGTTGGATGACAAAGTTTAGGAGCTCGGAAGAGTATATCAACGGAGCCAAGTCATTTGTGGCATTTGTAGTTTAACAACTCTACAAATAAGGAGTTCATAGCCTACCCATGTAAGAAGTGTAAATTACTTGTGTTGTTCAAGTGTGACTGGGTGGACATACAAAGGGATAGGGGCTACAAGGAGGGCGAATATGGGTTCACGCTTGTGAATTTTTAAAACTTGATACACATGAGAGAGCAAATTACTGATAAGCCGTATGTGTTATCTTTGCAAGTGCCACAAGTATTTTACATCGATGATGAAAGGAACCCAAATTGGTCTTGCATTGTAAGGACTAAACCTCAAAACGTGTACGACGTTGGTGAGGGCGAAGGCAATGATGATTCATGTGCGAACTCCCATGAGAGTGAGCCACTCAACCTAAACATTACTCGTGATCCGAACAATGTCATTGAATGTTGCCAAAATGACCTACCTCCAACCAACATACCCATACGCCCCAAAAAATCATGTATGCATTTTTTAAAAATTTATTATATTTGTTTATAATTACAATAATTGTACATATATTTATTTTATTATTTGAATGTGATCTCACCTTTCTAGTTTATCTTGTAGGTGAAGAAGATGCCCCCAAGGAAAAGATCATACACAAGGTTACCAGTACGAGAGATTCCGGGAGAACACCGCTGGCACAATAATCGGCTTTGTATGACGACGACGAGACACAGGACTCGTAGACCGGAATGTACCGACCTATACCACCTCAGGATCAGGTTCATGATGAGAGTGAATGGGCTAATGATCAACATTTATTTACTAACATGGGGGGTTAGTCGATCCGCAATTCAATCCGTTCAATTCTGATGGTGAGAATAGGCCTTACTCCACATATGCTCAAAATGGGCGGGATCATAAGTTCGATGCCACATAGGAGCCACATGGGCTAGATCATGAGACAGATGACACACATGTGCCGGTAGATCTTGTGTTAGCAAACAATGAGGTATGAATGAGGTACGTATATGTTTCATATTTATTTATGTTATAAATTCCTCTATTGATGTCATTCAAATGATATAATTATTACATATAACCTTATATATGATTCATGTGTTTAACATAAATACAGATGTAGAAGGGAAATTTCTTGTGTGGACTATAAGTGGTCCGCTTAATATGAGAGGTATCCCAAGGAGGGAAAGGATTATCGTTGAGTTCAATACTACGGGTCAGCCCATAGGTCTAAGCAATCAAAAATTACATAGGTGCGCTGGACACTATGTCCGCACTGGAAATATTATAGGCATAGGTGCACCTACTTGGAAGCATGTTCCAGATGAAAGAAAGGAACAAATTTGGAACATGTTGATGGTATGTGTTTGATGCAAGTTAGTGTTGTTTTTGTGTTATTTTTAATTTCTTTTGTGCATGTTTTGACCATTTCGTACAAGAACTCACAATTAATGTTGTGTCCCTCCAAGAAGACGATACAACGGAAAGCGTTCTACAGTCAACGCAAAACTTTGGACAAGTCTACCCAATGGACTTGGAATGAGCCGTCGGTAGATGGATGACGAAGGAGAATATGGCATGTCATATTTGAGTCACTTACCATATTGATGCAATCGTATTAAGACTAACATATTCATAATGTGAATTGTGTAGGATATAGCTAAAAAGAACAAGGAAATACTAGACAAGTATAATATGTCACACTCGGCTGGGTTGAGGAGCTATGCCTATGTTGCGAAGGAGTTTGTATGTTGTTTTCAACATATTTAATTGTGAAAGTTTACTAGGATCATGTTCTACCTCTAATTGCCAAACAAGCAACAAAAGAAACTATACCTTAAAACAAACACATAACATGCACAGCAGAATTTTAAAACATCACAAATCTAGAAACATCCACACAACCACAACACAAAGATTTGTTTACAAAGTGGAAAACCCTTTGAACATATCAAAGGTAAAAACCACTCTGAGGGAGCCAAACCTGGGAAATCACTAAAAGAAGATTCATAGTTATAGACTAGAAGATACTCACAACCTTGAGGACCTTTAGACTTAGTAAGAACAACAAGCTTCCCATCTTGTCTCCATTGTGACCATCTTCAAGCAGTGAATCTCCTTACCGATCCTTCTGTAGACTTCTTTCTTCAAATACCCATAGCAACAAACTTTGTGTAGATGAACTAGCAAGGCAACACGCCAAAATAACAACCACTCTAGAGTCATAGCACTCGTAGAGAGAAAACACCTTGAGACTTTTCGTGAACAATACTCAGAGAAAATAATGCTCAAAAGTCTGTAGTGAACAGTGACAGGAAAACTATTTATAGGAGAGCCATTTTCTTTGTCACGTCCTAACGGGATACTTTCTCGTTATGACGGGAAGAACAAATTCGAAGATCTGAGAATTCCATGTCCTAACGAGAGAGCTTTTTCGTTATGACTAGAAGAACAAATGTCTCCTCTTCGTCATATGTCTCGTCTTAATGAACCAACTGTTGAGAAACCAAGGAGGCCAACTTTGGTCCTGTTAGATGTCCCGTCCTAACTAGGTTCTCGACGAGAAACCAGAAGCTTCAAATTTGCTCTCCTTACTTGTCCTGTTTTGACGAGGTTCCTGATGAGAAACCAGGGAGTTCCACTTTGCTCCCGTTACTTGTCCCATTCTGACTAGGTTCGTGACGAAAAGCCAGGTAGTCAAAATTTTACTCTTATAGATAATCATGATTTACGTGTTTTACTCTTATAAATCACAATGGATTATGATTTAGATATTTTTTGTGTGTTAATCTCATTAACACAACTAAATCATATACAAAGTAACTTATGGGCTATATTAGTCAAATAAGGATGCAATGCCCAATGTTCTTGTAATTCTTGTAAAATAAGCAACTTTATTAATGATAGAAGTGTCATACAAAAATTGTGTTTTCGAGCACTATCCCTAACACAATCATAGCAGGAGGTGAGAGTTTTATCTTTGATTCAAGAGTGAACTTGAGCAAACATGACTAGAAGCACATAAAGTTATTTTTATTTTTTGATGTGTTCTAATCAATTATTTTACACAACAAACGAGTACTTGGGGCCTCACCTAAACAATGCCCACGTTTATTTTATTTTATTTTTTTTGACATGTCCACACAAGGGAAGGGGGAGGGGGGATTCAAACTAGTGATCTCCACTTCATAAGGTATAGTCAACAGCCGATTGAGCTACCTCTTAGAGACCAGTGCCCACGTTTATATGGTATGCATAAAGAACAGGAGTAGGTTCAAAACCCCAGCCATTAATTTGCAACTCCCTTAACCTCTCAAGGTTATACTTTTTATCGTAAAAGCGTCAAATGCGAAAGGGTCTAAATTGGACACTAAAAGCATTAACTAGATCATTAAATGAATGAGTTTAAAAAGTCTTTATTGAAAATGATTGGATTTGTAAAGCTCTTAAAGATAACATCACAAATGAGTTCAGAATATAAATTTTTTTCTCTTTTGTGCCCTAAAATACTTATTGACACTACTTAAACTTAAAATATGTCATCTCATGACTTCTTCCATCATATTACTTTGTGTTCCAGCCTCCAAGTGCATTTTCACCCTGCCTGAAAATGTAAAACAAAATGAATGAGTGAAAAAGTTTAGTACGCATTATTCCCCAACCAGTGTAAAATTAGTTGGGTAAAAACAAACATCTCATTGACAATTAGAAAGAAAACTTTTAGGGGTAATTACCTTTTCCCCCATCAACTACAACGCATTGTCACTTTGCCCCTATGAACTGACAACCCTACTGCCCGACCCTATCAAACTACCATTTTGTGCTCAAAACCCCCATTCCGTCAGTCAAATGTGTTAACTCAGACCGTCATCCCGTCACGTGCGTCCCACATGCCATCTAGAAATGACAATGCATTGTAGTTGATGGGGGCAAAGTGACAAT
Organism: Corylus heterophylla; assembly: GCA_016403345.1. Classification (NCBI taxonomy): domain Eukaryota; kingdom Viridiplantae; phylum Streptophyta; class Magnoliopsida; order Fagales; family Betulaceae; genus Corylus; species Corylus heterophylla. The sequence continues at coordinate 13,433,909 of CM028145.1, read as the reverse complement.
ACATTGTAGTTGATGGGGGAAATGTGGAATATAAAATTTCAAGATAGCATGTGGGGCGCACGTGACGGGTTAACTGTCTGAACTAACGTCTTTGACTGACGGAAGAGGGTTTTGGGCACAAAATGATAGTTTGATAGGGTCGGACAGCAGGATTGTCAGTTCATGGGAGCAAGGTGACAATGAGTTGTAGTTAATGAAAGAAAAGGTAATTAACCCAAACTTTTAAAAGTCCTTATTCATAAAACTTTTCATTGACAATTAAAAATCCATCTTTATCTCTCCTCCAATACTGTGTCACGCTTTCTCTCTTCTCTTACTCCAAAATATAATTAACCACCTCATAACTTTCTCCTTTTTTAAAAAAATAAAAAATAAAAAATCCTTCCTCATAATCTAGGGGCACTATGAGAGGGATTTTTCTCTTCTTAAAAAGAAACTTTTCTTCGCTTAGTACCACTTGTCTTTGAGTGGCATTATAACGTTTAACCTTTAATACAACTTTTCATGAAATAAAATTGTAAAATGCGGAACATAAAACAAAATCAATTTAGAAAATTGATCATTGTAACACTCGTAAAGCATAACACAAGATCATACCATAAAACATATACATTGAAGGGGTAAGGTATATTACTTACCTCTTAGCTACTAGTAGGCTGACTGATTTCTACGAACATGAGTAACACGTTTCGACATGTTGAGATATTTTTAAGTCTACAAAACTATGATCTTAGCTAGAAGTTGTTCTTAACTAAGACAGTTCTTGGTTTTGCCCCATTTCCTCTATATAAAACAAAATAGGCTTAGGGTTTAATTCAGGTTTAACCTATAGTTTTAAACCAACTTTACTTTTTCCTTTTGTAAAATTAATTTTATTTTGAACTTTCTACATATTTTTAAAAAATTACTTCTAGAAAACACTTATTAGCCTATTATTATTTTAAAGAGAAGCGCTAGGGAGCCAAACAAATCAACACAGAAAATTTTCCAAACTGATGTGACAAGAGTTTTAAAATTAAAAAAAATGCAATTCTCTCTCCCTTGTCTCCCACTCACGGTCTGTCACGTTAGTTTGAAAAATGTTCTAAGTTCATTTGTTTGGCTCCCTAGCACTCCTCTATTTTAAAAGCTTCCAAAATTTCTAGAAATTCTTAAAATCATTCCTAGGCATTCTAAATTGAGGAATCACCAAAATTGGCCCATTTGGATCTTCTCCTAACTAGTTTTTAAATTTTAAAGCCCAAAAACATAAACTTAATTGGACTTAAGTACACAGTTAACTAATTTTGGCCGAATTAGCTACAAATGCATTTTTTGACCCATAACCAAAACTAAATGGATCAAACATGTGTTCTAAAATTCATAGTTTAGTTGAGTGCTAAAACTACAAACATAAACTTAATAAAACATGGAATAGAACTTAAAGAAAGTTGAAAACTTACATTGGGATAGAAAAAAACGTAATTGGCAAAAAAATTCTTCAAGAAAACTAGGGCCAATTTTTCCCAGGGAGCTAGGGGAGTTGTGTTCCCGATTTTCTTAAGAAATTAATGAAAAAGTGGGAGAATGGGAGGCACAATGGGGTACACAGCCACTAGAGGGATTTTAATAGTATAGGGATTTTTCTTTTTTTGAAAAAGAACTAGGTTTAAGACTCAAAAATAGGTATATATATCATTTTTATAAAATTAGGTAAACCCTTACAAAAATATCCTCTGGGTCTTCGACTAGGGCTAGGCATTTTAAAAAAAAAAAAAAATCAAACTTTAGCTTCGAAGATTAATATTTTAGAATGTTGCCTAATTAAAATAAAAATGCATATCATAAATTTTTTATGAAAACTATGCACATGTGCGGCTAAATAGGCAACATATTAATGCTAAAATGATCAAAAAATTAAGTAACATATTAATAATATTGATCCATTTAATTAAGTTACTCTAAAAGGAAGAGATGTTACACATTTAATAGTACAAAACTTATTTTTTATTTTTTCAATCATGCAATATTTATTTTAGAACTTACTATCATCATTCAATATACTGCATTATATCTTGGTCTACGAGCCATGATCCATTGGCTTTTCATTCATAAAAACGCATAAGCATTTATAACTTCTGCAAAATCCCCTTGCTGCTAGATCCATTCGAATGCAAACATTATTACATGCTTTCGTTCTACGCGTGTAACATTTTCCCTCAAAGTGTTTGCTTACTTGAACATGAAACATACCGTGTCCTGTAACAAGGAAATATTTGAAGACTATTAAATAAGGGTAGAGACTGGGAGGGAACTCGCATTTGCAATAGGAGAGAGTTTCATTCATGCTCAAAATATACATAGATTTTTCTTATTTACAACCACAATTGAAGTTACTATTCAATATTATTGCTAGCTAATTTAAAAACTTAAATTTATAGGAATTTTTTTAAAAAAATTTACTAATTCAGTAAATATTTAATCAATTACTCATGTGGACAGATATTCGGAACATTTCGCGTCAAAGTTTTAACACATGAACTCAGTTCGAAAGTTATAGTAAGTCATTAGTTGTCGTAAAAACTAAATTTAATATTCAATATCATAACTAGTTTCTTTTGCAATAGTTGAAGATTTTGGAATGATAGACATACCAATGTGTATCCTCATTTAATTGCCTCAATATGGCATTAATAGAAACCAAATTTAAAAATGATAAAACTGAAGTGACATTGTCAAATACAAAAATCTTATTAGGGTCTAAAAAATAAATTTTTTATACCCATGTGATTACTTTATTGATAGCCTTTAGAGAAATTTTTAGAGTTACCAAAAGAAATTAAAGAGCCTTTCATAATTTAGAGTTTTGGAATAGGAATCCAAGAACGCAAATAACTAGAAAACAAACATGCATCATACCCAAATGAATAATTCAAATAATTCTAAATAATGTAACATGCCCAATAATGATATGAACTAATTTTAGGCTCAACGAATCAAGATTTAAAGACTTATTGCATGGACAAATATGGTTTTAATAAGAAAAAAAAATTAAAACTACTTACCTCCGGGAATAACATAGATAATTAGGAGAACTAAGATGAAAATCGAACTAGTAATTTTAGCCATATTGCTCTGAGTTCTACCTAATGGAATTGCAAAATGAGGTATTCACATATGCTTTGGTTGTGCTAAGTCTATATATATACAATTGTGAACCATTTGATCTTATAAAGGTTTCTTAATTTATAATTCATATTAAATTTAATCGCTCATACAATTGTGAACTATTTGATATTCCAAAAGCTTTGTTGTCCTTTGGAGTTATTACGTGAACACTATAAGAATCCCGAAACTTTTATTAGTTAGTACCACGTGTATTTGAGTGACATTCTAACGTTTGACCTTTAATACAACCTTTCATGAAATAAAATTGTAACATGTGATACATAAAAGAAAATCAGTTTAAAACACGAGATAATGTAATAAAACATGTACACTGAAAGGGTAAGGCCATATATACAATTGTGAACCATTTGATATTCCAAAGTTTGCTTAGTTAATCACATATTCCCAATGGTTAAGAAGATTTGATATTGGAAAATAGTAAGGACAAACGCTTTGTTGACCTTTTGAGCTATTACATGGACACTAAAAGATTCGAAAATGTTTCTACCTTTGCTTGTAAAATTGAAACTTGATTTTTATCAATTTTTATTATGGAGAAAATACACTTTACCCCTGAACTATCCACTCATTCACACTTTTAACCACAATGTTTAGAAAGTGACAGTTTACTCCCCCCCTCCTAAAGTATCTGACATTGACAATTGACCCGTATAAAGTACACTTTACCCCTCTGAAGTATGTTGAACTGACATTTTACCCTCCTGAGTTGACACTTGACCTCCCAAAACTTAGTTAAGCGTGGTGGGGAGGGGGTGTAAAGTGTTAACTCAAAATACTTCTTGAGGATAAAGTGTACCTCATAGGGTTAAGTGTCAATATCAGATACATTGGGGGGGGGTAAAGTGTCACTTTTAAAACATTGAATAGTTCAGGAGAGTAAAGTGTATTTTCTCCCTTTTTTGGAATTGTAGGATAACGATTAATTGTTGATATATGAAAAGTTAATAACAATTAACTTTTTCTTCCTTTTTTTTTTTTTAATAGAAGAAATGTATTATGTTTCAGCCATACTACTCTAACATCTACCTAATGAAATTGAAAAATGAGGTATTCACATATTCTTTGGTTGTGCTAAGTCTATATATATACAATTGTGGACCATTTGATATTCTAAAGGATTCTTAGTTTATCACTCATATTAGATTTAATAACTTATACAATTGTGAACTATTTGGTAATTCAAAGGCTTTCTTAACCTTTTGAGCTATTACATGAACACTATAAGAATTCAAAATTTTATCTTCTTAAAAAGAAACTTTTATTCACTTAGTTAGTACCACGTGTATTTGAGTAACGTTGTAACGTTTTGACCTTTATTACAACCTTTCATGAAATAAAATTGTAACATGCGGTACATAATATAAAATCAATTTAGAAAATTGGTAATTGTTACATTCGTATAGCAAAACACAAGATCATATCATGAAACATATACACTGAAGGGGTAAGGCCATATATACAATTGTGAACCAATTGATATTCCAAAGTCTGCTTAGTTAATCACATATTACAAAGGGTTAATTAGATTTGATATTGGAAAATAGTAAGGACAAATGCTTTGTTGACCTTTTGAGCTATTACATGGACACTAAAAGATTCCAAAATTTTTCTACCTTTGTTTCTAAAATTGAAACTTGATTTCTATCAATTTTTTATTCTTTATGACGAGAAAATCTATTGTAATCTCTGCTTAAACTTATAACCTAACACAATACAAAATTTGGTATAAAAAAATTAGTTTAAAAAATGCCTTTCAAAATTTGGTATAAATATGGCCAATAAACATGTAAAACAATTGTCATTTTTTCTTAAAATCTTTTTTCTTCAAAGTAATCAAAACATTAATGTTCCAGATACGAGCCTAACAAGTTAGAAATAGTTCTGGCATACAACATTTACTATGAGACTTTTTTTGAATTGTGAGGAAAAAATCTACTTAATGATTAATTGTTGATATATGAAAAGTTATATACGATTAATTTTTTTTTTTTCAATACAAGAAAGGTATTGTGTCAATGGACATTTCTTTAATTTTATGTTTGTCGGATAACACTTTACTTTTACTATCCCTACAACAAATATATTTGAAATAACTCTAACTATGGTTCTACCTCTACGATAAACACTTAAAACAATAATTAAAAATTAATCAAATGCAAAACAAACAACACAACAGATTTTTGTTTACTAAGTGTAAAACCCTTTGAACCAATCAAAGGAAAAAATCACTCCGGAGTAGCCAAACCTAGAAAATAACTATAATGAAGACTCGAATTATAGACACAAGGGAAACGTATAACCCAATGCAACTCCCTAGACTCTATAAGACAAGAACCCTTTCCGGAACACCTCCAAGCTCAACAATCTTCACTTAGCCTATTTCCTTACATGTCCTCTTATAGACTTAAGTAACCGGTATCACTCAACAAACACAATAAGAACACATCCAAGCTTCAAGGAAGGCAGCAACTGCTTAATACATCTTCTCTTATAAAATACCCATGACAAACAAACCGACAAAAGAAGCAAGAGTCACCTCTAGAATCACTCTAGGTAGGAACATTGAATTAAAAACACATCTAGAAACCAATCTAGGAAAAATAACACAATCTTTCTTAAATTGAGCCTCAATTCACTATATATAGCCTCAATTGTAATCAATTTTGTAGGTTTACGCATTTCATTAGGACGAAATGGTAATGAAACACTCAAGGGTTTCATGACAAGATGATAACAATCTTAGAATCGGGATTTTGTTAACTAAGTTCGATGAAACACTAGGGTTTCATCGCTTTCTAACTAAGTTCGTCCTTACGTTCTTGTTAGGTTTTAGTTTGACCTTATTCAATGTTCACTCTTGTATTTCTTGTTGTTTAAAACTTTGGGGAATAGCTCCTTTAGTCTTCATGAATTGTTTGAAGAAGCTCTCTGTTTTCCCATCAAAACGGGACATTTAATGGGGAGTTACTATTTTCTGTTAGGAGCACCATCAGAACGAGACATATAACAGGGAGTAATTGTTTTCTCGTTAGAAGTTCCATCAAAACGAGACATGTAATGGGGAGTTACTATTTTCTCATTAGGAGTTGCGTTAGGACTGGACATGTGACAAGAGCAAAGTTGAAGCTACTGTTTTCTCGTCAGGAACCTCGTCAGGACGGGACATGTGACGAGAGCAAAGTTGAAACTACTGTTTTCTTGTCATGAACCTCGTCAACATGGGACACGTAACGGGACCAATGTTGGACCTACTATTTTCTCGTCAGAAAGTGCGTTAAGACGGGACATGTGATGAAGAGGAGACAATTGTTCTTCTTGTCAGAAAGGGACTACTTTCTCATTAGGATGTGGATTTCTCAGATTCACGAATTTGGCCATCCCATATTAATGAGAGTGCTATCCCATTAAGATGTGAAGAAGGAAATGTCTCCACTATAAATGGTTTTCCTCTCACTATTCATAGGAGACTTTGGAAAATATTTTATGTGCCTTGTTCACTGAAGTCTTCATACTTTCTCAACGAGCGTTGTGTCTTGTGAGTTATTGTTTGTATTTTGGAGTGTTGCCTTGTTCGTTCATCCACACAAGATTATGGGTTTGATTACTTGAAAAAGGAAGTCTACCGAAGGATCGATGAGGAGATGCACTCCATGAAGATAGTTAGGATGGAGACAAGTTGAGAAGCTTGTTGTTCTTACTAAGTCTAGAGGTCCTCAAGGTTGTGAGTATTGTCTAGTCTGTAATTCTAAATATTCATCTAGTAATTTTCCGGGTTTGGCTGCCCAGGAGTGGTTTTTACTTTTGATGTGTTCAAATGGTTTTCCACTTCGTAAACAAAATTTGTGTTGTGTTTTGTGATTGATGCTTTAAATTCCGTTGTGCATCCAATGTGTTTGTTGTATGGCTTAGTCCTATGATTTGTTTATTTGGCAAATAGTGGTAGAACCCTATCCTAGCAATCTTTCAGTTCTTATGACGAGGTCCGAACGAAGAAAGTTTGAGAGCTTCTGTATCACTTTGTCATGATGGGATACTGATGTTGTCATGATGAAACCTCACACAGAGATTTTGTCTTGGATCTTGCTACTTTTGTTAAGACAGAATCTTGAAGAGATGCTGACGAAACAAAGTAGAAGTTTCAAGAACATTCACCATTTCATCATGATGGGATACAAACATCGTCATGATGAAACCAAACAGCGAGTATCTAACCTCTTTGACCAAAACCATCATAACCTTGTCATGATGGTTTACTTGACGAAACACACCCGAGAGCTTTGAACTGATTTTGTCAGTGGTTTGTAATGATGGTTTCATGATAAAACCATACAGAGAGCAAGAATACACAAAAACAAGTCTAAGAGTTTTTAGAGAACATAACTAAAACAACTCAAAAGAATACACACCAAATAAGGCCAAAATATTAAACTTAACAATATTCATCCACTCCATTTTTCTTATGATAATAGTAATAATTTTGACATCTAAAATTCAGTATTGATTCTTTTCTTTTTATTAATTTTTATGATTGGATCATTCAGTGCCCAAAACATGTTATGTTTATGCGAATTGGAGTGGCGTTTAAAGACAAGTACAAGAGAAGATTTTCGGACACTAAGGAAAAATGTCGAAACATTGGCAGCCAAGAACTCCCATTTTCTAAGAAGTATGGAAGAGGAAGCGAACATTAAATCTCTGTTAGAGATATCTCCAGAAACAAACATGTATGCCTAGACACAAACAATTCAGGATGTTTTACAGTTCCTTCAATCGTTTGCAGGGGAATGCGAACACAAACTTTCTATTTGGCCAAATGTCCAAACACTATGGAAAAACGTTCGGACAAGAGAGGCAACTAGGTTTAAGAAACTTATGAAACCCTAGTTATGTTCCAACGCTGTAAGACCATGTTTGGAGGACCCCACCGCTACTAAAAGCTATTTAAAGACTGATTTGTTTTTTGTGAAACAATGCAAAGCTTTAGACTTTGGTACATGCTCTCTGACAGATGCTTTTGAGAACTAACTACAAAAAACACCATGTTTACTAACGCATGAAATAGGGGCACTTTGATAAAACATCTTTATATTGGGACATTTTACTGTGTAAACAACTGAAATAAAATTAGGAACGCTTGCGCAGTAAACAGTCACATTAAAAGGGGCATTCCACTTAGGGCACGCCCCAATTTTGTACATTAGGGCCGCCTAAAAGCCAGGCACCCTTATGCCCTAAATTAATTACATTCGGGTGCGCACGAGACTTTGATGCCTCGGGCCCAGTGCCCCCCCTCCCCTTGTGGTTTAGATTGGTTAATTGATTATTGTTTAGATTAATTGGTTAATTGATTGTTTAGATTATTGCTTAGAGTATTGTTTAGATTAATTGGTTAATTGATTATTAGATTATTGTTTAGATAGGTTAATAGATTATTTAGAAAAGTGTTTTGGTTTATATTGTTGTATGATTGTTGATGTTTTCCGACTAAATGCCACTTTTAAAAAACTTATCGAAAGCAATTATTTTTTCTTCGTTTTTTGTTTTGTTTTTTTTCCTAGTTAATATTAAAATGAGTTATCTTTTTGGGATTTCTCTAGTATGTAGTTAGTAAATTTAAAGATTGATTTTAGTAGAAAGTAGAAACTCTAAAGATTCGTTTTATTTTCTTTTTGTTCAAGAAGTTGTAGTAACTTGTATATTTAAGAGCACATATAAATATTTATATTGAACTTGAAGGATTTATAGCACATAAAAACAAAGACAACGAGCTACATCTATTGAGATAAAATAATTATAGGATCACCAATGAAGCAAAAAAGAAATAGCATAATAGTAAATAACACAATTAGTCACACAAAACACGAAGATTTAAGTGGTTTGGCTAAACAAGCCTATATTCACTGGCGGAGATGATCCAGGAAAAATTCACTAACAAAAGAATGGAGTACAAAGAGTAGTACAAACAAAACCACTCAAACTCAAAATTCCCAATACACCCAAGCTTACAAACACACAAAAGAGAATTAAATTACAAAAGAGAAATTGATCTCTTAATTCTCTAGGAGCTGCTGCCCTCTCACATTTTCTCCATCTTGCTAGGAGCTATTGACAAGCTCTCTCTCAATTTGTGGCACACACAAAGCTGCAACACCCATTTTTCTCGTAATGACCAAATGGCTATATATAAAGAAAAGTTGGTTAAGTGCTTCATGGTGAAGTAAAGATCAAAACTTCACCATGAAGCAAACTTCACTAGGAAGAATCTGCCGAGTGAGAAAATTAAGAGAACAAATAAGTAATAAATAAAAAAACGGGGGCCCACCATAAGACTTGAGAAATAAAGTCATTTTCCAAAAATCTCCACATTGACTTGAATTTCATCAAGTCGCAAATACAAATCTCCTCTTACGTCTCCTCCAACACCCGTAGTGCAATCATAAGTTACAAACCACAATCAAGTCCAAGCAACTCTTGAACTTGAGAACTTGAACTGGCTTAGTCAACATATCCACCGGATTTTCCTCAAAAATAATTTCCTTCAATGCGATATCTTTTCTTCTCACGAACAGATCATTAGCATAAACTGAATCGACATACCCAATCACGTTAGAACCAATACAACTGTCTCTATCAATGACTGAACCAACATTTGTTGCACCCTGTAAATAATAAAGTATCCATTTCATTGCCCGCCAATGAACCTTCCTAGGACTAACAATAATGACTACATATGAAACATCTCGACGAATGCACACCATAACACATATGATGCTCTCGAACGCACTAGAGTAAGTACATGCAACATGAAAGAACATGCAATATCAAGGACCCATTTATCATTCAGGCAACCATCTGAATCGATAACAGTAAGGACAAATTCTGAATCTTCAAAATTTCCTTCTACAACACCACTCATAGAAGAGGAATTTAGCTTATCACCTTCCTCTTTATTTTTCAGCTTCGGACACTCAGATTTATAATGCCCATACCTTTTGCAATAGTAACACCTAACTCTGTTCTTCAAATTGAATTGCGATTCACCTCCTATATCTGAGTCTCTCTCACTGGATCGACCTCTAAAATTAGAGCAATTTTCCAAACGACCCCTAACAAATAAACCATTTGCCTAATTTTCACTACCTTTACCATTTCATCTTGTTCTCAACTCCATAGATTTCTAAGTAGATTTAACATCAGCTAAGGAGATGGTATCTCTATCGTACAATATTGAATTAACAAAATTGTCAAAGACATCAGGTAGTGAACATAACAAAATCAGTGCTTGATCCTCATCATCTACTTTAATATCAATAATTTTCTTATCCAAAATAATTCTATTAAAGTCATCTAGATGATCACAAAGAGGCATACCTTCCTGCATCCTGAAGGTATATAACCATTGCTTCAGAAATAAACAATTAGTGAGAGACTTCTTCATGTACAAACTTTCTAACATTTTTCAAAGTCCAGTAGCAGTTTCTTCATTGGCAACTTCTCTCAAAACTCCATCTGAAAGAGACAATAAAATTACACTCTGGCTTTTTCTTCAAGTTCCTTCCTTTCCTCCATTCATGATGTTGATGGCTCCTCGCGATCCAAAATCTTCACCAAACCTTCTTGTTGCAACAAAGCCCGTATCTTGATACGCCAAAGACAAAAACTATTCTGACCATCAAATTTTTCCACTTCATATTTTGCAGTCGTCATCCCACAAAATAAATAACCAAGCTTTGATACCTATTTGTTGAGATAAAATAATTATAGGATCACCAATAAAGCAAAAAAATAGCAAAATAGAAAATAACACAATCAGTCACACAAGATACCAAAATTTAAGTGATTCGGCTTAACAAGCCCACATCCATTGACGGAGACGATCTAGAAAAAATCACTAACAAAAGGATGGAGTACAAAGATTTGTACAAACAAAACCACTCAAACCCAAAAGCCCTAATACACAAAAGCTTACAAATACACAAAAGAGAATTAAATTACAAAAGAGAAATTGATCTCTTAATTCTCTAAGAGCTGCTGCCCTCTCACATTTTCTCTATCTTGCACGGAGCTATTGACAAGTTCTCTCTCAATTTTTGGCACACACAAAGCTACAACACCCATTTTTCTCGTAGTGACCAAATGGCTATATATAAAGAAAAGTTGGTTAAGTGCTTCATGGTAAAGTAAAGATCAAAACATCACCATGTAGTAAACTTCATTAGGAAGAATTCTGCCGAGTGAGAAAATTAAGAGAACAAATAAGTAATAAATAAAAAACTGGGGCCCACCATAAGACTTGAGAAATAAAGTCATTTTCCAAAAATCTCCACATTGACTTGAATTTCATAAAGTCGCAAATACAAATCTCCTCTTACATCTCCTCCAACACTCTGTAGTGCAATCATAAGCTACAAACAACTATCAAGTCCAAGCAACTCTTGAACTTGAGAACTTGAACTGGCTTAGTCAACATATCCACCGGATTTTCCTCAAAAATAATTTCCTTCAATGCGATATCTTTTCTTGTCACGACCAGATCATTAGCATAATCTGAATCGACATACCCAATGACATTAGAACCGATACAACTGTCTCTGTCAAAAGACTGGACCAACATTTGTAGAACCCCATAAATATTAAAGTCTCCATTTCACTGCCCGATAATGAACCTTGCTAAGACTAACAACAATCACTGCATATGAAACATCTGGACAAATGCACACCATAACACATATGATGCTCTCGAACGCACTAGAGTAAGGTACATGCGACATGAAAGAACATGCAATATCAAGGACCCATTTATCATTTTGGCAACCATCTGAATCGATAACAGTAAGGACAAATTTTGAATCTTCAAAATTTCCTTCTACAACACCACTCACAATAGAAGAATTTTGCTTATCACCTTCCTCTATATTTTTCAGCTTCGGACACTCGGATTTATAATCCCATACCTTTTGCAATAGTAACACTTAACTCTGTTCTTCAAATTGAACTGCGATTGGCCTCCTCTATCTGAGTCTCTCTCATTGGATCGACCTCTAAAATTAGAGCAATTTTCCAAACAACCCCTAACAAAAAAGCCCTCTGCCTAATTTTCACTACCTTTATCATTTAATCTTGTTATCAACTCCATAGATTTCAAAGTAGATTTAACATCAGCTAAGGAGATGGTATCTCTATCGTACAACATTGAATTAACAAAATTATCGAAGACATCAGGTAGTGAACATAACAAAATCAATGCTTGATCCTCATCATCTACTTTAATATCAATATTTTTCTGATCCAAAATAATTCTATTAAAGTCATCTAGATGATCACAAAGATGCATACCTTCCTGCATCCTGAAGGTATATAACCATTACTTCAAAAATAAATGGTTAGTGAGAGACTTCTTCATGTACAAACTTTCTAACTTTTTCAAAGTCCAACAGCAGATTCTTCATTAGCAACTTCTCTCAAAACTCCATCTGAAAGAGACAACAAAATTACACTCTGGGCTTTTTCTTCAAGTTCCTTCCTTTCCTCCGTTGATGATGTTGATTGCACCTCGCCATCCAAAATCTTCACCAAACCTTCTTGTCGCAACAAAACCCGTATCTTGATATGCTAAAGACTGAAACTATTCTGACTATCAAATTTTTCCACTTCATATTTTGCAGTAGTCATCCCACAAAATAAATACCAAAGCTTTAATACAAGTTTATTGAGATAAAATAATTATAGGATCACCAATGAAGCAAACAAATAGAAAAATAGAAAATAAAGCAAGATTTAAGTGGTTCGGCTTAACAAGCCTACATCCACTGGCGGAGACGATCTAGAAAAAAATCACTAACAAAAGGATGGAGTACAAAGATTAGTATAAACAAAACTACTCAAACCCAAAAGCCCTAATACACAAAAGCCTACAAATACACAAAGAGAATTAAATTACAAAAGATAAATTAATCTCTTAATTCTCTAAGAGCTGCTGCCCTCTCACATTTTCTCCCTCTTGTATAGAGCTACTACCAAGCTCTCTCTCAATTTTTTGCACACACAAAGCTGCAACACTCATTTTTTTCATAATGACCAAATGGCTATATATAAAGAAAAGTTGGTTAAGTGCTTCATGGTGAAGTAAAGAACCAAACTTCACCTTGAAGTAAACTTCACTACGAAGAATTCTGTCGAGTGGCAAAATTAAGAGAACAAATAAGTAATAAATAAAAAACTAGGGTCTACCATAAGACTTGAGAAATCAAGCCACTCTAGTTATGAAAATCATGGAGTGAAAGGCCCATTGACTATGATAATTATTTTGTAGGAGAGCACACATCACCACTTCTATGTATTTTTGGGTATTGACAAATTAGCAAAACAAATTAAGATTGTATTTTTGGGTATGATGTTGCTTCATGTACCACATGTTTGATGGGAGTCCTAAAAGTGATAATTATGTTTTGACTTCAAATGTTGGATGAAATTAACTATAAAGAGACCAATTTTAACTACGATTTCTATGGAAGGTTAGTGTTAGAAAATAAATATGTGGGAAATTTAGAAATAAAGAGAGCAAAGTATACTATTTATCTGATTCAAAGTAAGGAATTGTTTATCAATATTATGCAAAGTATACTATTTATTTCGTATACAAGCGTATCATACATAGATTTACAAATACATGTTGTTTACTTACAATGTAGTCACGCTATGGACAAGAGTTAGATGGCAAAGTTTAGGGGCTTGAAGAGTATATCAACAAAGCCAAGTCATTTGTGGCATTTGCAGTTTAACAACTCTACAAATAAGGAGTTCATAGTCTAAATATGTAAGAAGTATAAATTACTTGTGTTGTTCAAGTGTGAATGGGTGGACATACAAAGGGATAAGGGCTACAAGGAGGGCAAATATAGGTTCACGCTTGTGAATTTTAAAAACTTGATACACATGGGAGAGCAAATTACAGATGAGCCGTATGTGTTATCTTTGCAAGTGTCACAAGTATTTTACGTCAACGATGAAAGGAACCCAAATTGGTCTTGCATTGTAAAGGCTAAACCTCAAAATGTGTACGACGTTGGTGAGGAGAACACAATGATGATTCATGTGCGAACTACCATGAAAGTAAGCAACTCAACCTAAACATTACTCGTGATCCGAACGATATCATTGAATGTTGCCAAAATGACCTACCTCCAACCGACATACCCATACGCCCCAAAAAACCATGTATGCATTTTTAAAAATTTATTATAATTGTTTATAATTATAATAATTGTATATATATTTATTTTGTTATTTGAATGTGATCTCATCTTTCTTGTTTATCTTGTAGGAGAAGATGCCACTAAGGAAAAGATCATACACGAGGTTACCAATACGAGAGATTCTGGCGAGAACACCGCTGGCACAATACTCAGCTTCGTATGACGACGACGAGACATAGGACCCTTAGACCGGAATGTACCGACCTATACCACCTCAGGATCAAGTCCATGATCGAGTGAATGGGCTAATAATCAACATTTATTTACTAATATGGGGGGTTAGTCGATCCACAATTCAATCCGTTCAGTTCTGATGATGAGAATAGGCCTTACTACACAAATGCTCAAAATGGGCGGTATCATAAGTTCGATGCCACACAGGAACCGCATGGGCAAGATCATGAGACAGATGACACACATGTGCCGATAGATCCTGTTTTAGCAAATAATGAGTTATGAACAATAGGTATGTATACGTTTCATATTTATTTATGTTATAAATTCTTCTATTGTTGTCATTCAGATGCTATAACTATTACATATAACCTTAGATGTGATTCATGTGTTTAACATAAATACAGATGTAGGAGGGAAATTTCATGTGCGAACTATAAGTGGTCTGCTTAATATGTGAGGTATCCCAAGGGTGAGAGGAAAGTCGTTGAGTTCAATACTACGGGTCAGCCCGTAAATCTAAGCAGTCAAAAATTACATAGGTGCGCTAGATACTATGTCCGCACCCGAAATATTATGGGCATAGGTGCACCTACTTGGAAGCATGTTCTAGATAAAAGAAAGAAACAAATCTGGAACATGATGATGGTGTGTGTTTGATGCAAGTTATTGTCGTTTTTGTGTTATTTTTAATTTCTTTTGTGCATGTTTTGACCATTACATACAAGAACTCGTAATTAATGTTGTGTCCCTTCTTTTTATAGATGAAATTCTATGTCCCGACCCATCTACCGATGAGATGAGATCAAACGGGTGGCATTCACGGACTTCGGGAAAAAAGTTAAGAAATTTCAAGCATGAGGTGAAGAAATCTCTTAACCTCCAAGAAGAGGATACAACGGAAAGTGTTCTACAATCAACGCAGAACTTTGGACAAGTCAACCCAATGGACTTGGAATGAGCCGTCGGTAGATGGATGACGAAGGAGAATTTGGTATGCCATATTTGAGTCACTTACGATATTGATGTAATCATATTAAGACTAACATATTCATAATGTAAATTGTGTAGGATATGGCTAAAAAAACAAGGAAATACAAGGCAAGTACAATATGTCGCACTCGGCTGGGTTGAGGAGCTATGCCTATGTTGCAAACGAGCTTGTATATTGTTTTCAACATATTTAATTGTGAAAGTTTACTAGATCATGTTCTACCTCTAATTGCCAAACAAGCAACAAAAGAAACTATACCTTATAACAAACACATCACATGCATGGCAGAATTTTAAAACATCACAAATCTAGAAACATCCACACAACCACAACACAAAGATTTGTTTACAAAGTGGAAAACCCTTTGAACACATCAAAGGTAAAAACCACTCCTAGGCAACCAAACTTGGGAAGTCACTAAAAGAAGATTCATAGTTGCAGACTAGAAGATACTCACAACCTTGAGGACCTTTAGACTTAGTAAGAACAATAAGCTTCCCAACTTGTCTCCATTGTGACCATCTTCAAAGTAGTGAATCTCTTAACCGATCCTTTGGTAGACTTCTTTCTTCAAGTACCCATAACAACAAACTTTATGTAGATGAACGAGCAAGACAACATGCCAAAATAACAACCACTCTAGAGTCACAGCACTCGTAGAGAGAAAACACCTTGAGACTTTTTGTGAACAGTGCTTAGAGAAAATAATGCCCAAAAGTCTGCAGTGAACAATGACAGGAAAACTATTTATAGGAGAGCCATTTTCTTTGTCACATCCTAACGGGATACTTTCTCATGCTGGGCTTTGGAAAATGTTAGAAACTTTGTACATGAAGAAGTCTCTCACTATCCGTTTATTTTTGAAGCAATGGTTATATACCTTCAGGATGCAGGAAGGTATGCCTCTTTGTGATCATCTAGATGACTTCAATAGAATTATTTTGGATTAGAAAAATATTGATATTAAAGTAGATGATGAGGATCAAGCATTGATTTTGTTATGTTCACTACCTGATGTCTTTGACATTTTTGTTAATTCAATATTGTACGATAGAGATACCATCTCCTTAGCTAATATTAAATCTACTTTGAAATCTATGGAGTTGAGAACAAGATTAAATGGTAAAGGTAGTGAAAATTAGGCAGAGGGTTTATTTGTTAGGGGTCGTTTGGAAAATTGCTCTAATTTTAGAGGTCGATCCAGTGAGAGAGACTCAGATAGAAGAGGCCAATCGCAATTCAATTTGAAGAATAGAGTTAAGTGTTACTATTGCCAAAGGTATGGGCATTATAAATCTGAGTGTCCGAAGCTGAAAAATAAAGAGGAAGGTGATAAGCTAAATTCCTCTTTTGTGGCTGGTGTTGTAGAAGGAAATTTTGAAGTTTCAGAATTTGTCCTTACTGTTACCGATTCAGATGGTCGTCTTAATGACAAATGGGTCCTTGATACTGCATGTTCTTTCATGTCGCATATACCTTACTCTAGTGCGTTTGAGAGCATCATATGTGTTATGGTGTGCATTCATCCAGATGTTTCATATGCAGTCAGTGTTGTTAGTCCTAGCAAGGTTCATTGGCGGGCAGTGAAATGGATACTCTATTATTTACGGGGTGCTATAAATGTTGGTTCAGAATTTGACAGAGACAGTTGTATCGGTTCTATTGTCATTGGGTATGTTGATTCAAATTATGCTAATGATCTGGTTGTGACAAGAAAAGATATCGCATTGAAGGAAATTATTTTTAGGAAAATCTGGTGGATATGTTGACTAAGCCTATTCAAGTTCTCAAGTTAAAGAGTTGCTTGGACTTGATAGTTGTTTGTAGCTTGTGATTTCACTTCGGGGTGTTGGAGGAGATGTAAGAGGAGATTTGTATTTGCGACTTGATGAAATTCAAGTCAAGGTGGAGATTGTTGGAAAAGGACTTGATTTCTCAAGTCTTATGGTGGGCCCCAGTTTTTTATTTATTACTTATTTGTTCTCTTAATTTTCTCACTCGGCAAAATTCTTCCTAGTGAAGTTTACTTCATGGTGAAGTTTTGATCTTTACTTCACCATGAAGCACTTAACCAACTTTTCTTTATATATAGCCATTTGGTCATTACAAGAAAAATGGGTGTTGCAGCTTTGTGTGTGCCAAAAATTGAGAGAGAACTTGTCAATAGCTCCGTGCAAGAGGGAGAAAATGTCCATGCAAGCTTAGTACCCTTATTAGTTTTATATTATAAGGTGTATACTATGCAAGTTGGTTTTGCTGTGTTAAAAACAATTATTAAGGAGAGACCAGATGGTAATCCATATTACGTGGTCCTGACATGCATATGTGATGGCCAAGTTAGAAACTACAAAAGTAAGGGTATAAAGACCAAATTATCAACTAATAAAATGTGGTGTAACACTAGAATTTGCACTAATTTATGCGATGATGGAACATGGTATTTGAGTAAAGTGGTGCTTGAGCATAACCATCTTATAAGCCCAAGAAAAGAAAGGTTTCATAGGTGTTATAAGAATATAAATGATGCTATGAAAGTAATGCTTGATCTTAATGATAGTGCTAGAATATGTTTGAATAAGAATTTTAACTCATTGGTTGTTGAAATTGGTGGGGTTTGAGAATGTTCCCTTTGATGTGAGAGATTGTCGGAATTTTATTAACAAGGCAAGAGAGCATTGACTTGGCAAAGGAGGTGGGTAGGCCCTTTGTGATTATTTCATAAGAATGCGAGAACTGAATGATAGATTCTATTATGTGATAGACATGGATGATGATAGTAGGTTGCGAAATGTGTTTTGGGCTGATGCACGAAGTAGGACATCGTGTAAATAGTTTGTGGATGTCATTACATTTGACACCACATACTTGACTAATAGGTATGACATGCCATTTGCTCCCTTTGTAGGAGTGAATCATCATTGTCAATCCATACTTTTCGGGGCAAGACTATTATCAAATGAAGATACAGACACATTTGTTTGGTTGTTTGAGGCATGGTTGAAGTGCATGAACTACCGAGCTCCAAGTGCAATTATAACAAATGAGGATAGGGCAATGAAAATGCAATTGAGAGAGTTTTCCCAGTAACTCGACATAGATATTGTCTATGGCACATTATGAAAAAGTCTCCAAATAAATTTAAGGACATGAGCATTACGATGACATTAAGATGGCCCTAAATACATGTTTGTATGACTCTCCCAATGTTGATGAATTTGAGGAAAATTGGAAAAGTTTAATTGAGAGTTATGAGCTTCAGAATAACCCATAGTTGAATCTATTATGTTCTAAGCGGACTTTTTGGATGTAGGAATATGTGAAAGGTACATTTTGGGTGGGAATGACTACAAGTCAGCAGAGTGAATGCATGAATTCATTCTTTGATGGTTACTTATATGCACAAACCACACTAAAGGAATTTGTTGATAAATTTGATAATGATTTAAAGAAAATGGTTGAGAGGGAGGCACGTGCTGATTTTGATTGTTATAATTGCTTGAGTCCGTGCGTAACAGACTTTTCTTTAGAGAAGCAATTTCAAGATGCTTATACAAATGCAAAATTCAAAGAAGTTCAAGAAGAATTTAAGCCACGTTTGAATGTTAATAATTGTCTTCTTAAAACTGAAGGTGCATTTTCTACCTATCGATTGATTAAAACAAAGACACTTCCTAGAAACCAAATGATCGACAAAACATTTAGTGTTTTCTTCAACAACGATGAATTTGAAGTGAAGTGTACTTGTGCATTGTTTGAATTAAGAGGAATCATATGCAGACATTCCATTTTTGTTCTACTTACGAACAAAGTTACTACATTGTGACCAAGATATATTCTTGGTAGATGGAGGAAGGATATAAATCGAAAACATTTGATGATTAAAAGTAGCGGTGATGTGTTGGTTAATAACTATACCACCTAGAGCTATGACAAATTTTGCAAGAATTGTGAAGAATTAGCATCGCTCACATCCAAGAACATGGAAATTTCATGGAAGCAATGAAAAATGTTGATATGTTAAAGGAGAAATACTGTGCCTTAAGGTATGCTACGCCCAATCAATGTGATGAAGTCATTACAACTTGTGATGAAGTCATTCCAACTTCTAATGAGGTCATTCCAAGTAATGAGGGCACCACGGTGCAAGGTGAAAATTTGCTTACTAATGTTAAGGCTAGAAAGAGAAGGAGGCCACCCTTACTACGAAAGGTCCCAGTTATAGAAAAAGTGACCAAAAAGTCACAAGATAAGTAATCCCAAGGACGAAATAAGCAACAAAGCGATAACATTGTCAACAAGAAAGGAAAAAAAAAAAGGTATGTAACCTTATCTCTTTTACTTGAAAATCAGCCATTTTCCTAATTGTAGACTTGACACAAATATTTAGTAACTGTAGAATTCCGAAGCAACGCAAGATGACCTAGAATTCTACAATATTTATTAACTATACACTTTTCATTTCTTTTATGTTCTTATTTCGAGGCCAAATATACAGAGGTTAGGCATCATCATAATATAGAAATAAATAAATTTCAATAAAATAACCAATAATGAACAAATTCTTACATCATAATTAACACAACCGTAAAACCTCCGTCCATAATTTTTATTCATTGAGCAAGTCTTCAAACATGCAGGTACTCCACAATGGCACATGAGCTCCCTAGATGTTGCTTCACTTTTCAATAAACATGACATTTCTACTTGAGATAAAAAAAAACTGGTGCATGCATTAACCAGCTTTCATTAGAAAAAAAGCTTGAAGCAGAATCCTAAAAAGCATCGATTGTTGCTGCAACCTAAATATCTAAAGATTATGTGGCAAAATCACTTCTCAGTTTTTTGTTCTCAAAACCTTAACTAAACGAAAGTTTTTTTGTGAACCCCACTTATAACACTTTTCAATTGTGGCTTCCACCAAAATAATTCTCAATTTTCACATTTTTCAAGCTCTTTTCAAAACTCAAAACCAAAAACACTTTTCAAAACTTTACCATATGTAAGTTTTTGTTCACATTTGGGTGAAGAGTATATTTTGGGCCGTACAATTAACTCAAAAGCATTCCGGAACTACATGAAACATAGCATTTTTGAGATTCTGTTTCTCTTGAAAATTATTTTCTCAAGTTTTCTCAGGAACCAAATGGAGGTATAGGTTTATTGTTGCTCAATATGATAACATAGAAAGTGTTTGTTATTATTAGGAGTATTTCGAGGACATCTCATGTGACCATTTTTATCAACAAACCCATGATTTCGGGCGACAAAAAATTGCATTCTTTCGGGTCTATTCTAGCAACCATCCAGAATACCCAAATCTTTCAACATTCTTCAAAGAACAACAATAGTGTTCATAAATTAAACACAAAATACCCAAATCCTTCGGAATTCCCATATCAAAGAAATAGCAAAACCCTTCCAAAAGCCCTAGATTTTGCAAGTGTTCTTATATTGTTCTTCAAATTAACCTACAAACAAACTAGAGGAGGAGAGACAAGCACTATTTACCGCCTGTGGAGGACAGAGAGAGAGAGGGCATTGTTCAACACCAGAGGTCGGTGGAGGTAAGAGAGACCAAAACCCTTGTGCCGGTGGCCGGAACCCTTGCGCCAGAGTGAGAAAGAGGAAAGCGCTAGAGTTTGCCACTAGCCGGATTGAGAGAGAGAGGTTGAGTGAGGGAGGGAGAGTGGAAGAGGGAGAGGGGCTCCTAAAGTTTTTGATTTTCAGAACGATCCATCTAGGTTTTCATTTTTCTTTTTTTTTTAAAAAAAAGGACACTTAGGAGAGAAGTTGGGTCTTTGTTGGGTCATTATTGGGACTCAACCATTATTCTTGTAGTATCCCATATCCTAGGTTAGGTTAATTCATACGCCTAGTCTATGTACATGGGCTTCGAGACTGTAGGCCCATTGATAAGGTTTTTTTTTTTTCCTGAAATGGATGTTTTTCTCAGTTAAAGTGGATCACAACTTAAATAACCTAATTTAATGTTCTATATTGAATGATATGAATGGTTTAATGGAGTGAATAGCAACCTTAATACTACAACAGCATAGGATTGAATCTTCACAAAAGAAAAATTATGTACATTCATTCTCTTAAACTTTTTAAAAAAATAAAAATAAAAAAGGACCTGCTCTATTAGCCCTAGACGCCTGTATGCAAAAGTGCTACAATCTAAAATTCAAATTTTCAACTAATAAGGAAGGTAGAAGATGTTAAAGATTGAGGAATGCTACACTTACTCCTATTTCTTTATACAATTTTTCAATACCCATCCATAGATAGCTTTTAAAACCACCATTGGATCAAAAGTCAATAAAGATCAATCTCATATCCCTTTCAAGACATGCTTATGCAACCAAGTAATAATCTTTTTTGACCCGAGATCCGACTTTCCCTTCAAGACTTGGTTGAAAATACTTTTGTTCAAGCCGTCATTGTGAAACAAACAGTACAAATAGAGATCGGATGCTTTCTTGTTTTAAAAATATGATTGTGTAATAAATAGAGGTATAATGGACAATTTATGTCAGTGCATTGCACATGACACATTTTTCATCAAATTTTACAAAAAAAATTATAATAGAGAGAACTAAGTGAATGGGAGTTGGTGGTATCTTTTTAAAGTTTGGAAAACAGTACATATACGGTGTAAGCTAAGCGTAGTTTATCAAATATAAAAGATGTTTTCTTTGATAGATTATTTTTTCTACAGTATAAGAGACATAGATTATTGGAACAAACAACGCAAAGGAATGGCTAGGCAGCTCTGTCTCAAGGAAAACACAGCTGTAAACTAAAAACTCTTATAAAAATATATAACGAATAAAGTGAAACATGAAAGTAAGAACTAGCAAATTTCGCTTACAAGAAAGTGGTTGTATTGCTTGATATCGAGCACTAAATTCTTCCTCTTTGTTGCCAACGTACACTCAGGGTTTTCTATCTCTCCTTGCTCCTAATGCATGCATCCACTCTTCTTCTTGCACTTGTATTTATAGTACTCGCGGTTGGTCATGTCAATATAAGGCCTCTTTAATATCTCTCTCCTAATAATCATAAAAAATTAAAAAAATACAAAATACAAAATCATTCACTAAATTTTTAGTCCCAATTTGAATTAGCTTCATAGGCTATGTATAAAAATTGGCTAGAAACTCTATGTGGTAAGTAAAAAAGGATAATATGTTCCTACACCTGACTTTTACCTATAAGTACGAAAGCCATTAGTGTGTCAAGTCAGTACTAATTATATTGCTACAAGTGTCATCTAAAGTATTTAGGGGGAAAGTTTTAAACATGATTGAGATCAAATGCATGGGGTTCAAGTATTAATGAGTTACGGTTTTTGATTTTCAAAACGATGCTTCTAGGTTCTCATCGTTTTCAAAAAAAAAAAAAAATTAAATTGACATGTAGGAGAGAAGTTGGATGGTTTAATGGAGTGAATAGCAACATTAATACTACAACAGCATAGGATTGAATCTTCACAAAAGAAAAATTATATACATTCACTCTCTTAAACTTGTTTTTAAAAAAAAAAAAAAAAAAAAAAAAAAAAAAATTAGAAACAAAACAAAACAAAAAACAAAAGATCTGCTCTATTATTAGCTCTAGACGCCCATATGCAAAAGTGCTACAATTTAAAATTCAAATTTGTAACTAATAAGGAAGATCGAAGATGTTAAAGATTGAGGAATGCTACACTTACTCCTATTTCTTTATACAATTTTTCAACACCCACCCATGGATAACTTTTAAAACCACCATTGGATCAAAAGCCAATAAAAATCATTCTCATATCCCTTCAAGACTTGGTTGAAAAACCAAGTAATAATCTTTTTTGATCAAAGTGTTCAATCCGATCATCCCTTCAAGACTTGGTTGAAAATGCTTTTTTTCAAGCCGTCATTGGGAAAAAAAATAGTACAAATAGAGATCGGATGCTTTCTTCTTTTAAAAATCTAATTGTGTAATTAATAGAGTTATAGTGGAAAGTTTCTGTCACGTTCATCGCACGTGACACATTTTTCATCAAAATTCACAAAAAACTTATAATAGAGAGAACTAAGTGAAAGGAAGTTGGTGGTAACTTTTTAAAGTTAGGAAAACATCACAAATATAGTGTAAGCTAAAAGTAGTTTATCAAATATAAAAGATGTTTCTTTGATAGATTATTTGTTCTACAATATAAGAGAGATATATATATTATTAGAACAAACAACGCAAAGTAATGGCTAGGCAGCTCTATCTTAAGGACCACACAGTTGTAAAATAAAAACTCTTATAAAAAGTATAAAACATATAAAGTGAAACGTGAAAGTAAGAACCTGCAAATTTCGCTTGCAAGAAAATGCTTGTATTGTTTGAGATCGACACTAAATTCTTCCTCTTTGTTGCCAACGTACACTCAGGGTTTTCTATCTCTTCCTTGCCAGTAATGCGTCCATCCACTATTCTTCTTGCACTTGTATTTCTAGTACTCGCAGTTGGTCCCATCAATGTCAGGCCTCTTTAATATATCTCTCTTCTAATAATCATTTAAAAAAAAAAAAAAAGTACAAAATCATTCACTAAAATTTTAGTCCCAGTAGCAATTAGCTTCATAGGCTATGTATGAAAATTGTCTAGAAACTCTATGTGGTAAGTAAAAAATACAAATACATTTGTAGTTCTAACTTTTATCTAAACGTACAAAAGCCATTGGTGTGTCAAGTCAATACTAATTATATTGCAACAAGTGTCGTCTAAAGTATTCAGGGGAAAGTTTTAAACATGATTGACATAAAATGCATGGGGTTCAAGTATTAATGAGTTAAAGTTTTAGATTTTCAGAACGATCCATGTAGGTTTTACTCGATTTCAATATTTTTTTTTAGAAAAAAAAAAAAAGTGACACGTAGGAGAGAAGTTGGGTCATTTTTGGGACTCTATCATTATTCCTGTAGTATCACATACCCTAGGTTAGGTTAATTCATAGGCCTAATCTTTGTAGATGGGCTTTCAGATTGTAGGCCCATTGATAAGGTTCTTTTTTCTTTTCTTTTTCTAAAGTGCATGTTTAACTTAGTTAAAGTGGATCAAAACATAAATAATCACGACTTAAATAAATTATTTTTGAAGTTCTATATTGAATGATATGAATGGTTTAATGGAGTGAATAGAAACGTTAATACTACAACAACATCGGATTGAATCTTCACAAAAGAAAAATTATACACATTCATTCTCTTAAACTTAAAAAATAAATAAAATAAATAAAAAAAGACTTGCTCTATTAGCCCTAGATGTCCATATGCAAAAGTGCTACAATCTAAAATTCAAATTTTCAACTAATAAGGAAGGTAGAAGATGTTAAAGATTGAGGAATGCTACACTTACTCCTATTTCTTTGTACAGTTTTTCAACACCCACCTATAGATCCCTTTTAGAACCACCATTGGATCAAAAGCCAATAAAGATCATTCTCATATCCCTTCAAGACTTGGTTGAAAAACCAAGTTATAATCTTTTTGCCCGAGGGTTAAATCCGACCTTCCCTTCAACACTTTGTTGAAAATGCTTTTGTTCAAGCCGTCATTATGAAACAAACAGTACAAATAGAGATCGAATGCTTTCTTCTTTTAAAATCTAATTGCATAATTAATAGGGGTATAATGGACAATTTATGTCACCTGCATTGCAAGTGACACATTTTTCATCAAAGTTTAACAAAAATTATAATAGAGAGAACTAAGTTAAAGGGAGTTGGTGGTAACTTTTTAAAGTTTGGAAAACAGCACAAATATGATGTAAGCTAAGAGTCGTTTATCAAATTTAAAAGATGTTTCTTAGATAGATTATTCATTCTACAATATAAGAGATATAGATTATTGGAAGACACAACGCAAAGTAACAGCTAGGCAACTCTATGTTGTGGACAACACAATTGTAAACTAAAAACTCTTATAAAAAGTATATAACGTATAAAGTGAAATGTGAAAGTAAAAATCTACAAATTTCGCTTGCAAGAAAATGGTAGTCTTGCTTGATATCGAGCACTAAATTCTTCCACTTTGTAGCCAACGTACACTCAGGGTTTTCTATCTTTTCCTTGCTGGTAATGCATGCATCCACTCTTCTTCTTGCACTTGTATTTATAGTACTCGCGGTTGGTCCCGTCAATATTACGCCTCTTTAATATCTCTCTTCTAGTAATCACCAAAAAAAAAAAAAAAAAGAGAAAAATACAAAATCATTCACTAAAATTTTAGTCCCAATTGCAATTAGGAACATATTTATATTTAGATATATCTAAAACTACGAAAGCCATTAGTGTGTCAAGTCTGTACTAATTATATTGCAACAAGTGTCATCTAAAGTATTCAAGGGGAAAGTTTTAAACACGATTGAGATAAAATGCATGGGATTCAAGTATTAATAAGTTACGGCTTTTGATTTTCAGAAAGATGCTTCTAGGTTTTCGTCATTTTCATTTTTTTTTTTTTTTTTTTTTTTAAAAGTAACACATACGAGAGAAGTTGGGTCTTTGTTGGGTCATTGTTGGGACTCTATCATTATTCTTGTAGTATCCCATATCCCAGGTTAATTTATAGGTATAGCCTATGTAGATGGGCTTTGAGACTGTAGGCCCATTGATAAGGGTTTTTTTTTTTTTTTCCCTGAAGTGGATGTTTTCCTTAGTTAAAGTGGATCAAAACATTAATAATCACAACTTAAATAACTTAATTTTAAAGTTCTATATTGAATGATATGAATGGTTTAATGGAGTGAATAGCAACCTTAATACTACAACAGCATAGGATATAATCTTTGCAAAAGAAAAATTATACATTCATTCTAATAAACTTTAAAAAATAATAATAAATAAATAAAAATAAATAAAATAAAATAAAAAGGACCTACTCTATTACGCCCATATGCAAAAGTGCTACAATCTAAAATTCAAATTTTCAACTAATAAGGAAGGTAGAAGATGTTCAAGATTGAGGAATGCTACACTTACTCCTATTTATACAATTTTTCAACACCCACCCATAGATAGCATTTAAAACCACCATTGGATCAAAAGCCAATAAAGATCATTCTCATATCCCTTCAACACTTGGTTGAAAAACCAAGTAATAATCTTCTTTGACCCGAGTGTTTTGTTCAAGCTGTCATTGGGAAACAAACAGTACAAATAGAGATCGAATGCTTTCTTCTTTTAAAAATATAATTGCGTAAGTAATAGAGGTTTAATGGAAAATTTACGTGACACATTTTTCAACAAATTTTACAAAAAAATTATAATAGGGAGAACTAAGTGAAAGGGAGTTGGTGGTAACTTTTTAAAGTTTGCAAAACAACACAAATATGGTGTAAGCTAAAAGTAGTTTATCACATATAAAAAATGTTTCTTTGATAGATTATTTGTTCTACAATATAAGAGATATAGATTTTTGGAACAACCAACACAAAGTAATGGCTAGGCAGCTCGATCTTGAGGACAACACAGTTGTAAACTAAAAACTCTTATAAAAAGTATATAACGTATAAAGTGAAACGTGAAACGTGAAAGTAAGAACCTGCAAATTTCACTTGCAAGAAAATGCTTGTTTTGCTTGACATCGAGCACTAAATTCTTCCTCTTTGTTGCCAACGTACACTCAGGGTTTTCTATCTCTTCCTTGCTAGTAATGCGTGCATCCACTCTTCTTCTTGCACTTGTATTTCTAGTACTCGTGGTTGGTCTCGTCAATATCATACCTCTTTAATATCTCTTAATCATAAAATAATAAAGAGCAATACAAAATCATTCTCTAAAATTTTAGTCCCAATTGCAATTAGCTTCATAGGCTATGTATAAAAATTGGCTTGAAACTTTATGTGATAAGTAAAAATACAAATACATTCCTACACCTAGGTTTTATTTAAAAGTACGAAAGCCATTAGTGTGTCAAGTTAGTACTAATTATATTGCAACAATTGTTGTCTAAAGTATTTAGGGGGAAAGTTTTAAACATGATTGAGATAAAATGCATGGGGTTCAAGTTTTAATGAGTTCCTCTTTATCGAATTTTGGTTCAAAGTAGTACTTCTCCACCCAATTTTATTTACGAACCTAAATCGAATGGGAAAACTTTATGTTAGTTTAAATCATTTAATATTCAAGATAAGTCATTTGGTTTTAGTGCATCATGAAACATCAAATCTGAGGTTCTACCTTATGTAAAATAAGTGCAAAAAATATATCGAGGCCATGCCTGCAAACAAAAGTTGGACCCTTAGTCGACCCATATGGAGGGAAGGTCTTGTACGGTGTCTCAATAATTTAGTTGGGGCAAAGCCCTAAATACTCTAGTTAAAAAATTTTAAAAAAAAATTCGAGATAAAATTATTGATTGAAAACGATTAATTTATTAAATAAATCCTGTCAGAGTTATTCATGAATAAGATTCATTGATTGTCCAACTAACTAATATATTTGTTAGATTTTGGAAGGTTTTAATTGGAGAAGGACTAGATCAACTGTCTTCGTTGCACATTTTCTTAGAAGGAAAAAAATGATGATGCCTTATACAATTAAATAAGATCTATATGATTGGGAGAGATGGAGATTGGTGATTCATATATATATATATATATATGGTAATCTAGCCCTCTGTTGGCTTTTAATGTGAACCCCCCACACTAGAGAATCGACCATTAAATGTGAAAGAATGAGTTACATCTTCTTAGATTTTATTTCTTTTTCTTTTTCTTATTCTATACAATGGGGCAGCAATGGGTAAGCGACGTGGTGTTGCAGCCTTGGAGCTCAGATCTCCGGCAATCCAAAGATCGGTGGCAACGGAGGGGAGTGTGGATCTATGGCGAGCGGCAGTGCCGTGCATTCGAATCTACAACAGTGGTGGATCTCCAACAAGCTGGTTTGGTGGGTCTTGCTACACACTGGGTTGGCGACCTGAGCTTTGGGTCTCCGGCCATGGTGGGTCGGTGATGGCAGGAAAGATCGGCGACAGGGTGTTGCTACAGATTCGAGTTTAGAGGTTCCGTGTAACAGTTATGGTGAGCTGGTTTATAAGTTGGGTTGGACAGTTGTTAGTCAGTTGGGGTTGGAGTTGTTAATCAGTTGGGCTGGAAAGTTATTAGTCAGTTGGGCTTGACAGCTGGAATCAATTGGGCTTAACAACTTGGGCTTGACAAATGATATATAAACCAAAAGTCAATAGAAGTCAGTTATCAAATATCTTGTATTGTAGAACTTGTAGTTGTAGTTCTTGATAGTTAGTAGTTCTTGATAGCTTAGCCTTAGTCTTGTAAGAGGAGTCCGATCAAACTCGAATTGATCCTTATCTGTAATTTGTTCCAATCAGTTCCATTTCCAATCAATTATTCTACAAATCATTCAATCATCCATCCTTAATCCATAGAGAAATTCCCAAATCAATAACGTGTTACAAGTGGTATCAAAGCACTTTCTTGGAGAGCTTCCAGAAGTTGCCATGGCAGAAGGAACAACAATTTCTTGACTACATTGCATTTCAGAAATAGAAAACAAGAAGCAAGACAGCAAGAAAAGAAAACAATGAGTATTAGCATAATGAGATTTCCAAGCTTTACACGTCAAAATCCTAATACCTGGCTTTTTATGGCACACAAGTTCTTCGAATATCACCAAATTCCAATTCGATACGGAATCCACGTTGCTGAATTTCATATGAAGGAGGAAGCACAATATTGGTTTTACAATACAGTTTATAGTGGATTAGTTTATGATTGGGAGTTGTTTGTTAGAGAGTTGTTGTACCGGTTTCGAAAGGAATTGCAAGAAGAACAAGAAGCGGATCAAAGGTTACGTGAAGTAGATTATAGGTTGCATCAAGAGCTTCCTGATTTTGATGGATACAAGGCTTCCGCCTGGATACGCACAGCAAACCAAGTCTTCAACTATCACCTACGTATGCAAGAGTGTACCTAGCCTCATTTCATTTGAAATGAGAAGCATTACTATGGTTCAAGAATGCAGGGCATCTAGTAGTGGTTGGGATGAGTTCTTGGATGCTCTTCAAGCACGATTTTCTCAAGAGTGGCAGATGCAACAAGCACTTCAAGAATTGGTACATTCAGTAAAGGAATTTGCACTACTCAATAGGCAAATGGATGAGCGTATCAAGGTAGAAATCGCTTCCAGGACTCTAGTGACCATGGAAGAAGGTTTAGGACTTTCCACTGAGATTGAATCCATGAAGTTTGAGAAGATACATCCAGTTGTTGAGAAGGTAGATACCCAAGAAGAAGAAGTAGAAGCAAAAAACAAGATGATTGAAGACACAGATTTGATTGAAGATACCCATCGTCCGTTCGACGAAATTCCTCAACCAAGCCAAATGAAGTTGAGCATCTCAGAACCTATCATAGTGAAGGTAATTGGTGTATTAACTCCAAATTCAAATTGTATCTTTAAAGAATTCCTCATCTTTAGCACCAAATCTTTCAAGATAGTGTTGGGCCTTATCAAAATGAAGAGACCGTAATTGATGAAATGATGGACCAAAAATTTAAGCTAATGAAGAATTTGTTTGGGCAATATGATTGGTGGGTCTTTAAGACAAGGTGGAAACTAAAGAAAGTGATGGGTTGGATCATTTTCTACGACTATAATTCTGGGGAGAAGCAGCTCGTGATCTGAAGATTTTTTTTTTTCACTCTTTAAGCATAGATGGCGCTAAAAGAAAAGGAAGAAGGAAGAAAGGTAATTGGCTGTTTGGGTGGAAGTGTAGCTAAAACCGTGGGTAGACTTCGAAAACATGGCAGAGAGGAAAAAAAATGTGGAGTGTAGCATACTTGGATTCTATTGACACTTTGGGTAGTGTGTTCATGTGAGCAAGCTTACTTGGATTCTAATGACACTTGGAGAAGTGTGAAATTGTTTTTTACAAAGTTGGATTCTAGTGACACTTGGACAAGTGGAAAGATGTGCCTTCTATATCTTTTTTAGCTGCACCTCGTGGGTAAGGTGCTCTTAAAGGGGTGAGTATTGTAACAGGTATGGTGAGCTGGATTATAAGTTGGGTTGGACAGTTGTTAGTCAGTTGGGTTAGACAGCTGGAATCAATTGGGCTTAACAACTTGGGCTTGACAAATGGTATATAAACCAAAAGTCAGTCGAAGTCCATTGTCGAATATCTTGTATTGTGGAACCAGTAGTTGTAGTTCATGATAGTTAGTAATTCTTGATAGTTTAGCCTTAGTCTTGTAAGAGGAGTCCGATCAAACTCGAATTGATCCTCATATGTAATTCGTTCCAATCAGCTCCATTTCCAATCCATTATTCTGCAAATCACTCAATCGTCCATCCTTAATCCATACAGAAATTCCCAAATCAATAACAGGTGTGTTACAAGTGGTATCAAAGCACTTACTTGGAGAGCTTTTAGAAGTTGCCATGGTAGAAGGAACAACAATTTCTTGACAACATTGCATATTAGAAACAGAAAACAAGAAGCAAGACAGCAAGAAAAGAAAGCAATGAGTATTAGTGATGTGGTATTTTTGTGACCAAAAATATCAATTATAAAAATAACCACTCACAATATGACAAATCTTTGTAGGATACGGTGTCGAACCTCAAGGACTGCATGAGTTTTGTTATCAAATTCGAAAGATCAAAATTAACTTAATTAAAAGAGAATTTATTTGATTTTCTTTAAAACTAAAGTGCATGAAAATAAAAGAGATTTAAAATAAGAGAGAGGGGGTGTTAGGTATTGACTTCACCTCTATCCGCACAATAATGGCTAATAATAATTAATCATAATTAACCCTAAACAATAAACTACCTTATTAAAGAAAAAGCATAATCTATCCTCGGTTGGCACGGATCATCCACTTAACCACTAGGATGCAGTACGACCCGTCTTCCTTAGGTATAAATTATCAAATTCTTTAACAGGATACATACAATCAATGAATAAGTGTAACCCATCTTCGGTTGGCATGGACTCTCTACCTAAATTACACTAAACTATGGTGTAATACAATCCGTCTTCCGTAGGCATAGCCTATCAAATCCTATTGATCATATGTCAATTAAACCCATTGTATAACCATCATCCTCGTAATCACAAAAAACAAGAATGATTTGAGATCAACAAAAGTAAAATACTTTCTAAGACAAGAGAAGAATTTCACAAATATTGATTTTGGAATTGCATTTAATAATTAAGTACAAAATCAAAAGGTAGCAATTCTCATAGTTGTACAATCAACATGCATAAATTGAAAATCTAGAAATTAAATATAATCAAACCATTGTGCTTGGATAGGGTTACATCAACACCCCACGAAGAGGTTTAGCCGCTCATTATCTTCTAAACTCCAAAGACAAATTTCTGATTTATAGCTCTAGGAAGCGGTGTCTATTTACAATGTTTAGAGGCCTATTTATAGGAATTAGGAGAACCCTAAAACCCTAGAAACCCTAGGAAAACCGGAGGTTAGTCTCCCAACCCAATTAGGAGACTGAAAACAATTCCAAGCTGTAAAAGGATTCTTGTTGTGCACTGTACGCCCATGTGCACTCGATCCTACGGATGTGTTGTGCGCTCGATCCTGGGCTGCATGCGCTCAAGCGCAGGCGCACTCAATCTCAGGTGTAGTTGCACTCAATCCTATGTCCAGAATGCCTCTAGCTTTTTCCTTTTAAGCCCAATTTTCAATGGTTTGCCAAGTAAAACCTGAAACACAAAAACAAACCAAAAATCAAACAAATAACAATGCTAAGGAATTAACATATGCAAATTCAGGAGCTTGAATGTGCAACATTCGGCGCTTATCACACCCCCAAACGTACATATTGCTAGTCCTTTAGCGATACAAAACTGAAAATAAACTGAAAAACAAAAAGATAGATCCATCTTTCGTGGGATATACGATTGCATTTAGCGTAGACAACAAGCCTTTTAAACCCTTAGGCATTCCCTGGAGGACGAGTGAAGTCTCGTGAGGGTTTTCCAGGAATGATACCCACAAACATTGTCATCATTATGTCATTCAAAAGGATAAAGTATCATAAAAATAATGGTTCTCATTCATTAGCAATCTTAAAATTATAAACTCCATCTTCAAAATTCCAAGGAATTCACAAGTCAAATCACTTACCAATGGCAGATTGAGATACAACAAATTTCAATTAGTGCAAAGTGAACTAACACATAATCACGAGGCTTCAAAATAATTCCAATATAAATGAATCAATATTTCAGAATTTATTGGACTTCCTATTAGATAAAAAAACCAACGCACACTTCTTTTTTTTTTTTTTTTGCAATGATTTGCTCCCTTAAGCTTTCTAGTTGACCCATGTATCGAGTATTAAGACAATGACTCCCAAACCAAATGGCTTTAGGGCATTAGGTGTAAAGACACTCCTAAGAACTTACTAACTCGAGTCAAAAAGGCTACAAAGCTAAGCTAGCCATCTTATTAATCAGCCCAAAAATTTCACTTTTTGACGCGAACACTCACTACTTAATGAGGCAAGAGGTCTAGTTACTCACCGAAAAATTCAAACTTGATTTTTTTTTTCATTATTATAAAGCATGCCAAAGTTATTCATCCAATATGTAACCCAACAGAATTCAAGATACTAAAAAAAAACATAATTGGTCTCAAAATTCATACCTCACAAACATGTGCTAGTGTGCTCAAGATAGATTTAAATTGAAACAAGAAGCATCTCATGTTGCCAAAAGTAAGTAACAAGACTCGAAATTCCTAAGTCAACTGATCATGTGTTCATAACTTTAAGCCTATCAATGAAATTTAAACCAGAATCAAAGCTCAACCATATGCTTAAGAATAAAAAATGGACCGTGTTTTATTTTTCCATACCCCCAACTTGAATCATACACTGTCCCCAATGTATGTATAGAACTTAAAAAATAAGATCAAGAGTATAGGAATACCTGAATGAGCATATGCGGGCATATCATACCCCCAAACTTGAATGCAAAAAACTTGTCCTAAAAGAAAAAGTGATACTCCAACCAAATACCAATCAAGTGCATACATTGTTGTAAAAATATAATCAAATAATGAAGCAACAATGGATAAAATAAACTTGGATGGAGATCATGTACCCTGGTGGAGTGAGGAGTCGAGCGCATAGGGCTTGCGCTCGATCCTATGAGGTATTTCTCAATGTAAGTCAAAGTCCCGAAGGATCTTACCTCGATCCTTCAAAAGTCCAATCAAGCTCTTCCATCCCTTCTTCCTTATGATCATGTAACACTCCACAAGGAAGAAGACTCCTCTTAATATCCAAAAAACTGCTTCTCTCAGCTAAAAAGTCCTGAGGTTCCCCATGGTGGGACTCAAGGTATTTGTCCCGAACTGGTTCCGTGGTCAACCTTTTGTCTCTGTGAGGGTTCTCAAAAATCGGGGCAGCCAGGGAACTTAGCAAAAAAATTTCGACCCCAATGAAGTCCATTTCAGTAACCTCTGAGTAAAACATGTCCCCTGTGGGGTTGTCATCAGGTGGTGGAGTACTTGAAGCCAGAGGCATAGGCTCTAGTGGGTTTCTCCATCATGGGGCTCCAGATAGAGGATCAGGAAGTAGGTCTTCAACAGTTTCTCCAATGTCATCCAAGAAGAAACATGCATTCAGATCAGGCGCATTCTGGAAGGCATTGAAGATGTTCAATTTGATCTTCATATTCCCAAAAGAGATCTTCATTACTCTGGTCCTGCAATTGCTGCATGCATTGGTTGTGGCGAGGAAAGGACGCCCAAGGATGACAGGAATCTGCTTCTCTGGATTCAAGACAGGTTCTGTGTCCAGAACTATAAAGTCAATTGGATAGTAGAACTTGTCCACCTTGATAATGACACCTTCCACAATCCCACAGGGTTTCTTGATCGAGCAGTCAACCAATTGCAAGACAGTACTTGGTGTGCTGTCGTAGGCACCCAAAAATAAAACCTA
>CM028145.1:13324345-13389345 GCA_016403345.1 Corylus heterophylla | reverse complement strand
TGAGTATAGAAACAAATTAACACCAGCTCCTAAGTCGAGGAGAGCTCTCTCAATCTCAGTGTTTCTGATGACACATGAAATTGTAGGCGCTCCAGGGTCTTGGAACTTTAGAGGAGTGTTATACTGAATCAGAGAGCTTACTTGCTCTGTGAGAATGAACTTCTTGGGAATGTGCTTCCGATTCTTCTTCTTTTGAGTGCACAAGTCTTTGAGAAATTTGCATAGGCTGGAATTTGCTTGATGGCATCAAGGAGTGGGACGTTGATTTTAACTTGCTTGAATGTTTCCATCATGTCTTGTATCTTCTCTCCTTGTTTCCCGAAGTGGGAGGGTGCCTTAAGCCGCTCTGAGAATGGGACCTTAGGCTCATATGGTACCTCAGGAGTGGGGGCAGATGATGAAGATGCCTCGATGCTTACTTGTTTACCCTTGTCCTGATCCAGATTCTGTGTGGCCTCAATTTGCTCATCCTTCTTTTCTTCCACATGATCGTCAACCAGTCTTCCTCTTCGCAATGTGGTGATGGTTTTAACTTGCTCCAGATGAGAGGTGCTTCCTTCTAGCATGTATAGTCCCCTAGGGTTGGTCACTAGCTGACTTAGAAGCTTTCCTTTCGTCCCTCCTGTTGAGGGCATTGGTAAGTTGTCTGACTTGAGCTTCTAGATTCGCAATGGATTGGGAGTGTGAGTTCACTGTCTCCTGTTGAGATTTCATAGTCTGACTTATCTCGCCCACCTAGCTGGTCATCTCGCTCATCATTTTCAAGATCCGATCCTCAAAATTAGAATCTCATCGAGGAGGTGGTGCGGCCTGGTATTGCTGCTGTGGAGGCCAGTAAGTGGAATGAGTTTAGTAGGGCTGCCTGTTGGATTGAGCTTGATGGTGCGACCCTAGGGCTGAGTTGCCCCAATTTGGATTCTTCCATGAGAATTTGGGATGATTTCTCCACCCCGAGTTGTCGGTATTGGAATATGAATCATTACCAGGTCTTGAGAAAGCTGCATTAACCTGCTCATTAGAAACATCAGTATAATTTCCAGCAGTATGGTAGTCATTTATATGGTGCATAGGACTAGAACAAAATGAGCATAGTTCAGGTTATGTGTGCATGTGAGCAGAATTAGGGGCAATACTAGCAACCAACAATTGATCTAGTTTCCTAGTGATAGCATCAACTACTTAAGTGGCTATATCAAAATTTCCTACCTCAAAAAGACCATCGGCCTTTGTTGCTTTAGGTGCTAGTGCCTTATGTCTAGTGGAAGCATGATGAATAGAATTGCTGCTTAAATTTTCAAACAAGGCCCATGCTTCATCCTCACTCTTCAACATAAATGTCCCCACACAAGATGCATCTACCATTTGTGTATGAGGCTCGGTCAAGCCATCATAAAAACTTTGCACTAGCTGCCATTTCGGGACAGCGTGGTGTGGGCATGATCTAAGAAAGGTCCCTCAGTCTCTCCCAGGTCTCATGGAATTGCTCACCCTCATATTGGGACATACTAGTGATAGCTCTCCTAATGTCATTGGTTTTTCCAATGGGGAAGTATTTCTTCAAAAATTCTTGTTGCAATTCAGCCCAAGAAGTAATGGAGTTTGGTGCCAAGGAATTAAACCAATGTTTGGCTCTTTCCTTGAGGGAGAAAGGGAAGAGATGCATCCTTAGAGCATCCTCAGTGAATCCAGTCAATTTAATGGTTGAACAGATTGCTAAGAACTCATTGAGGAAGTCATAAGGGTTTTCATTGCTAAGCCTTAGGAAAGATAGTAAACTTTGTATGGTGCTAGGCTTAATCTCATAGTGGGCTTCCATAATGTCCGGCAACCTAAGACATGTGGGAGAAGTGTATATGACAGGGAGATAATGATCTCTTAATGCCACGTGGTCTTAGTGGTGTGTGATCTTAGGAATTTAGAATTCCTTTCAGCTCTAAGTTGTCTAAGAGTGTGTTCAATGTCGAGGTCGCAAGTAATTAATGGCAAAGACAAAGAACGGCGAACTAACATAAACTAAAAAGAAAACAGAAACAAAAAATAAAAACAAACTAAGACAAAAAAAATTAAAGCTCACAAATGGCATAAAGGTGTGCTGGAACTTTGGATGCAGATTGTTGCTAATGCGCTCGATCACACTGTAGAGTGCGCTCGAGCGTACTGCCACAGATGGGTGCGAGCACAGGAGTGGAGGCTCAAGCGTAGCTTGCTGAATTCCTACTGGAGTGCGTACTTGCGCTCAATCACAGTCATAGGGATGGGCAGCTACGGACCTGAGTGAAAATTCTAAAAATAAAAATAAAAATAAAACACAAAAACAGATTTGAAATTAGAAATGTAAAATAAAGAAAAACAGAAAATTAAAAGTTAAGCTAAAATTAATCCTTAAAATTTGATAACGAAATCGTTAAGCAGTCCCCGACAACGGCGCCAAAAATTGATGTGGTATTTTTGTGACCAAAAATATCAATTATAAAAATAACCACTCGCAATAAGACAAATCTTTGTAGGATACGGCTATAGAGAGGATGTCGAACCTCAAGGACTGCAGAGGTTTTGTTATCAAATTTGAAAGATCAAAATTAACTTAATTAAAAAAAAGAATTGATTTGATTTTCTTTAAAACTAAAGTGCATGAAAATAAAAGAGATTTAAAATAAGAGAGAGAGAGAGAGAGAGAGAGAGAGTGTGTGTGTGTAAGGTGTTGACTTCACCTCTATTTGCACAATAATGGCTAATCATAATTAATCCCAGAAATTCATTCTATGCATGTTATAAATAAACAAGAAACTACCTTATTAAGAATAAGCATAATCTATCTTCAGTTGGCATGAATCGTCCACCTAACCACTAACAAACGGTACGACCATCTTTCCTAGGTATAAATTATCAAATTCTTTAACAGGATACATACAATCAATGAATAAGTATAACCCATCTTTGGTTGGCACAGACTCTCTATCTAAATTACACTAAACTATGGTGTAGTACAATCCGTCTTCCCTAGGCATGGCCTATCAAATCCTATTGATCATATGTCAATTAAACCCATTGTATAACCATCATTCTCACAATCACAGAAAACAAGAATGATTTGAGATCAACAAAAGTTAAATACTTTCTAAGACAAGAGAAGAATTTCACAAATATTGATTTTGGAATTTAAGAACCACTTCCAAGCTATAAAAGGATTCTTGTTGTGCACTGTACGCCCATGTGCGCTCGATCCTACGGATGTGCACTCAAGCTTAGCTAATGGGCGCCCGAGCGTAGGTGTGCGCTCGATCCTGAGCTGCATGTGCTCGAGCGCAAGCACGCTCGATCTCAGGTGCAGCTGCACTCAATCCTAAGTCCAGAATGCCTCCAGCTTTTGCCTTCTATGCTCGATTTTCAATGGTGTGCCAAATAAAACCTAAAACACAAAAAAAAAAAAAAAAAAAAAATCAAACAAATAACAATGCTAAGAAATTAACATATGCAAACTAAGGGGCTTGAATGTCCAACATTCGGCACTTATCAATTAGCATAATGAGATTTCCAAGCTTTACAGGTAAAAATCCTAATACCTGGATTTTTATAGCACACAAGTTCTTCGAATATCACCAAATTCCAATTCGAGACCAAATCCACGTTACTGAATTTCATATGAAGGAGGAAGCACAATATTGGTTTTACAATACAGTTCATAATGGATTATTTTATGATTGGGAGTTATTTGTTAGAGAGTTGTTGTACCAATTTCGAAAGGAATTGCAAGAAGAACAAGAAGCGAATCAAAGGTTAAGTGAAGCAGATCATAGGTTGCATCAAGAGCTTCCTGATTTTGATGGATACAAGGCTTCCGCGAGGATACGCATTGCAAACCAAGTCTTCAACTATCACCTATGTATGCAAGAGTGTACCTAGCCTCATTCATATGAAAGGAGAGGCGTTACTTTGGTTCAAGAATGCAAGGCAATCTAATAGTGGTTGGGAAGAGTTCTTGGACGCTCTTCAAGCACGATTTTCTCAAGAGTGGTAGATGCAACAAGCACTTCAAGAATTTGGGGCGTTCAGTAGAGGAATTTGCACTACTCAATAGGCAAATGGGTAAGCGTATCAAGGCAAAAATCGCTTCCAGGACTCTAGTGACCATGGAAGAAGGTTTAGGACTTTCCACTGAGATTGAATCCATGAAGTTTGAGAAGATACATCCAATTGTTGAGAAGGTAGATACCCAAGAAGAAGAAGAAGAAGAAGAAGAAGAAGAACCAAAAAACAAGATGATTCAAGACACAGATTTGATTGAAGATACCCATCGTCCATTCGACGAAATTCCTCAAACAAGCCAAATGAAGTTGAGCATCTCAGAATCTATCATAGTGAGAGTAAATGGTGTATTAACTCCAAATTAAAATTGTATCTTGAAAGAATTCCGCGTCTTTAGCACCAAATCTTTGAAGAATTCTCAAGATAGTGTTAGGCTTTATCAAAATGAAGAGACCGTAATTGATGAAATGTTGGACCAAAAATTTGAGTAAATTTCTTTTGGCAATATGATTGGTGGGTCTTTAAGACAAGGTGGAAACTAAAGAAAGTGATGGGTTGGATCATTTTTTGCGACTGTAATTCTGGGGAGAAGCAGCTCCGTGATCTGAAGATTCTTTTTTTCGCTCTTTAAGCATAGATGGCGCTGAAAGAAAAGGAAGAAGGAAGAAAGGTGTACTACTGTTTGGGTGGAAGTCTGGCTAAAACCGTGGGTAGACTTCAAAAACATGGCAGAGAGGAAAAAAATGTGGAGTGTAGCATACTTGGATTCTATTGACACTTTGGGTAACTAGCTTACTTGGATTCTAGTGACACTTGGAGAAGTGTGAAATTGTTTTTTACAAATTTGGATTCTAGTGACACTTGGAGAAGTGGAAAGACGTGCGTTCTATGTCTTTTTCAGCTGCATCGTATGGGCAAGGTGATCTTAAAGGGGTGAGTATTGTAACAGGTATGGTGAGCTGGATTATATGTTGGGTTGGACAACTATTAGTCAGTTGGGGCTGGAGTTGTTAATTAGGCTGGACAGTTATTAGTCAGTTGGGCTTGACAGCTAGAATCAATTGGGCTTAACAACTTGGGCTTGACAAATGGTATATAAACCAAAAGTCCGTAGAAGTCCAATATCGAATATCTTGTATTGTGGAATCTATAGTTGTAGTACTTGATAGTTAGTAGTTCTTGATAGTTTAGCCTTAGTCTTGTAAGAGGAGTCCGATCAAACTCAAATTGATCCTTATCTGTAATTCATTCCAATCAATTCCATTTCCAATCCATTATTCTACAAATCATTCAATCGTCCATCCTTAATCCATACAGAAATTCTCAAATCAATAACAGGTGTGTTACAAGATTGTAAAAGGTGTGTGGTGAGCTGTTATAAGTGGGCTGGATAGTTGTTAGTTAGTTGGGCTAGATAGTTATTTGTCAGTTATGCTTGACAACTGGAATCAATTGGGCTTAACATGTTGGGCTTGACAAATGGTATATATAAACCAAAAGTTGGGAGAAGGGGACTATCGAATATCTTGTATTGTGGAAGCTGTAGTTGTAGTTCTTGATAGTTTAGCCTTAGTCTTATAAGAGAAATCCGATCAAACTCTAATTGATCCTTATCTGTAATTTGTTCCAATCAATTCCATTTCCAATCCATTATTCTACAAATCATTCAATCATCCATCCTTAATCCATACAAAAATTCCCAAATCAATAACAGGTGTGTTACAAGTGGTATCAAAGCAACACTTTTCCTGAAGAGCAATGGTAGACTTTAACAAAAGATTTGATGAAGTGATGATCAAACTTTCTCAAATAACTGATATGATGGAGGCACAAAAAATCCAAGACCAGTTCATCAAGTAGCAAGGCCGTGGCAGAGAAGGTCTCCTTTTCAACAACCTTACAATGAGTTTCATTATCCTGGAAACAGAGAGGGGAGAAACTGTTGGCAGCAAGGTTTTCTTGAACCTTACAACCCAGCAGCCCAAGAAGAATTCAAGAATAATTATCTTGGAATTAGAGATGGAAGGAATAATTGGCAGCAAGGTTTTTCTAATGCTTATCATCCAGCAGTTCAAGACGAGAGGATGGCAGAGAGGTTTCCTCAACCTGCACATCAGAATTGGAGGACATATTTTGAAGATCAAGGTTATGGAGCTGATCAGCAAAGAGGTTATGGAGGTGATCAGCAGGGAGAGGAGCAACTGACCATTATAACCAGACCCGAAGAAATAAATTTGCCTTTGAATGAGAAAGAAAGGGTTGAAGAGTCCAAGTTAGTCCCTATGAAGATCGAATCCATAGGGTTTGAAAAGATACATCCAGTTGTTGAGAAGGTAGATACCCAAGAAGAATTCAAGAATGGAGCAGAGGAGTGTCAAGAAATCAAGAACGCATGCAACTTGGAGCAAGAAGAAGAAGAAGAAGAAAATAATATGATTCAAGAAACAGATATGGTTGAAGATACCCACCATTAGTTTGACAAAATTCCTGAACCAAGCCAAATGAAGTTGAGCATCTCAAAATCTATGGTAGTGAAGGTAATTGGCGTGTTATCTCCAAATTCAAATTGTTTCTTGAAGGAATTCTGCGCCTTTAACTCCAAATCTTTGAAGAATTTTCATGATAGTGTTGGGCTTTATCAAAATGAAGAGAACGTTATTGATAAAACGTGGGACCAAAAATTGGAGCTAAGGAAGGACAATTTTGGAATTATGATTGGTGGGTCTTTAAGACAAGGCGGAAAATAGATGAAATGGTGGGTTGGCTCATTTTCTATGACTGTAATGATGTGGAGAAGCAGCTTTGTGGTCTAAAAGTTTTTGTTCTCTTCAAACATAGATGGCACTGGAAGAAAAGAAAGAAGGAAGAATGGTGCAAGTCTGTGTGTGTGGAAATATGACTAAAATCGTGGTTAGACTTAGAAAACATGGCACATTGGAAAATTGTAGATGATGCATGGGAAGAGAAAGAGTTCAAAAAAAAAAAAAGACTGGGAAATTGAAAGTTGTGCATTTGGAAATGGCCTGTGTGCGTGGCAGATGCACATGAGTTGCAATTGAAAAGCTATAGGCTTGTTCAAATTTTCACCTTGAGGGGCGAGTTGATGGCAAGCCTAAGTTACAACTTTATTGACATTGTGGGTTGATTTGTTTTCCTTTGAAATTTCTCTTTAATTCATCAATTCGAAAGTGAAAGGGCAACATGTTTTTTTCCAAACTTGGGCATCGTGTTGTTTAAAGCCATTGACAGTAGGCATTTTCAACAGTTGCAAAGCAATCAGCATTAAAGAACAAAGATGAAGGGGCTGATTGTGTAGGCATCCTTAATGAGATTTGTTTTTTTTTTTTCAAAATTGGATTTTAGTGACACTTGGAGAAGTGGAAAGACGTGCGTCTCTATCTTTTTCAGCTGCACCTTGTGGGCAAGGTGCTCTTAAAAGGGTGAGTATTGTAACAGGTGTGCGGTGAGCTATTATAAGTGGGCTGGATAGTTGTTAGTTAGTTGGGCTGGAAAGTTATTAGTTAGTTAGGCTTGACAACTGGAATCAATTGGGCTTAACATGTTGGGCTTGACAAATGGTATATATATACCAAAATTCAGGATAAGGGGATTATCGAATATCTTGTATTGTGGAACCTATAGTTGTAGTTCTTGATAGTTTATCCTTAGTCTTGTAAGTGGAATCCGATCAAACTCGAATTGATCCTTATCTATAATTCATTCCAATCAATTCCATTTCCAATCCATTATTCTACAAATCATTCAATCATCCATCCTAATCCATACAGAAATTCCCAAATCAATAACAGGTGTGTTACATTCTGGCAATGGCAGGTCGCGCCGTGCGTTGGGTCTCCGGTAGTGGCAGATCGCACCACATGACTGGTATGGGGGGATCGGCGGCATTGATGTCCGGTTTGGAGGTTCTTTGCGTGCTTGGCAGCCCAGGACAGTCACGAGGGTCAGCAGGCCTAGAGATTCGGAGATGCTGTGGGCTGAAGGTAAGCGAGCGGGTCTCCGGCAGTCCAATCTGTGTTGCATGCTTGGATCTCCGGCAGGAGTGAGTCACGCCGGCGTTGGGTCTCTAGTAGTGTGGGTTGCGCTGGCATTAGGTCTCCGGTTGTGTGGGTCGCACCGGCATTGACTTATGTATCGGCTTGGACACCACCGACGTGGGATTTTTTTGTGGTCTTCTAGCAAACAACAACTGCAATAGTTGTGGAGTAGGGCTCTGAGATGTGGATCTGTGCAGATCTGCTATGGACAAGCAGATTGGCAAGCATTTCCGGTTGGTTGTCGCCGGAATGAGTGTTCACACCGTGATGAATTTTTGTTATGAGAAACGAACTAGTCGTTCCCACCAACAGCACCAAACTGTTAGAACAATTTTCTTCATGGTGGATGTGCTTTCTTCATGGCTTTCAAGATATGTGATACATCGTCGTCGTGCACTCCAAATCACTACAAAAGAGTAATTGTCAAAGGGGTCCCCGGGAGCTTGAATAGTTATCTTGTAAAGATAAGTTAGGATTCATGGGAGCTACCCTAAACCCGAAAGTATGCAGTTACGTATTTCTAAGCTTAACTATACCATCCAGAACATGCCGAAAAGCATTAAACAAACACACCCCAACAAACTTTCAACTTTCTTCAAACCGACAGTAGCCAATTAAAAAATGCAAAAAGCTCTTCACTTTTGCTAGCATCAATTTGATCAACAAAAGTGGACACTTTCTTTATTCAACCCACCAGTATATGACCCACAAATCATTTTTTGTTGACAAACTTTTGACAATAAAAGCATATGACCCTCAAATAAACAAGAATAAAAATAAAGGGGCTAATCAATGCATACCTATAAAACAAACAACTTTATTTAACAGAAAGGACTATACTTGGTGAATGCAATGACGAAGAAGACGGCTCACAGACGAAGCTTCCAAAGCAACTACATGAGACTTCAAATGGGTCTTGAAATGATTTTTGGGTATGCAATTTTAGGGTTGGTGCGATTTTAGTTGGGTGGATTCGCGTTTTTGTTTGGGTGGATTGGGGATTTCAATGTTCGTCGGACTTCAGTGTTAGGGTTCTTCACGACGGCTCTCAAATGAACGTTTGGTTTTAGTGATTTTGAGAAATAAACCTAAGGGTGTTTGTACACGTGGTGCTTTCAATTCATGGGTAAAGCCAGGTTTTCAATAAATTTTTCGCACGTGCGAAGGAGTCTGTTAGGATTTCACAGAAAATCCTAACGGAAGGGGGAAAGTGGAAGTAAATTAAACTTTGATACACCAAAGTAAGAGTTTTTGAACATTGGGGGGTGTTTACAAAAAGTGCGTAAGTTTGTGGGGTGTAAGTGAAGTTTCCCCTTTTTAAAAAAATTTTGACTCCCCAAACTAAATATTCTAGTTCTGCCCCTAAATATACCCATAGACCTCGATTGCATGTGGAACAACTCTGTCCCCGAGTTGATTGATTTGGGAGTTGAGATTGATGACAATTTGTATAGTGTGGGCAATATTGACTATGACACTCTTGATAACCTGCAACACGACTTTCAACATCTTTTGAGGACGAAGAAGCTTTAGTGCCAAAGAATGGATGGGATGAGATCACCCAAGAATTAAGGTGTTTATCTTAAATATTTTCTTTTACTCTGAAATTTCGAGGATGAAAATTTTTATAAGGAATGACGAATGTAATACCCCGAACTATTACATAGGTGCAAGTGACTTTGGTTGAACTTTTGGGTGTGTTAGGGTTGTTTCTATTGCGTAGTATTCTCCTTTTGAGGAGTAATGATCCTTGAGTCTTATTCCTTGTGGAATGGAAATAAGAGGTGA
This sequence comes from Corylus heterophylla, assembly GCA_016403345.1. NCBI lineage: Eukaryota > Viridiplantae > Streptophyta > Magnoliopsida > Fagales > Betulaceae > Corylus > Corylus heterophylla. Next base: position 13,379,476 of record CM028145.1, on the reverse strand, counting down.
ACTGTAAAATTAATTACCAATTAATTAATTTTTCATGGTGTTGCATAAATAGTGATTAGCGCATATCAATATTGTATTTTCACTGCATATATTTTGATTTTATAGTAGTAATTGTGGCATCTCAAATTAATTACTAGTTAATTAATTTATGGTATCACATCAACTATTTCTAATTAGTTACATAATTGATCAATCTTTTTTTAACTACTATCTAGTTATTAAATACTTTTTGTTATTTAGTGTATGGAGCACATGGTTATTTTGTCAGAGTTGGGGAAAAACTATATTATGACATCACTAATAGAGGAGGAACCAATCCATAGGTGAGGAAATTGTTAAAATGTTGATTATGACATCACTAATAGAGGAGGAACCAATCCTAATACCAGGTGTCCTTTAAACCAACTTGTCCAAGATTGTTGTACTATGATTGCTGATCATGTCTCTCTAAGTTATTGTGGATGCTATTTAATTTTTTATACCGTTAAAAAAAAACATTTTTTGGTTCCTCAAACTTAATCTCAAACAGACTCTTAGTATTAGCCGCATCACGATCGAGAAGTTCACCATTTTTGAAGTTTTAGAGAAAAATCTATATACACCTCTCAAATTACCACTCAATCGATGATATTCATCTTAAACTTTCGATTGTTATAATGTCCTCTCAAACTACCAAAAAATTGTCAAGTCTCCTCCAAGTTTAGCAGAGTGACAAAAATGACCACAAATTTTTTTGATAAGACAAAAATACCCATATATATTTCAAAAATAACTAAAATTAATTATTTAAAAAACAAAAACAAAAAAAACAAAAACAAAAACAAAACAAAAAAAAAACAAAACAAAAGATTACTAGGGGATGCTCAAACCACCCCATGGCCATGAGGGTGGTTCAGCAACCCCTTATTTGAGCAAAGTGCATGGGTGGCCGATGGTTTTTTCTAAATTTTTAGTTTTATTTTTTAAAAAAAAATTAAATTTTTATTTTACTAAGAGTATTTTTGTCATTAAGATATTAACAATTATTGATAATTTGAGAACATTCTCAATTGAGAAATAATTGGTGTCAATAATTTAACCATATTTCTCTCGATTGAAAAATTGTTGGTGTAACACCAACAATTTCTCTTCACAATTAAAGTTTAAGATAAACATAATCATTTGTCCCTAAGTTTTACAATGCCCGAATTTTCTTGGCAACCCACCTCTTTTATTTGACTTTAAGATTCACATAGAGAAGGACCATACATTCACACTAGTGTAGTGCTCAAGGAATACAATTTAAGCCTTCTTGAACATAACTATAAACGATTCACACTAGTGTGGTGCTCAAGGAATACAATTTAAGCCTTCTTGAACATAACTATAAACGGCACGTCGCTCAGAGCCAAACTCCTCCTGCCGTCCTCAATGTAAATGCCAACATCTCTGCACAAAACCTTGCAGAAATTGCACACCGTGGGACAGAAAACGAGCTTGTAATCCCTATCATGTTTCTCAATCTTAAACCAATTGCTCGTCGTTTCCCGACCTGGGTTGCCTTCAACCCCACCACTCGTCACAAACCACTGACTTCTTGATTCGTCAAACTTGTCGAGCTTCCACACCGTTGATTGAACACAAATTGTTGAGGCAGAGAACTTGACGTTCAGATCTGTGGATACGCGTACGACACCTTTTGTCTGGTTCACAGGGGAAAACGTCGCCGGGAGACCGTTGGATACCTCGTGAAGCTCCTGAACGACATCAAGCGGGCAGGTCTTGTTCCTAGTGCTGGCAAGGGTGAGCCCACCGCCTCTCCCGCGGATGACTGGCAAGATATAATAACCAACGCCTGTTCGGAGCTTCTCACCGGCTATGTCAAGCACCGGATCAGGTGAAGCTCCTTCAGCGGCCGGAAACGGTGGTGTTGTGACGGAGAAGAGAAAGATAGCTAGGAGAAGCAATACAGCCTTCGTCATTCTGTTGTCTTTGGTTATTTTGCAGAAAGAAGTGATACTTATAGATGTATTGTGAGTTCAAAGTCGATGTTTGACCAACACACTAAACCACCTTAAAGTCAGCAGGTCCAATTGATGCCAGATTATAAGGCGTAACAATTAATATTCAAAAGCCAACAATATATAATGTTCTATATTATATTTTCCGACCACCCTGTCCGCATCAAATTAATGTTCCTCACATGTTTCTCTCTTTCCACAATCTCTGCAACTCAAGCACCCCGGCCGGTATCTCCATCAAAAAGTTCGTAAAATTATTAAAATAGAAAAGGTTTTGGGATGTCGTTCCTTGGATTGGGCAGCTAAGGTCCTTAAAAACGTGGGCAAAATATTTGAATTTGTAACAATTTGTTGTTGACATTATTAGTAATTCATCCAATAAATATGGGAGAGTACTTATAGGATCCATGGTCTAACTATATCACATTTATTGTTTAAATTACTACAGATCTTCATCTAACAAAAGAGAGAAGAGAGAATGTATGATTTGGTTTTCGACTGTCAAGAAAGTAATAAAAATAAGATAAAAAAATTATCTCTAGCATTACCCTATATATATAGCCCTCTCTTCTCCCTCCATACATTCTCTCCTCCCTCCTCTCACCTAATAAAGTAAGAGCAAAGATTAAAAAATAATGTACGAAATTTTATTGTAGAGCGTATTTAGCTAAATTAAATTAAAAAAAAAAAAAAAAATAAAGAAGTGAAAAGTGATTTGGTTCTTTAAATCTAGTAAAAATTTTTGGGTATCTACTATTAGGAGGGATAGGCTTGCTATTTTAACTTATGGTCCTCTTTTCTGTATATTACTAAAAAAATAAAAAATTCGGTTTACTAGAACGTAAAATCGTAAATATAATAATTTTTCATTAATTGCGAAAATAGTCTTTGGTACCTAACAATTTTAATGGTATCAAATATAAAATAAAAATGAAAACAAATTGAAAAAAATATCTTGCGCTAAAACAAATAGGACCTAAAAATGTATGGTATGATACGGGTCAAAGATTGTGTACGATCAACAGTCAAAGACTCCTTATCCTACACATCATCAAGTCCTTATCTTATCCCCCATTTAATACTAGAAAGTATACATTTCAGTCAACATTTCCGCTCACAAAACAAAAACAAAAAAAAATCAACATTTCCAGCCTTCATCAAGGCCGGCTTAAGCAACGTTGGATGGATTTGATTTATGTGCAACTGAGCACATATAAAGGCATTAAAAGAAGAGTAATGTGAGGTATCATTTTTTATCTTTATAAAATTTTCTTAAACTTGATGTGATTTTTAAAATTACTTTTAAATTTTATATGAATTATACTTAAATTTTGATCTAATGATAATTTTAAAAGTCACATCAATTTTAGGAGGATAAAAAGATGGTACCTAGTATACTCCTTAAAGAAATGCCTCTATATATTAAATGTTCCATAAAAAAAAAAAAAATTGAAAGATTATAGGAAAAATAGAATGAGAGGATACCACACGTAGTTTTAGGGTTAGCGTTTATGACCCCTTTAACAAACATGTCAGGTTGTGTCAACTGCAGTTCGCGGGTTCGCTTATATATATATATATATATATATATATATATATATATATATATATATATATCTAGTAAATACCCGATAAGAATGGTAAAACTAAAAAAAAATCTTTGGTTTGGGCCATTCGTTTCAATTGGGTCGTGTCAACCCGACATGACTCATTAATTAAACAAGACACACTGGTCGTGTCGTGTCACTTGTTAAATTAGCGTGTCGTGTTTGGATTGACATGTTTGACCCATTTATTAAGTGGTTCGAGTTCATGTTGACTTAAATGGGTTGTTGGGTCAAGCGGGTTAACCCAAACCTGACATGCAACCCGTTTATTAAACGATTTTCTAAAAGATTCTAAAGTCTAAACTAAAGCATGTTCGGGTCAGTCTTGATACATTATCAAATTCATTAAGATTAAAAATAGGTCTGAACACAAATTAGTATCTAAAAACTTCTAAAGACAAAAATAATATACATTTCCTGATGAGATATTATATTCGAAAATTACTAATACTTCGTTTGTTTAGTCTGAAATGATTTTTCAAAAAATGTTTTCTGTATTTTCGGGAATTTGGTGCGACGTAAAATAATAATCAATGAAAAATATTTTATATTTGACCGAATATTCTTCTTTAATTTTGAAAAATGGTTTCCATTTTTAAAATCGTAAGCCATTTTCAAGTTTAAGCATCTCATTTTAAAATTGATAGACCTTGCCGAGACATGCTTGGGACCTGCCAAGAACCCCACCGGGACTTTAACAGGACTCGCCCGAGACCCCATTGGGACTTGCTTGGGACCCCACCGAGACTTGAGCGGGACCCAACCAGATCTGCCCAAGACCACATCGAGACCTGCCCAAGACCCCACCGGGACCTACCTAGGACCCAACCGGGACTCACCCGAGACCTTGCCGAGACTCGCCCTAGACTCACCCGAGACCTCGCTGGACTTGATCCGCGGGACCCAACGCCGAAAAAATATTTTCAACGGAAAATGATTCCCTAGAAAACATTTTTCAATATTTGGCATGTACGAAAAATCAGGCGGGGTCTCAGTTGGGTCCTTTCCTGGACTCGATGTCAAAAAATGTTTCCTAGAAAATGATTTTATTGAAAACTTTTTCCAGTATTTGGAGTGTACACAAAATCATATTAAACTTTAAATTATGAAAATGTCCCTATTGGGTCCCGGGCGGGTCTCCATAAGGTCTAGGCGGTGTCGTAGTCTGGTCCGGGTGGGTCCCGTGTGAGTCACAATGGGATCATGGCGGGACTCGATTAAGACACCTCCAAGACTTGGTCGGGACATTTTCGTAATTTAGAGTTTAATATGATTTAATGAAATATATATAAAAAGATAAAATAAAAAATAAAAAAAAGGTGCCGAACACCACACAATCGAAATCTTTAATGTCAATGGACGAAATTTGGTTGAAAGGACTAAATAGATTTTTTGGCATACCTCAAAGGCTTTTGAGTTCATTTTGATACCACATAAAGCTAATTGTAAATCAAGTAAATAATAGGGACCTATTTTGCATTTTTTCCTATATTTTAAAATTCTATTATGAATTATATGAATAGTTTAATGGTTTATAGAAGGTCAAAGGTGGCCATGCAACCACCTCAATAGGGTAAAGGTGGCCTCGAGATCACTCCATCAGGTCAAAGAAATGAGCTATAATCTGTGAACAAATCATGATGCATCGTGAACCCTCCACACCATGGCCAATAACACTACTTGTTTTCAAATAAAGTTAGGTAGAGTGCACATTTGTTCACTTGAATCATATAGTTGTTAAAGTATATCGTGTATTGAATGTTCAAGATTGATTCATTTAATTTTACTTCGAACACGAGACAAGGTCGAACTTATCACCAAGTTAAATAATTTATTCAAACTTGTTATAAATGCATTCATGCATTTGGTGAATGACCATTTAATTCTATCTCTTGGAATTCTACATATTCATGTCATCTTTTAGAATTCTTATAACATCCATGTAATACATTGATGTACCCTTTTGTTTCTTATTCCCCCTTTCATATTCCTTAACCTCCCATTATGATTCCATACCTATAAAAGAGAGTATTGAGTAGTATGTAAATCATACAACAATAGAGAAGAATCATACATAGTTCTTGAAGAACTAGTTTCACATATTGCAATCTCTTTATCTTGTCTTATTATTTTATTTGATTTTACAACACATTATCAGCACGAAGCTCTAACCAATTGTTGTGTTCTTTTGATCTTTAACATCAAAAGCTATCCATGAGATATTCTCAATTCATTGTAAGTTTCTTTAACATTTAGTAATCTTATTATCTATTTTGTTAATTAACATTCTAACATATGCATATTATGATCCATAGAAGATTTATATAAACTATAATGTTATCATACTAATGCTTTGAATATGATGTCTTATAGTTTATATTTGAAAATTTTTGGTTTGCATATAATATCACTTAATTTTAAATAATGTTTATTTATTTAATTCTTGATATATTTTTGTATAGATAATATCAAATCTTACAAAAATTGAGTTTGTCGCTCTTGACGTTTCTAGCAAAAATTACTTATCTTGAATCCTTAATGCTGAGATCCATCTTGAAGCTATGAATCTTAGAAAGACTATTAAGGAAGATAATCAAGCATCCCAGCCGGATCGCTCTAAAGCAATGATTTTTCTTTGCCATCATCTGCATGAAGAATTAAAAATTGAGTAAAGAATCCCTTGACCTTGTGGAATAATTTAAGGGAGAGATACGAGCACCAGAAGACAATTATCCTCCCAAAAGTTCATTATGATTAGATGCACTTGAGGTTGCAAGATTTTAAGAGTGTTAGTGACTATAACTCTACACTTTTTAAAATCAGCTCACAATTAAGGCCCTGTTTGGCAAAGGTGTTGGCCCAAATATTGTTCACCATTGACCCGTTGACCGACTACTTTGAATTTTCAACCTCAAAATTTGTCACCCTTTTGACCATATTGCCCCCCTCAGTTATTGAATTTTTTTCACAAAAAATCCCACACTATCACCCAGCGTTCCCACCCCCTCCGTGCGCGCGCTAGCTTCATGTCCATCAAAGTAATCAGGGATTACAAAAAAGAAGAAAATGTTGGCCCAGGTAAAACTTACCGAGAAACAAAAATCAAGAAAAACCCAAAGATCCCAGGCACAAAAATGGAATTACCCATAATCGCATAACAACAACACAAAAATCACCACTCCTCTGCAAAACCTCAGAAAAACTAACCCACAGCCACAATGCTCAACACACAGAAAAATTTCAATGAAAACACAAAGAATGGAAAAGAAAAGGTACTTCGTAGTCCTGGCCTTTGAAGACATGGCAGTGAAAGAATGTGAAATTCACAGCTGTGAGCTTGGAAACCTTCTTTCAAATACCCAAGAAATAGAGTAGGCGATAAACAAAAAAATAGAACAGAGCAAGCAGAGAGAGTGTGGAGAGGGCGAGAGGCTGTGAGAGCAGAGAGTGAGAATGTGAAGTTCATAACTATGAGAAGATAGGGAGGAAAGAAAGTGAGGGGGATGGAGGGTAATCGAGAACGGTGGAAAACAAAAAGAAAGAAACTGAAGGCTAATACGGTAATTCTACATCAGGTTCAGCCAGCTCATTTTATTAAAGGCACATATACCGACACTCTACAGTGTCTAGGCAACCCTCACCACCTTTGCCAAGCACCACCTAAAATTGTGTGGAGAAAAAGTCACTGATGTAGATATGTTAGAAAAACCATATACCACATTTCATACCTCAAATGTGCTCCTACATCAACAATATCGAGACCGTAATTTCACAAGATATTCTGAACTGATATCTTGTCTTCTAGTGGCTGAGCAAAACAACAAGCTATTAATGAAAAATCAGCAATCTCGTCCAACGGGTTTTACATCATTTCCTAAAACAAATGGAACCTCATTTCATGATAATAAAGGAAACCGTGGCCATGGACGTGGACATGGTAGAAAAAATTATAGAGGTCAAGGGAGACGTACTCATAATTCTTACAAAAGAAATGTTCCATACCACCAGAAGTGGAATCACACTTAGGCGAAACAAAATGAAAACAAAGGTTTACAGAATAAACCTACAAAGAACTATGAAGATAAATGTTACAGGTGTGGTATGAAAGGATATTGTCGCACGCCTAAACATCTGGTAGACCTATATTAAGCCTCCATAAAAGAAAAGGAGATTGAAATGAATTTTGCAAATCATAGTAATCCTGAAGATTCTCCAACTTTTCTTGATACTCTAAATGGAGAGGGTAACACTCATCTTAATGTTTCTGATTTCTTTATAAACTCTTACACAAAAACCGATCTTTTGATTGGTGATAAATATGTCTACAACAATTAATATGTTTTCATTATGCCTTAATCACATTATGTTTACATTGTCAAATTTAATTATATTTTGTTATTTTCTTTTTTTATTAATGAAATTTAATATATATTTTGTTTATATATGGAGGCATTGGTTATATTGATGGAATGATTAATTTCAAGATGATTGGTGAAGATTTGTGTCTAGTAGACAGTTGTACAACGCACACAATTCTTAGAGATAAGAAATATTTTCAGTACTTGATATTAAACAAAGCTAGTGTCAATACAATATTAGGTTCATCAAACTAATTGAAGGCTCTGGAAGAGCAAATATCATGTTGCTAAAAGGAACAAAATTTTGTATTGACAATGCTTTGTATTCTTCTAAATCTAGAAGAAATTTAATCAATTTTAAGGGTATTCGTCTAAATGGTTATCATGTTGAAACCACTAATGAAGGCTGTGACTAATATCTTTATATTACTTCAATAATTTCGGACCCAAAGCTCATATTAGAAAAACTATCTGCTTTCTCTTCCGGGTTGTATTATACAACAATAAGAACAATTGAATCATATGTTGTGATGCACCAAAAGTGCTCTAATCCAAAAATGTTTATGCTTTGGCATGATCCTCTTGGACATCTGGAAACAATTATGATGCGTCAAGTAATTGAGAACTCTCATGTGCATCCCTTCAAGAACCAGAAGATTATTTTACCAAGTAATTATCCTTGTGCAACATGTTCTCAAGGTAAACTTGTTATCAAACCATTCCCTTCTAAGGTAATTGTTGAATCTCCATCATTTTTACAAAGAATTCAAGGGGATATCTATGGGCCGATTCACCCTCCATGTGGGCCATTTAGATATTTTATGGTTTTAATAGATGCATCATCTAGGTAGTCACATGTTTGCTTGCTTTATACTTGTAATGTTGCACTTGGTAGACTTCTTGCTCAAATAATTAGATTACAAGCACAATTTCTTGATTATCCAATTCAATCTATTCGAATGGATAATGCGGGTGAATTTACATTTCAAGCATTTTATGATTATTACATGTCAAATGGAATTAATGTTGAACATCATGTTGCTCATACTCATACTCAAAATGGTTTAGCTGAATCGTTTATTAAACGACTTCAGTTAATTGCTCGACCTTTGCTTACGAAAACAAAATTACCTGTTTCTGCTTGGGAACATGCAATATTACAAGTTCGGATCAGACCAACAACTTACCAAAAATATTGATCTTTGCAACTTACATTTGGTCAACCACCAAATATATTTTATTTTCGTATTTTTGGTTGTGCTGTATATGTTCCAATTGTGCCACCTCAACACACTAAGATGGGACCTCAACGTAGACTTGAAATTTATGTTAGTTTTGATTCTCCTTCTATCATTAGATACCTTGAGCTTTTAGCTGGTGATATTTTTAAAGCATGTTTTGAATATTGTCCTTTTGATGAAAACATATTCTCATCACTAGGGAGAGAAAAGTCGTTGCCAGAAGCACAATAAAAAATCACTTGGAATAATTCGACGTTATCAAATTTTGATCCTCGTACAAATCAATGTGAACTAGAAGTTCAGAAGATCATTCATTTGCAGAGTATTACAAATCAATTGCCGGATGCATTTACTGACAACAAGAAAATAGTTAAGTCTCATATTCTAGCTGCTAATACACCAGCAAAGATAAAAGTCCCTGTAGGACAATCAATTAATACAACAGCAAATGAGTCTAAGGCATGCATGAAGCATGGAAGACCTATTGGTGCAATGGATAAGATTCCTCAGAAGAGAAAAGCACAAGGAAATGAAATCGGCACTCCTGAAGAGGCCTTACCCATAAAAAAGGCAACGAAAATTGATCCATCCAAACTTTCTGTACAAAATTCTCCTGGAAATGAATCCCCCGAAGAGGAACCTCTTGAAGAGGATTCTCCTGAAGAGTTACCCCTTGAAGAGGAACAAGTACCTGAAAATAATGAGATCACAATAAATTATGTAAGTACAAGAGAAATATTGGATAGAAACAAAATTGTTGTCAACAACATACTTTATTTAAAGTTGCATTTGACATTACCAGAAGTAATGATGATATTGAACAACAAACCGTCGAAGAATGTCGACGTATAAATGATTGGCTAATGTGGAAGGAAGCAATTCAGGCGAATTGAACTCATTAGCAAAACGTGAAGTATTTGGACCTGTAGTCCAAACACCTGAAGGTGTATCGCCTGTTGGATACAAGTGGGTATTTGTACGAAAACATAATGAGAAAAATGAAATTGTGAGATAGAAAGCAAGACTTGTTGCACAAGGTTTCCTGCAGAAACCTGGTATTGATTATAAAGAAACATATTCCCCTTTAGTGAATGCAATTACATTTAGATTTTTGATTAGCTTGATAGTTACAGAAAGTTTGGATATGCGTTTAATGGATGTGGTTATAGCATATTTATGTGGATTACTTGATAATGATATATACATGAAAATCCCTAAATGATACAAAATGCCTGAAGCATATATTCCAAATCCTGAAGTATTTATTCTATCAAGTTACAAAGATCTTTATACGGGTTAAAGCAATTCAGACGCATGTGGTACAATTGTCGTAGTGAATATCTATTGAAAGAAGGATTTGAGAATAATCCAATTTATTCATGCGTTTTCATTAAGAAATCAGAATCTAGATTTACTATTATTGCAGTTTATGTAGATGATTTAAATCTTGTTGAGACTCCAAAAGAGCTCATAAAAATTGTCACTTATTTAAAAAATGAGTTTGAGATGAACGATCTTGGAAAGACAAAATTTTGTCTTGACTTACAGATTGAACATTTTTCAAATGGAATTTTTGTTCATCAGTCAACATATACAGAAAAAGTCCTGAAGCACTTTTACATGGAGAAAGCTCATCCTTTGAGCACTCCAATGGTTGTTCGATCACTTAATGTGAAAAAAGACAATTTTCGCCCTCGAGAAGATAACGAATAAATTCTTGGTCCTGAAATACCATATCTTAGTGCAATTGGTGCTCTGATGTATCTTGCAAATTGCACACGACCTGATATAGCATTTTCGGTTAATTTACTAGCAAGATACAGTTCTGCACCAATTCGAAGGCATTGGAATAGGGTCAAACATGTTCTACGTTATCTTCGTGGAACAACTGACATAAGATTATTTTATTCAAGAGGTTCAAATTCACAATTAGTTGGATATGCAGATGCAGGTTTTCTTTCTGATCCGCATAAAGGTAGATTTCAAACAGGATATCTATTTACATGTGGAAGTACTGCTATTTCATGGAGATCTGTTAAGCAAACACTTGTTGCTACTTCTTCAAATCACTCGGAGATTATTGCAATTCATGAAGCAAGTCGGGAGAATGCATATGGCTAAGATCAATAATTCAACACATTCGAGAAAAGTGTGGTTTATCCACAATTAAAGATAGCCCGATAATATTATATGAAGATAATGCTGGTTGCATCACACAGATCATAAGAGGATATATTAAAGGTAATAGAACCTAACACAATTCACCAAAGTTCTTTTATACACATGAGCTTCAGAAGAGTGGTGATATTGATGTCAAGCATATACGATCAAGTGACAATTTGTCAGATTTATTTACCAAAGCATTACCAACTGCAACATTTAAGAAGTTGATAAATAACATTGGAATGCGCCGACTCAAGGATCTTTCATCATAAACAATTGAAGCTCTTCATGCTAATGAAGGGGAGTAAAATGATTATGCTGATTGTACTCTTTTTCCTTCGCTAAGATTTTTCCCATTAGGTTTTCCTTTGCAAGGTTTTAATGAGATAGTCTTAAAGCATACGAAGGCACACAAGAATATTGTACTATTTTTCCTTCACCATAGGTTTTCCTTGGCAAGGTTTTAATGAGGCATATTCTTAGTGTATGGTGAATTAATTCCATCTCTTGGAATTCTACGCATTCATGTCATCTTTTATAATTCCTATAACATCCATGCAATACATTGATGTACCCTTTTGTTTCATATTCCTTAACCTCTCATTATGATTCCATGCCTATAAAATGGAGCATTGAGTAATATGTAAATCACACAATAATATAGAAGAATCATATATAGTTTTTGAAGAACTAGTTTCACATATTGCAATCTCTTTATCTCGTCATGTTATTTTCTTTGATGTTACAACAAAACTCGATTTGTCATTTACTTTTTGAATGAATGCAAATTTATTTACAAACTACTCAATTAACTTATTTATTCCTTATATATATATATATATATATATATATATATATATATATTTTAGATAAAACCATGCTGAGTGTTAGTTATTGTTAGTTAATTATTGTTAAAATTGAGTTAATAAGATAAATTTATTTTTATTTAAAACTTGAAAAAATTAACTTCACAAGCCTTGTAATTGTAATAAATTGATTATTTATATTATCACTAATTATCACAATGCTAACACATGGACATCTCGTTTTTTGAAGTCGATTCAAGCCTTCTGGGCAACAGCCAAAAATCTGGTGTAACCCAGTAAATAATTTTGATATACGAAAGTTAGTAATCCAGTAATCCATAATTGCACCCAGAATATAAACAATAAAAACTGGAGCAAAAATATTATTTTGACATTAGAATCATCCAATAGTAAATGGCCCACGTAATAAAAATATGGCCCACATACACCCTGCTCTTCTCACCATCCAAAACCCAGCCTATAAAATCTGCAGAAGTTCAATAGTAAACAGTTAAAAAGTTTATCAGTCACATATATTATTATTATTATTATTATTAAAATTTATTATTATTATTTTTTTTTCATTCTTACGCCCCTATGTTTCAGCATACAATTCTTTTGCCCGAAGTGGCTATTTTTGCTGCATGTTTGCGACCAGAAAACAAAAACATTTTCGAGCATTTGACTGGTATGAAAAATCACCAAATATTTCTTATATTTTCAAGGAGTTGCAAAAAGAAAGAGACAGCTAAGAGGAGCTTGCAAAGTGTGAAAATAGAAGGCCTTCAGGATGAATTGAGAGACAGTACAATTGCCTACCTAAATGACAATTAATTGTACGAGGGTCTCCTTGTAGCGCCCACCTGCCTAAATAGGTGTTCGAATAGCCTAAGGCCTATTCGGGCAGGATAGGCACTATAAGGGGCTCTCTTACAATCTTGTCTCTATCTTGTCTCTGTCCGCAGGTGTGAGCGTAAACCATTTTTTATGCAATGTTATTTTTTTGATTAACTGAAAACATTTTCAAATTGGCCAATTTTTTACTCTGCACTAAAACAAATGGGAGCCTTAGGTACCACCAGCATAACAAATGCCACAAGAAAAGTGTATTGGATGTGTACCTCTTGACACTCTTCATGTGCTAAGCCTTGCCCGAACTGAATCCAGATCTGGCACTTTCTTGATGCTGCACAGACACCATAATATTAATAACAGCAGAAGACCAACTTATAACTAAATTAAGCATAGATGCAGCTAGTACAGATAATCCAAGGTAATAGCCTACTATTGAGGAATAAAGAAAAGAAAAGAACAGTTGACATTGCTAGTGGAAAAAAAGTCAGGATTTTCACATTCCAGCACAAGAGCTCTCCCTAGTTTTAAGAATCATGTTACACTGTAAAGGATTCAAACAATGACTCGTGCACCAATGCATCATCCAAACTGGATGTGGTAGAAAAAGAAAACACAAACTATATCTTAATGTGAGGCATGAAACTTGGAGCACATTTTTAGTCATTCATACACACCTTTCCCAGCCTTTTCCACTTTTTTACATGCTCTCATGTGATGAGTGCGATATGAGTAATGAAAGAGGAAACTAGGAAAAGAGAAGTAATTAAGGGATATTTAGGGTAATAGGATAATTCAAGGAACTCTATGCCTCAATGGTAGGGTAATTTGAAGAACCTTAAGCCTCCATGCAAACGACAATCATTTGAAACAGTAACTATATCTTAATGTGAGGCATGAAACTTGAAGCACATTTTTAGTCATTCATACACCTTTCCCAGCCTTTTCCACTTTTTTACATGCTCTCGTGTGATGAGTGCGATATGAGTAATGAAAGAGGAAACTAGGAAAAGAGAAGTAATTAAGGGATATTTAGGGTAATAGGGTAATTCAAGGAACTCTATGCCTCAATGGTGGGGTAATTTGAAGAACCTTAAGCCTCCATGCAAACGACAATCATTTGAAACAGTACCTCTGATTTGCTTTTATCAATGAACATGTAGGCTTACAAGAAGAATTTGAAAGAAAATAGAATTCTAAAGGATAACATGGCCATCTTTGAAACTCTTAATAATACATAAGCCTAATCCTAATAAGACTCCATATAACAATGAAACTACGTCCATGCAACTTCTTCCTTTGAATCTTTACATTCCTCACATTGGCAGCTTCCCCTCGCAGCTCATGCTTCATATGGGTCTGTAACACACTTCCTTTCTAAACCCTCTGGCACATACCAACTTGAATTTTCTAACATGAATTAAACCAAGACAACCAAATGAACTCTCCCTTACCACTGACTAGCAAACAGGATTAAAGAATGCATTCGCACAACACAATGAATAAAGCATCATAAGAAGAAAAAGTAACAGGGTATGAGGATGAGAACAAACGAGTGGGGAGCCCCCGCCCCAAACCTATACCACCAGATAAGCATGCTATTAGGTTTTGAGGTCATAGGGGGATGGTGGTTTTTCAATTCTTATTTATAGATGACCTTACCATCTTCTGTTGAAGATAACAGATGAGGTCAATTATATTTGTACTGTGGCTTCTTTGCTTTGAGACTGTTTCTGAGTTAAAGGTAGATCTATTTAAAGTTGGTTTTGGTGGGGGAGGTTTGGCAAGATGAATGGCAGGTGTTTAGAATGTGCTGATAAAAGAAATACATAGAAAACTGGTAGGTTGAAAGAGATTGTCTCAAAAGGAGGAAGGTTTTATTAAGATTACTTTTTGGAGTTTGTGGACCTCTTCTTTCTCTCTAGCGTGCCAATCCATTTTGCTCATCAGTTAGATAACCAAAAGTTAAATTTCTTGAAACTGAAGTGCAATTTCCTTGCTTCTACCTGATTCTTTTTTTTTTTTTTTTTTTTTTTTGGTTTTGAGATAAAATGATTGCAAAAGCCTTAGTCGCATCAAGAATTTCTTGTCAGGTGCTTGGAGGACATGGGAAAGGCAAGAGGGTTCTTTCAATGTTCTGATGAAGTCTAGGTTTCACTTCTGGTTCATGAGAGGGGAAGAATTGTCTGAGGATTGGATTTTGCTTCTTTGGGTCGTCTTCTTGTGGGTGTTTTTGTTTTTGTGGGAGTTCAGGGAGGGGGTGGATAGTTTTATCCTTTTGGGCTGTTGCGGGCTTATTTGGCTAGGTCTACTTTGTTCTTTTTGCTTGTTCCTTCTAGGTGTTCATTTTATATATTTCTTGTGTACTTACGCACAACTAACGCTTTTATTGATTTTTGTCCGTTACTTATAAAAATAAAAAATTAAAACCTTTAAGTCTGAATTCTCATAATCAAAATCCAAGTTCAAACAAAAACACCAAAGGTAAGGTGCTATAATGAAGTTCATGATTTATAGCACATAGCATCTTTAATTAACTGGAAAAATTTACAATAATTTTTTTATATATAAATAATTCAATCTCCTTAGAAAAGCAAAGAGATGCACAACCCAATATATAGAAAGTATACAAAATAACCCCTTATTTAGGAGAGAAAAAAGAACAAAAGTTCAAAAAAATTAGAAAAAAAGCAAGCTATTTTTAGTTGTTATCCATGTGTAAAGGGAGTTGAGCATAATATTTTTCAGCTCTACATGCACATGATTAATTTAATTGGACTCAAATCTTTAAAAAAAGGGAATATGATAGAATCGAACTCCATAAATGGGAAGCAGATTTGCACTGAAGAAGCTAATTTATAGCCAAATCAAAGTTTAATTTACTAATCACTATCAGACATGATTCCACCAATTGACAGTCTAAAGTTAAATTATGGAGCTCTTGAGTTGGCTTTGCCAATCCAGAGAAAAATATTTATTCATCTTCACATGCCTTAAAGCCTGTGTCCTGCCAATATTCATGTACTACAGTTCTCATCACAAACAAAGATTTGCATGACAGATTAATAAAAGAAATATGATAACCCACCTGTACATAATTTCTCCACCAGTTGTTAACTTCCTGTAGATCCAATCTGGAACGAGCCTTTCAAGAAGCTCAATCTGTTCTTCAACTTCTCCTGCAAAGAAGACAAGGAAAATTCAATAAGAATCAAAAAATTTAAATACAATCAAAACCTATACTACAGGAGCACCATTGGTACATACTCCTCTCAACGATATCAAAACTGTTGATAATTATCTTGTGCACAAGCTCCTCTTTTGTTATTGACAAGCAGTTGACAGACTTGAATATATGCTGGATCAGAGCAACTAGTTCAGGCAAGCAAGAAGACACCGAATGGCTCATTGTTACACCTGTTTGACTCTTCTGGCAAACATCATCAAAACAACAAAGTCCCTCTTTTACCTACAGTGTGAGGTAACAGTAGAAGAGTTTGAATTATTCAGTACCATAGCTAGAAGCATGAAATGCTGTTAACAGCAAGGCATCAAACATAATGAAGGCAGAAGGCAAAAACAAAAGCATACTAATACATAATAACATTCAAGATACACAGCCAAAAGAACGATGCCTTTAGGGTCATAACATACAAAAGAGTGCAATCTACTACAGACTGATAGCTTAAACTTCTGAAAACCATAAAGTAAAAGTTCATCCTACCAAAATTCCCAAGTCCATCCATAAAGATAAAAAAATCGAGTATAAATTTAGATAAACCCATCTTTTTCATCAATCATAGAATTTAATTATATAAGTTGAAAACCAACTCGGCACAGATCTAAAACACCCGATTAGCTTTGGACCATTTTTAACTAAACACAAATAACCTTAAATACAAAACTATATTAAGGAATAGAATTTATAGTTATTACTAGCACCACGTTATTTCAGACAATTTTTAACTTGCAGCCAATTGATAAGCCATTATATTTAACAAGTGATTATTCAACATAACTAGTTACCACCACACACATTGTAAAAGATCATGATTTTCCATGTCCAGATATAGCCATTATATTTGGGAAAACACACCATTAACTTCCATCACGCAGCCATTTATTCTGAGCCTAGGTATAGTTATTTTCTATCAACAGATTAAATATTGGTCGAGTAGAAGATATGGCAATAACACCATCGAGATATGATACAAACAGACTGACAGATTAAGATAGAAGAGTCAAGAAAATGGTAATTAGAAGAGTTGTGAATAAGTTGCCACATATATGACTGGTTAAGGCATGTGGCAGGCAGTGTTGGAGAACAGCATACCTCTTGGAGTAGTGGGAGAGAACCAATGACATTCCCATCCTTGAAAATTCCTTCTGTAGTATGAAGAATGTCATCATGTACAGCATTCTTGCACCCTGACTCATTCACAATGGAATCCAATTCGCTCTTATTATGTTCTAAGTCTGAAAAGTCTAGAGCCCTTTTTGCAGGCTTCTCACATGACGTCAACTTTTGGCTGGTCGGGGTCTTAAGCTTGTCCTCACAACTAGGCATTGATCTCCTTGGTGTCAACTGTGCAGGTGTTTGCAGCATTAAACAATCAACAGATGAGGCAAGCTTGGCAATAGGAGTACTTGAAGACTTGATCTGTTGTATAGGGAGTTAACAATGGTGGATAATGAACATGTAGCAGGAGATTCTTTGTGTTGCCCACTCTCGATATTTTGGTTAGTTACACCATCGAATTTGGAACATACACCAGTAATTCCCCTCTGCTGCCCAATTATACTCTCTTGGTTAATTAAACTATTAGAGCTGACGGACAACAGAGGTACTGGAGATGCCAAGGGCTGGGTTTTTTCTGTTTCAGCACCAACAGCCTTCTGAGAGAAGTGTCTAGTTAAAGATGGATATAGATGGAATTTTTCTGACAAGGCATCACATTCAATGGAAGTTGATTGCGATTCTATAAAAGAATCTGCAGTCAATTGCTCTGGACCAAGGATCTGACTTTGTTGGCTAAACGGTTCTGGCAACATGGCCTCTGGAACATCACAAGCCTTCTTCCCCAGAAAAACACAAAAACATGAGTTCAATTCTTTATATGTTCAATGGCAAGGTGAACTGCCACACAGTCAAATATACAGGCTAAACTAATAAAAAAAAACAAACATGCAGAGAGCAAAGCCTGAGCCATAGAACCACAATAGCAAGGTCAACCTAGCTAATTGATTTCAACTGATTGATATATGACAGCACTACCATTTAATCATTACTCAACCATGAAAGATAAGTTTATATCTAGTGTATTCATCACCTAAATTATTCACACTCAAATATATTGGCTAAGCTAATAATTAAAAGCATAGATCCAAAGAGGTAAGCCTGACCCCTTGAACAGAATCTGATATAAAATAGTACAATCATTAATCATTACTCAACGATGAAGAGTTGTTTACAACTAGTTTATTTATTTCCTAGACCTGGCCCCTCACCTATGGACCAGTGCATTTCCTCAACTTCCATTTGTATAATCCAGTTACCATTCAACAGAAAATAAGATCATATCAACTAACCTAAAACTCTCCAGATACATGTGCTAGTCCCAACAAAACAGTAGTTGGCAATCTGTCAACTTGTTCTTATATTATGATTTCCTTTTTTTTATCCAAAAACTTAAAAACTCTACAATTGCCAATTTTAGTGCAAACCTCTTTTAGTGGTAATGTGATGGACTTATTATCAACTTAACAAACATCAAACTGATACAGAGACAGATGAATACCTGAGGGTGCTTGGTTAAAAAACTAAGAAGCCTAGAAGCAAAAAGTTGCTGCAGAGCCAAAAAGTCAGAATATTCACAGTGACCTTTTACAACGTCAAATTGCAGACCAATCTTCATGTCTGGCTTCATGCATAAGGTTTTCTTGTCATGCACGAGAATCTTTTCTATCTGAATGGCTTCAGGAAGTATATATTTTATCTGAGCAAGATGGCTGTACGTAAATTTTCTGAAATGGAAACAGTAACAGTTTTATTCATCAAATAAAGTATAAACTAAATGGTGGAAACACTAAATGAGATCCACAAACTAGTTGCTACAAATATTTCTTTTAAAAGTGTAATTCCAAGGGTTATCCGTGCATAGCAAGTGCATATACAAAACTCCTAAGTTTATCAAGTTGTGCCTACTCCTAATAGGTCATTGGGGTCTATTTGAATACCTTTACCATATAACGAAACTTTCAGGTTGACCTAAACATATTGCTTCTAAGCTTGGACATTTGTCTTTATGTTGGTAAGTCAGGATGACAAATCAGTTTAATTGGCAAGCATAGCATTCTCCTTTGCCAACAAAAGCTGAGAAAGTTCCTTGGAAAGGGTTCCATACATATGGTTTATTTGCAGTGACAGAAGAATGAAATATATATATATATATAAAATAAAATAAAAAATAAATAAAAAGATCAAATGAAACAAGATTTTTTTTTTTTTTTTTTTATGACAAGGAACCCCTCTAAGGAAGAGTCACATCGCATACCCACCCTTGTCAGGTTAACCTCAAACCGTGTAAAGCTCCTCCTCCACAGATCGGGTAATACTCTGGCTTTACCACCGGCTAGCTCCAAAGAATTGTTTGCACCCAAGGAGATTCGAACTTTAGACCTAATGGAATGCAATCAAGACCAAGGCCCTTACCACTTGAGCTTACCCATTGGGGTTATTACAAACAAGATATAATTCTCACTTCACAATAAATAGCAATCTCTTCTGGATAAGAGAATCTCTTCTTCTTTTTATGATATTTGCATTGGTTATACAAAATAGGATTCCATGGACATAAAATTCAGGGCCATCATCTGTTCTCAATAACACAAGATATGCAGATACATAAACATGGAAAAATGTACAAACAATGACTCTAAGATATTGATCGTGATCCTTTAAGATGCTCAAACCCAGAAATATGAAACATTTTAACGTAGGGCAAATTAGTAATAGGATCCCACTGGCCAATTAGGGATTCACCGATTAAACTGAAGTTGGTGGAAACACATATTTGATCTACACCAATAAGATAAATGATCATTTAAGTTATAAATCTTCCCTCAACTTGTTTTAGCAAAAACAAGGAATCAAATGTTACAAAAAAAAAAACAAAACAAAAAAAAAAAAAACAAAAACAAGGAATCAGATGCAGCAACACCAGAAATATCAACCATTTTACTTGAGACAAAATCTATGTACAGTTTCATTGGAGAAAATCTAAGAAACATTTCCACAATTTAGGGCCTAATCCAACCACACAAACATCAGGTCTTTGTACACATGGCGGAGCTAGGATTTTTCTCTTGAAGGCAGAATTAATAAAATAATATCATATAGTTTTCTTCAGTAAATTTTTTTATCTTATGCAACCGATATACAACTTATTAAATTGTTTTAAGTTGACATACGTTTGTACACAAGTTAAGCAAAAAAAAAAAAAATACAAACTTAATTAGATGTCAAATTTCTTCTTTCTTTTTTTTTTTTTTTTTTTTTTGAGACAGACAACTGAACAAAAATGTTTTGCCAAAAAAAAAAAACTTAAACAAGTAACTGGAAAGAAAAAAAAAAAAAAAAAAAACTATTAAATCAACATAATGTGCTTATAAAAATAAAAATATCAACATGGGTAGGCGAAAAGTGTGAAAACGTGTCATGTCATGTTCTAAGAACCATTCTATATTAATTTTATTTTCTTCATGGGCCCAAAGCCATTGTATGGACCTTTTTTTTTTTTTTTTTGGTGGCTAACCTAGGAGCTTTTGGATTTAGGCTTTAAAAAATCATTAACTTTTTTATTTCAAGAATAATGTTGTGAGGCTTTTTCTACATAACTTTTTTGAGGGGATCAAATACCCATAAGTTTTTTATTTTATTTTTTTTTTTCTTTTGTTGGGATGGTAGTTTAATCTTATTTATAGTCTCAGTTTTAATTCACTTACATAAGAGGTCCTCAACGCACAAAGGTTTAGATTTTTATGTAGAGTGGTCCTATCAATATTGATGGGGAGCACTGCTCCTCTCTGCATAGTAGTACTTTATTTTTTCTTAACTACCCCCCCCCCCCAAAAAAAAAAATGGAAAGAATGCAGCAAGGTTGGAAATTACCTTTTTGTCAGAACTTCCACCTGAGCAGAGATATTTTGGAAGGTAGGTAACCTTTTACACAGACTAAGCAACCTAAATGAACAGTTCATGCCATCAAAGAACTCTGATATAATCTTAAATCTGAAAATGGAAGAAAGATGTCCAATGTTAGAATTTTTTTTAAAAAAAAAAAAAAAAAAAAAGAAAGAAAGAAAGAGTAAATAAATAAACAGATGCATCCATTGAGGAACCCACTTGTCTGGAAGATTTACATCTCCATCCTTGAATTTGGTATGTAAAGGCTCATTGGTCTTCTCTGGTGTCTGACATGCAATCTTAAGTTCCAAATTCTGCTTTGCAAGAATTCCTGGTTTTTGCACATGGGCAGGAGACACGGCAGTTGATTTCTCAACTCCATGAAGGATTTTTTTACACTTAAAATCCAATTGCCTGTCTTCCTCACATATCCGTTGATCCATTCTTTAACAATATTACAGTTAAGGAAGAAGCAACAATATAGAAATCCCTAAACATAGAAACAAACATTCCTTTTCAGAAACCAACATGTAAGACATGCAGGTACAAAATCAGCAAATATCAATATATACTTCAACCTAATTTGAACTTATAAAAAGCACTCATTACATCAATTATAGCAAACAGACCAATATGAACGCTTGACATATACCAACTATACCAATTTATAAAATGTCGGTCGAGCAATTTGCTGCTTTCTCAAGCCAGTACCAGCAGACGAAATTGTATTAAGCAGTTCATTGTCTTTTATCACATACAGCGATTCAAACTCACCCAAAAAAGGATAAGAATACTCAAATTAAACCCTCAGAGAATTTCTTTCTAACCAAAAGGGGCTAAATTTTCTTCAAAACCCAACAAAAACGTACCCAAGAAGTTTATAATTAAGTAAAAACCTGAAAAATTAATCGCCAGCCTGATTCACACAAAAGTTCATTCCAAACCTAAATCAGAAAAACACAGACAAGAGAGAGAGAGAGAGAGAGAGAGAGAGAGAGAGATCCAAACCTGTGAAAAAATTTGGGACGAATTGACAGCGCTAATAAGATTTCGTTGTTGAGGGTTTAACTTGGGAAAGATGTGCAAGCGCAGGCAAGAGGGAAAATTTTGGCTTCAAATAATATTCTAAAAGACAGTACTGAGTGTTCGAAGATTTATTTTAAAAGACAGTAATGCCCTCCACGTTCTTTGATGGATGCGCTCGAAATTTTGCTTCTTCCACTCCCGTTTTCTGACCGTTGGAGCTTGAAAATTGGAACGTTGGGGTGCTCCTGACCAATAATTTTGGTCATTTTCTCGGGTTGTATTTCATTTTCTAAAACATAGATTGGGTTAAATACAAAAGCTTTGTTCGTTAAAATTTTTATTTTCTTTAAAAAAATAAATAAATAAGCTTAAGGGTCTTGTAGTTTGAGCCAAACTCAAAAAGCTATCTCAATTTCAAAAAGTGGTACTTATATTTAAACGAAATACCAACTTGATATTTTTGTTAAGGTTCTGTCTAAATTTTTAACGAAACTCTACGTCACTATGCATTAAGTACCTGGAGTTTAGACGCCACATTAGATGATGAAATTAATAAAAAGTTACATAATCAAAATTTAAACAAACAAATAAAAAGAAAGAAAAGTAAAACCAAACATCACAAAACACTTTTAACCCTTAGGTTTCTAACATACACCATCGACTATTGGTTTTCCTCCAAGAAGCGATTTCCCCAAAATTTTATGCTCGATTTTGCAAATATTTTGCACAAAGATTTAAACTTTCACTCGATTTCGGTGGCTTATACGTCGTTTCAGGTTTTTAGACATTGGAGCCATTTGTTAGGTCGTCTTAGCCTTTGCCGATAGATCCTAGTCCCAAATCATGTAAGAGGTAACTACTCATCATGACCCTGTTCCCACCGTCGTATTTCCGTTACTTTTAAACTTCTTGTGTAAGAGGAATTGTAGAACCCCACACTTTTGAGTTTCTTATGTACTGTGTGTAAGGTCAAAAAAAATAGTTTGTTGGGAAAAATGCAGTTTACTCCCCTGAAGTTTCAGGAGTTTTTCAATTTTAACCCCAAAGTTCAAAAATTGGCAATTTACCCCCCCTGAAGTTTCAAAAATTAGCAATTGAAACCCTCCGTTTAATTTTTCCGTCAAAATAGACGAAAATCTGTGAAATTACATCATTAGCTTTTTAAAAAACCAATTTAACGGAAAAATTAAACTGAAGGTTTAAATTTCTGGGGGTAGATTGCCAATTTTTGAACTTTAGAGTTAAAATTGAAAAACTCATAAAATTTCAGGGGGGTAAACTGAATTTTTCCCTAGTTTGTTTCTTGTTTTATTTAAGGGTTTTACTCATATACATGTTGGATTTCAAAGTTTTTTTTGTCAGTTGTAGGAAGTTATTTTCTTTTAGGGTCCCTAATTCAAAAATTGTGGTCGGTGGCTATTAGATGTAGTGCTTAGAGTATGGTATACTTAATCAAATGGTTGGGTGGCTGTTAAGTTCATTATACTTTCACATTCATTTGTTTTTGTCCACATGTGTTGTGTATATTCTCTCTGAAGTGTGCTACTTTGTATGAGTGTCATGGGAAATTGTTAAGGTGACTAGCTAAGGGTATGATGTAGTTTGTGGAAACTATGGTAAAAAAATGTCACAATGATAGAGGTTATTAGCAACTAGAAAACCCTAAACATGGTGAACTGGGCCAAATGGGTTATGAAAATTCTATATACGACTCCAAACGACACATATTCTGAATGTATAGGTGTTTCACACAATATTATGCGGAAAAAGATCTGACTTAACAAATAATAATTAACCAAAAACAGATATGCAATTAATAATAAAGAACACAGATATTTTGGTTACGAAGAGGAAACCAATTAGAGAACTCTTTAATTGTAAAACCTCTCCGGGGCAGTCAAAGGTTTTGTTCACACTTACAAAACCTTTGCAATTAACACGATCTTGTATAAGACAAGCGACCCACTTGCCTTCTACCACAGTAGTCATTTCCAAAGACAACTAGCACAATCCTTCTACGTAATCTCCCTACACCGGAACTCCAGTTGACTTCACTTCAACAATCAACAAGTAAAAACAAACGATCACTCTAAGAGAGAGAACAGGCTCTCTTAGCACACGATGACGAATTCTATATGCAGAAATTCGTCGTTATACAGATCTGTAGAGATCTATATATATAATACCAAGACCCCTAGTCTAATTAGGACTCAAATACATTTAAATTAAACCTAGTAGACTACGGGCCGTCCGGACGGTAAATGGGCTCGTCCGAACAGGCTCTAGGGCAACATTGCTTTCTCTGTTCTTTTGGCACGGCGTGTTCGGACGGACATGCAGACGAGGTTGCAAACGAGGCTCTCAGGAGAAATTCATTGTGCGATTTTGAAATCCCGTCCGGACAGCTAAAAGTCCTGTCCGGACGCCAAAGTGATTTGGCACACTTTGAATCCATTTTGATCACCGAACATTTAGCCAATAATTAAAACTTAGAGGTTAGGAATAAGAAGTATAATACTGCAACTGCTGTAAGGTTTTATAAACAAATCCGACCATATGATTTTCACGAAATTATGGGACTAATGTTGTTTATTGTCATTTTGTGGCAGGTTGGAGGCTCAGCTGCAGTACAAGGCACTAAAACCTTGGAATCCACATAAACACGAATGGTTGTCTTACTATTAGGAATTGTTGTCATTTTTATTTCAATTTTTTAAAGTTATGTTGCTACTTATTAGGTTACTAACTGTTGTGCAAAAATCTACCTAAATTAATAAGTAAATAATTGTACGTTTTAACTCGCAAGTGCACAAGATCAAAACAATAGTATAGTAGGCAAATACGAGATCATTCCCACGAGGATTGGTAAATTATGTTTAGAAGTAGATTCCTATTTAATTAAAAGATAAAATTCAATTGTCACGATTGAATTCAATAAAATAAAAGATAAACAAAAACTAAAAAGGATTAGGGTTTTGATATCCACCAGTAATTATATTAAGCTAATATAACAATATGTCAATGCTTTGATCATGTTATGCATATCTAATGTTTGCCAACCTAAGGGCATGGGTGTATACTCCTTGAGCTATAGATTTTCCTAAGCAACGAGTTAGGCATGGGTGTATACTCTAACTCTTTTCTTTCCTAAATAATTTAGCATGGTATATACTAAGTTGTTATTTAGAAAAGCATATGTTTTATGAAAATCGACAAACACACGAGGCCTAGGGCATGGGTGTATACTCCCGGTTCCCCATGTTGATTAACCCAAGAATCGCGGTGTGGATTCTTTTGTTACTTAAGTTAAACCCAAGACTCGGTCATCCAAATTGATCTAACTAACTAGTTCATACCACATGCACATGTTGATCAGGCACACACATATGAGGAATTCATGCAAACAAGTATTAATTAAGTTAAATAACACAACAAGATCATCACAAAGGCACAAATATTGAAATATTAATTAAACATAACTAGGGCTTCAATCTAGCCCTAAATAAAATATAAACTACATAATAAAGATAAAAGGGTGGAAGAGAAGAAAAACCCACACTCCTATTGATTCAACCTTCAGTTCCTTTCCAGAGCGCCTCTTTCTCCACACTTATTCCTAGAACCTAAGAGGTTTATTTATAGGCTTTAGAAGTCCTTGTTACACAAGTAAACCTAGAAAATTCGGAGTTTTAAGTCCAAGTCCAATTAGGATAAAGAAAACCTAAGTCCAAATCGGAATAGGATTCGCCCAGAATTGCGATTCTGACTTGCGGCGTGATTTTGGCCTTGCGGCGCTCCGAATTGGGAAAATTCTATTTCACAATAATTTGTAGCCCTTTGAGTTATCTTTCCAATGCCTCTTGAATCACCTCAATAAGATATCTGAGATCAAAGTTATGGTCAAAATACCGAGACATGTTCAGAATCCAATTTTGCCTCCAATCCGATTTTGACTATTATTTGAGAAATTCTGATTTGCTCCTTTCCTTTATTGGATTAAACTTAACCATGATTGGCTAAGCACAAACATATCTTCTAGGTCTTCCCAATTTGCCCTTTAAGCATGGAATTTGTCCAAAAACGCTTCTTTTCTTCCAAAAGCCTGTAAAAACATCAAAAAGGAAGTAAAATGGCCTAATTAACCAAAACCAAATGATTAAAACATGCAAGTTAAGGGCTGAAAATATGAATATTTTAGCACTTATCACTAGCACACTCATTTTTCATTATGTTGGCAACATCAACCCCAAAAATTGGACATGGCACCAACATCATCAAACCTGAAGGGACTTAGGGAGGTGAGAGGAGTGTGACCACTCCTTAAACCACCCAAGAATATTCGGAGAAGACTCAAGCGACCTACACCTGTTTTTTCAATCTTTTTCATCTGTTGGCTGTTAGAAGCGCTCTCTCTCTTAGAGCTCGCCTGAACTCTATTCATCTTCTTCCTTAACTTTCTCTTTTGCTTCTCTTTTCTCCCTTACCCCTTGCTCATTGCTTCTGTCCATGATCATGGAACCTCTACACCAAGAGATAAATGATCTTATTAATCATACTAATGCCCTTCACTGTTCCAATCTCTCCATCCCCACCTTGGTTGATCCTCCTTTCAACCAACCCCTCCTTCCCTCTCTCACTCTGATAGGGAAGATCATTTCCCTAAAACCTATCTCCAAATCCACTTTAAAAACAATATCTTCCAAGCATGGCAGTTTTTGTAGTCCCTTACAACTGAATACAAAGAATACAATAAGATGGTGTTCACGTTTGAAGATACGGATGATCTTTCTAGGGTTTTAAATAACTCTCCTTGGAATATTAAGGGTTCTCCCTTATTCTTGAAGCGTTGGGAAAACGATGAAACTTATGAAGATATTGATTTTCTGAAGGCAGCCATCTGGGTGCAAGTTCATGGTCTTCCTTTGGAAAAGATAACTGTGGAAAATGCTATTAGTATTGCTGCTAGTCTGCGTGGCCTAGTTGAAGTTGATAACATGAATAACTTGAAACCTTGTAGAAAGAGTTTTCCGAGGATTCGTGTGCTAATTGCCTAGATGAACCTTTAGCCACTAGGTTTCTTCTCCAACGTCCTCCGAAGCAACCTGCTCCAATTTCTTACCAGTATAAGCATCTATCTGAATTTTGTTATGCATATGGAAGATTGGGGCACTTATCTTTCTCATGTCCTGTGGTTCGTCGTCCTCCATAATTGGGTAAGTATGGCCCTAAACTAAAAGCTAGTTCACCTTATGCTAATAAAGTGGAGTTGCTACTGCCTCTTCGCAAATCTCCATTGGCACCTTCTAAATTTGTTTCTCAAGACCAAGTTTGCCTCTCTTCTGAGTCAACTCAGGCCACCATCAAAGGTGCAACTCTCCAGCTCAGTTCAGCTCGTCTGCAACAGTTCCAAAGATAAGTTGACCTATCCCATCTCCACCAAACTTACTGCGTTGAGCCCTACTATTACCTCTGTCGTCGCTCTCAAGCCTGATTTTTCGAATGCATTAATGGGAAAGGCTTATTTTGTCAATTTTCAATTAGGGGTGTCAATAAGGTTACGGTGAGTGGTTATTGGCAATAACCGCTAACCGTAACCACCTTAGCGGTTAGTAAATTTCACTAACCGCTAACTACTAACTGCCGGTTAGCGGTTAGTGAAATAGGTAACCGTCCGCTAATCGCTTTTTTCAAAATTAAGCTTCTTTTGGGCGTTTGTGGGCTTTTTTATTACTGTATCATTTTTTACCATCATTTGTTTTTTGTATTTTTAGTGTCTTCTTTGGCCCAATTGCTATAAAAAGAGCCCATATTGAAAAATAAAAAATATTTGACCTCAAATTTACCTTTACTTGTACTTAATCATAACTGGTTAACTTTAAAAAATAAAAAAAATAAAAATTTCAACACAACATATAAAAAAGTTCAACACCACCGTCACAACATATATATATATATATATATATATATATATATATATATATATATATATATATATATATATATATATATGATTTTATGTATTATTTGTTATTATATAATCATATGATTTAATGATCAATTTATCATGTGATATAATCATATCAATTATAGTGATAATATTACTAAAATTAGAATGATAATACATTAATACTTCAATTGTGTTTATAAGTAACACATTATTTAATCCAATGTCAATTTATTAATTTGATATTATACGAATCACATTATCATTGTACGTAAATAATATGATTCACTTAAATAAAGTACTTGAATTGTCATTGAATCATATGATTAAGTATTGATATTATACATTTATATTATTCATATGCATATATGTATAATTATAATTTATAACATATATAAACTTATAAGTTTATAACATACATTGGAACTAAGTCTCTAGGTACTTAAGTATTGTATTAGTATGAATTGGTATACTTATGACTTATGCCATATTAGATACAAATAATTTGTTATTATATAATCATATAAATTAGAATGATAATACATTAATACTTCAATTGTAGTTATATGAAACACATTATTGAATCTAATGTCAATTACTTAATTTGATATTATACGAATCACATTATCATTGTAAATTAATATGATTAACTTCAATAAAGTATTTAAATTGTCATTGAATCATATGATTAAGTATTGATTTTATAAATTTATATTATTCATATGCGTATATATATAACAATAATTTATAACATATATAGACTTATAACATACATTGGAACTAAGTCTCTAGATAATAAATTATTTTATTAGTATGTCATATTATATATGTATAGTATGACATATATAATATGATTCAATGACAATTTAAATACTTATGAGTTATGTCATATTATATATGTATAATTTGTTATTATGTAATCAAATGATTTAATGATCAATTGATCATGTGATATAATCATATAAATTATAGTGATAATATATTAATGCTCAAATTGTGATTTAATTGTCTAAAAAAAATTGTGATTTATTGATCAAGTGATTATATTTTATGTATAAATATTATTATTGTTAGTTCTTATGTTGGCTTAATTCAGTTCCAAAATACAGAGGCTACTGTTCACAGGCTTAAACACTGATATAAAATGCTCAGAATCCAATCTCCACC
Source organism: Corylus heterophylla (assembly GCA_016403345.1). Lineage (NCBI taxonomy): Eukaryota > Viridiplantae > Streptophyta > Magnoliopsida > Fagales > Betulaceae > Corylus > Corylus heterophylla. The sequence continues at coordinate 13,350,127 of CM028145.1, read as the reverse complement.
GTTCAAAATGTAGATCCATGTGTTATGAACGTCCCTACAAAATTTCAACTCAATCGAACCACAAACGCCCATCGATCGGAGCTGTTGATCAAGGCTGGACAGCATTTCCAGAATGTTGTTTCACCCATTGCATGCCCTGTCTGGATAGGTCTTCCCCGGGTCCGGACCGCATTTCTAGAAACTCTATTTTTGCTCCTCAAGGCCCTGTCCGGACAGCCCATTAACCTGTCCGGACACCTCGAAAGTTTTAGGCCAAAAAACATGATTTTAAATGGGTTAGGTCTAGGGTTTTGTCGGGAGTATATATACATCATTATAGAAGAGAGAGGCACGAATTTTCACCCCCAGAGAGTTCGTCGGAGGCTGTGCTAAGAGATATCTTATGTGGTGAGCATTAAATTGAATCTCTTAGAGTTTTAGTTATTTCTTTGATAAATCTACGGTTGAGAAGTCTATCGGAATGGTCCAGTAAAGGAGAATCACGTTGAAGAAAATTGTGAGCAAGGAAACGAGTTGTAGGCTTGTCGATCTTACACAGCCAAGGTCTTTCAAAGGGTTGTAAGTGTTCTTAGTGTCCGTAATCTCTGGATAATCTTTTGATAGTGGTTTCCTAGGTTTGGCTGCCCCGGAGAGGTTTTACTTTTAGATCGGTTTCTAAAATGTTTCATCTTCGTAACCAAAATATCTATGTCTGCCTCTTTATTGCTTTATATATTTTGAGTGATTTAATTGTTTATTGCTTCATAGTATTAATTTCGCATAAATTGTGATAAACAAGTTTTCGAGTCGGAATAGCGTTTTTCAATTGGTATCAGAGCGGGTTCACTCTGTTTGGATTAAATTCCTGAGTAAGATCTATTGACTAATGTTTGCTATGAATACTTCTCAAGGGGAATATGATCTTATAAACTCATTCAACAATTTGTTGGAAAAATTCACTCTTTTCAGACATCAATACACAAATTGTTTGAAGGATTTTCAAGATCTTAAACATGTGAAAGAATCTATTATTACTAAATTGTCTCAATCATATGTTTTAATTGATTCTTTAAAATCTTAAAATCGTGTTTTAGGTTCTAAAGTTGATTTGTTAGAGAATAAATTAAAAGAGTCAGAAACTCAATTGGAAAAATTCTCTAGCAATTCCCTTGAGAATATGTTGCATACTCAGAATTCTGATTGTGATAAATCTGAGTTAAGTTTTGATTGTTATGTTGCTTTGTCTTCTAACAATGATTCTACTTCCGAGATAATATTTGTTAAATCAGAAAAAGTAGAAGACTCTTTGGTTAAAAGAAAAACAGCAGCTGCCTCGATATCACAAGGTAAGAAAGTTAAGAAAATTTATATTGAACCTTGTGTATCTTACCCCAAGTATAGAGTCGTCCATCCTCCTAGGAATCTACCTCCTAAAAGGTTTATCCTTACTTGTCATCATTGTGAAAAAGTTGGTCACATACGACCCAGCTGTTTTAAATTGAAACCTCATACGCATAAAAATAGAAAATTTTTTTCTAGGAAAGAACCTTTGGGGTTATACACAATGATGATGGGAGGTTTGTCTAGATTAGACAAGATTGAAAATGTTCACGTCTCTACACCTTCTTTCAAGAAGGTTTGGGTTATGAAGAATTATACCATTCACCCATTGAGGGGGAGTGGTAGTGATCTCACCTAAAGTTAGGTGAGTCAATAACATGTCTAGGATTAATTGTTTTGCTTATTTTTGAATATTCTAGAGCGTGTTATTTTTCTTTGCTTTGCATTTTTTTTTTTTTTTGCTTTATTGTTTATGCATTGCATTATTTTTGTTATTACACTTTTTGTATGAAGAGTGTATACATGGTTGTTTTGAGATCATTGTTTTGAGGAATATTCATAAAGGATTTTTCAAGAAATTCATATATCATGATCTTTGAAAAGCTTATAGATGAGATGTTGTGTGTGGCCACCAAGATTTTTGTCTACTTGCTAATCAAATGTTCAGGAATGTGTAATGTCTTGTGAAGATCTAAAAGTAGTTATTAAACCAAATCATTATTTTGTAGTGGGACCTATAAGATGTGATGAAAGTTTAATGCTAAAGGACATTCATGTCTTGCCTGTTGTAATCTCAATTCAAGCATGTTGTTTTGTTTTGTTTTGCATTGCATTTTTGTTTGTTTTGCATTTGTTTTCGTTCGTGTGCATTTCTTTTGTGAAAATTTTTAAAAAGACAAAAATATGTTATTTTGATTGTTTTCTTTTCTTACTTTTGTCTTATGCACCTAGATAGTCCATTAATTTCTCATGTTGCTTTTTATGGATTTAATTCATTGCGTCTTGGAATGTTCTTAATATGCATGAGATGAAAATTTGTGTCAATGGACTTATTTTTGTAGTTACCTAAAGTCTGAGCATATGTGGTACATTTTGCTCATGCTTTATCTCTTGTACACATTTAAGCTTAAATTGAGGTTTTGTTTCACTTTATTTGTAAGGTTTTTTAGGTAACAATATGAGGTTTTTGACTAGTCATATTCTTCAAATTGACCATATGCTAGTTGAACCTAGGGCTTAAAAATTCCTGCTTTCTTTTTTGTGATAAGCACCAAAAGTTTAAGGACACTTTTTGAAAGATAAAAATAAACAAGATAGTGAAACAAATAAAATCAAAAGATCATATTCCAAAAGGAATTTATTTCACTGTGTCAAACTTGTGTAAAAGTTTTACAAAGAGAAATGTATAGGATGGGAGTGGCTAGGCCCTAGTATGATAAGGTTTGACTTTTTATTTGATATACTTGTCAAAACCTCATGGTAGTGAAACTTTCTCTTCATTTTGTAAGCTGAAAATTTTTCTCTTTGGATAACTTACACACGCACCACACAAGCATGGGTTGAATGGAACATTTTCTTGGTTTGGGTTACGCAATATGAGTTTCTTGCCATTTCTAAACTATTGTATATTTTGCATATTTGGAGCATGTTTAGGATATTCATTGTGTAATACATGAGTCATTGATGTGTGTATCATGTGTATTCATTTGACTTTTGAGGGGGAGAAACATCTTTTGTATTTCCAGTTTCTTGTTGTTAATTGAATCATACATTGAGGAGGAGTTTTGCTGATGTTTATTTATGATCATGCATTCTACGTCATTTTTTTTTTTATCAAGAGTTTTATCTATGTCTTCTTGTTCCACATATGCCTTAATGTCTTTTGTGAAGTGTTTCAGGGAACATGAAGACCTTTTGTCATTCTATGACAAAAAGGGGGAGTAAATATGGGGAGATGATGGGATTGGCTCGGCATTTTGGTTTTGTCACTGAATTGCCAAAGGGGGAGTTTGTTAGTTCTTGTGTTGGCTTAATTCAGTTCCAAAATATAAAGGTTACTGTTCACAGGCTCAAACACTGATATAGAATGCTCAGAATCCAATCTCCACCGCTTATAATGTAGATTCATGTGTTATGAACGTCCTTGCAAAATTTTAGCTCAATCGGACCACAAACTCCCATCAATCGGAGCTGTTGATCAAGGCTTGGCAGCATTTCTAGAATGCTATTTCACCCATTGCATGCCCTGTCCGGATAGGCCTTCCCCGGGTCCGGACCACATTTTCAGAAACTCTATTTTTGCTCCACAAGGCCCTGTCCGGACAGCCTATTAACCTGTCCAGACACCCCATAAGTTTTAGGCCCAAAAACGTGATTTTAAGTGGGTTAGGTCTAGGGTTTTGTCGGGGGTATATATACATCATTATAGAAGAGAGAGGCACGGATTTTCACCCCCAGAGAGTTCGTGGGAGGCTGTGCTAATTGAGATCTTATGTGGTGAGCATGAAATTGAATCTCTTAGAGTTTTAGTTATTCCTTTGATAAATCTACGGTTGAGAAGTCTATCAGAAGAGTCCGGTAAAGGAGAATCACGTTGAAGAAGATTGTGAGCAAGGAGACGAGTTGTAGGCTTGTCAATCTTATAGAGCCAAGGTCTTGCAAAGGGTTGTAAGTGTTCCTAGTGTCTGTAATCTCTAGATAATCTTTTGATAGTGATTTCCTGGGTTTGGCTGCCCCAGAGAGGTTTTACTTTTAGATCGGTTTCTAAAAGGTTTCATCTTCGTAACCAAAATATCTGTGTCTGCTTCTTTATTGCTTTATATATTTTGGGTGATTGAATTGTTTATTGCTTCATAGTATTAATTCCGCATAAATTGTGATAAACAAGTTTTAGAGTCGGAATAGTATTTTTCAATTATAATTATAATTATAAAAATATATTATATAAAAAGGCGGTTAGCGGTTAGCGGTTACGGTTAGTAAACCCAATAACCTCTAACCGCTAATCACTAGGCAGTTATAGAGGTTAGGCGGTTAGCGGTTAATGGTTAATGGTTATAGCAATTAGCGGTTAGCCCGCATTGACACCCCTATTTTCAACTAAGGCCAATCATGTCCTCTTTAATGCTATCCCATGTAGCCAATCTCAAAAACCTCTAGCTTAGTTTCTCTTACTACCCTTGGTCTATTGCCTCCGGCTCAATCGGTCCCATTTGCACTTTAGATCCTATTTTGGTTGGTTCTCAAGTTTCTAACTTTTCTAGTTCTCTTGGAACTAGTTCTACTGCTTCTCTTAGTTCTCCTTCTTGCCACGTTGGCTTCTCCTCTTATTAATTCTACAACTACCACGTTAGCTTCTTTTCCTATCACTAAAGCCATTGACGCCTTGACCCCATGCCCAAATACGACATCTTCCAGAACATCCTTACCCCTCCACCTCTGAAACCACCTAAATACCCATCTTGCTCTTCTTCTAAAAACGCTTCCATCCTTACATAAAATCCTCCAGCTTGTCCTCTTCCACCAACTCTGCTCATTTACCTCCCAAAAAACCTATGCTGTTTACTAGCCCTTCTTTTGGTGATTGTGACGATGGTCCTTCTGGTGATGAGGAAGTGGGTGTTTTCTCATCAGTTGGTTCTATCTCTAATGGGGCTGCAAGCTTTAACTTGCCCCCTCCCCCCACCCTAATGAAGATTATTGCCTGGAATTGTTGGGGTCTGGCATGTGCCCTGACAATTCGTTCCTTACGAGCTCTCATCAGGATTCATCATCCTGATGTTCTTTTTCTAAAGGTGGTCTCTTCTCGTTTCTGGAATTCTCTTCTTCACTTGGGTTTCTCTTCTTGATTGGAAGTTCCTCCTGTTGGTTTGAAAGGAGGTATGTTTGTGACTTGGAAGCAGGCTTTGTTTTGGAGATTATTTAGCTTGATCAAAACTACATTTCTTGCCTGGTGGTTGCTGATTCTCCTCAACGTTCTTGGATGATCTCTTGTGTTTACGCACCTCATACATTGCAGTGTCGAAGTGCTTTTTGGCCTCACCTTACTAATTTGGATAACTCTTTTGGTGGTGCCTGGCTTTTGTTTGGAGACTTCAATGCGATTTTCTCATTTGCGAATAAGTGTGGTGGTCGCAGTTTTGGTTCTACCTCCCATAACGATTTTGCTGATTTTGTCCACTCTAATGCTTTGGTTGATTTGGGTTTTGTTGGTAATAAATTCACCTAGAGCAATCATTGTCTTGGTATAGCTAATATCAGAGAAAGGCTGGATCAGGGCTTGGCTAATCAAGGTTCGGTGAATCTCTTTCCTAATTCTTTGATTAACCACTTTTTGGCTATTAATTTGGGTCACTAACCTAGTTTGCTGTCAACTACTGGTACTTATAGAAATATTCCTAAGCCCTTTAAATTTGAGGCTTTTTGGACCCGTGATCAATCTAGTCACTTGGTGGTTTCTGAGGCTTAGTTGGTTGAAGTAGAGGGTTCTCCATCTTTCTCTTTAAGTAGGAAGTGGAAGCAAACTAAGGCTGGTTTGAAGTATTGGAATATTCATCATTTTGACCATATTCAGACTAAGATTAAGTCTCTTATGTCCCAAATTAGTTAAATTCAATCATCTCCTCACTCTCCCAGTAGAGCGGCTATAGAGATTTCTCTTCAAGAGGCTTTGCGGGAACAGCTCTTAAGAGAGGAAGTTTTATGGAGGCAAAAATCATAGGAATTGGGGCTCTCTTGCACCGATCTTAATACAAAATTCTTCCATGCTTCCACAGAATACCATCGCAGATATAATTCTATCTCTTGTTTAAGGTCTGATGATGGTTCCAATATTAGTGGAATGGAGAATATAGGCTCTTTTTTGGTTAATCACTTCAGTAACCTCTTTTCCACCACTCACCCTATCTTTGATTCTAGTTTCAATGACTTGGTGGATAATTTCATTTCGATGAAGAGAATGTTCGATTGTGTGTTATACCGATGAATGTGAAATTTTCTCAGCTATCTCTGAGCTTGGTCTTAACAAAGCGCTGGTCCTAATGGTATGGCAGGGCTTTTCTATAAGTCCTATTGGCCGATTCTGAAGATCAGTGTGATAGATTCGATGCAATCCTTTTTAGGAGGGGTTATATGCTTAAGTAGTTTAACCATACAAACATTGCCCTAATTCCCAAGGTGGAAAATCCTTCTCTAGTGACTCGCTTCAGGCCTATTAGTCTTACTAATTTCAATTACAAAATTATCTCAAAAAATTCTTCTAATAGACTTAAGCCTCTTCTTCATAAGATTGTCTCTCCTACTCAGTTTTCTTTTTGAACGGAGATCTATTCACGACAACACCTTTCTGGCTAATGAGGTTTTTCACTCTATGAAATAGAAGAGAGGGAATTGTAGACTTATAGCTTTGATGTTTGATATGGAGAAGGCTTTTGATTCCATGGAATGGGATTTTCTTTTGAAAATCCTATCTTTACTTGGTTTCCATCCCATATGGATTCAGTGGATTAGTCAATGCCTCACCACCTCTTCCTTCTCCATCCTTCTTGATGGTGCTCCATTTGGCAAGTTTTCTCCTACTGTAGTCTTAGGCAAGGAGACCCTATTTCTCCTTTCCATTTTATTCTCGGATCTGAAATTCTCTCTAGACTTTTATTGAGAGAAGAGAACTTGGGTACTCTTCATGGTATTAAGATAGCGAGATTGAGCCCTCCTATCTCTCATCTTTTCTTTGCGAATGATGTCATGATCTCTCCAAGGCCAAGAATGCTGAATCAAATGTTATTCTCAAGTGTCTCTCCACATACTCTAAATGTTCGAGGCAACATATTAATTTCTCCAAGTCTGCAATTTTCTTCAGAAGAATTGCAAGCCTTCGGTGAAAGCTTCTATTAATAGCATTCTCAAGCTGCCTCTTATTCCTGCTAGAGCTAAATACTTGGGTATTCCTCTTTTTATTCAAAGAAAAAATAAGGATACTTTCATTGAGCTGAAGGAAAGAATTTTAGGTAAGGTTTACGATTGGAAGGCCAGACTTTTATCCCAGGCAACCAGACTACTCTTGTGAAATCGGTGGCTAATGCTATCCCTTCTTACATTATGTCTCCTTTCCTTTTGCCCAAGTCTCTTTGCACAGAGATAAATTCGATCTTGAGGAAATTTTGGTGGGGTTTTCATCAGGAAAAAAAGCATAATCTCTCATTCCTCTCTTGGGATAGTATCTTTCAGGCTAAAGCCTTGGGTGGGCTAGGTATATGCTCTATGGAATTCCACAATAATTCTCTCCAAGCTCGACTTGGTTGGAAAATGATTACCAATGATTCTCCTCTTTGGCTTGAAGCTCTTCGTGGTAAATATCTTCGGAATGGGGTTTCCTTTTTGGATGTTCCTCTTAATCCCTTATCATCCTGGATTTGGAAAGGCTTGTTGAAGAACAGGAAAGTGGTGGAGAAAGGTGCATCCTGGTCCATTGCTGATGGGGCAAATATTCAAATTTGGAATTCTCCTTGGATTCCTTCCATGCCTAGCTTCAAGCCTAGGCCGAATGTGCACTTGGTGGAGCTGCCTAATTTTCTTTTGTTGCTAATCTTTTGCTTACTAGTTCTCGATCTTGTAATGTTAATTTTTTACATGTTCTTTTTGATCCCCCATCTATCTAGAATATCCTTGGTATTCACATTCCTCATACCAGAACTGAAGACAAATGGACTTGGGCCTCTTTCTCGCTCAGGTACCTTCTTAGTGAAGTCTGCCTGTGAAGTCTCCTTGCCTTCTTCCACTAGATCCTCTCCTCTTTCTTCGATGGATTGGCAAGCCCTTTGGGGTCTTAAACTTCAAGCAAGGCTAAAACATCTTCGCTGGAAGATTGCATGGGATATCTTGCCTTCTAGGGCTAACATTGGGAGATTTGTTGTTGCTGAGGATCCTTTGGCTTGGGTGTGCCCTTTTTGCGAAGGTCCTCTTGAGACTTTATGCCATATTTTCTTGGAATGCAATTTAGCTAGAATTCTTTGGAAGAGTTCTCCTTGGCCTATCACTACTTCCTCTTTCTCCTTTAGACCTATTTGGGATTGGATCCTTGCTATAATTTATCCTTTGGATAGGCTAACTATTCCTTTGGCTGGAACTAGGAAATTTCAATTATTTGCTGCTCTTACTCTTGATTTTATTTGGTTTTATAGGAACAAGCTGATCCATGAAGCCATTCAACCTATTCCATGTAAGGTTATTCAGCAAATAAAAGTTTCCTTAGAGTTTCATCTTTCAGCCTGGCGTGATGCGCTTCTTCCTCTTGGTGGCTTCCTCCTCAGCCAGGTTGCTTCAAAGGGAACTTTGATGTTGCAATTAAAGGCAACTTTGACATATTGTTCTTACAGCTACTCAAAAACTCCATTCTACGGATGTCCTTGTGGGTGAAGCTTCAGCTGCTCTTCTTGCCACTTGTTTGGCTTCTTCTACTAGTTTTAGGAGTTTTGACTTAGAAGGGGATGCGCTTTTGGGTATCCTTGATGTGAATCAGCCTCTTTTATTTTCTTCAATTTGTATCCGTTTATTTTAAAAATAAAAATAAAAATAGGTGGCATATTACTATATAGTCATCATTGATGACGGGAAACTTATGCCAGGTGTTAGCTTTTAATTGGTCCATGTGGAGTTTCGTTAGGTCAACTAACAGTCAATGGATGGAAGAACGAATTTGGTCTTTTATCAAAACCAGAAGGACCTTCTATGATACAAAATAAACCCTAGGGGGGGAAAAATTAAGTGAAACCCTAGGGGCGTATTTAGTATTTACCCCTATATAATATTTGAGCATATAGGAAATAAGGAAAATTAACTTGTTTGTTTGATTACTCTAACTCATTTCCTATGAGCTCCAATTTACCTTCTTTTTTTTTTGTTTTCTCATATGTTGTAGACTTGTAGTATATTTATGTAAAGGTCAGTATCAATCTGTTTCATTTTATTTATGTAAAGATGGTTTCTTGGCCTTTTTTTTTTTTTTTTTTTGTTCCTTGAGATCTTAACTTTTCATTTTTGTTCTATATTTTGTGGAGTTTATGCTGTGTGCATGTGATTCCTTATTTGGGTAAAATCTGCAAAAAGAAAAAAATTGCTATAATGTATGAAAGGAATTTAAGATGTAGAGTTAAATTCTATGGAGAATATTGTTATTCTATTTCTTATTAACGTTTTGTTGTGGGGTTGGTCAATAGATGAAAGAGCACAATTGATTGACGACAATTTTTCAACTATTGATAGTGTTTGCTACATTTCGTCAGTATTCCAATAGGGTTCTGTTTTATAGTGTTGCATGATCTCTATACTTTGTTGATAAAAGAAATTACTTCTTTCCTGAATTTAAGCATGCTTACGAGTTAATGGCCAAAGAAGCATATAACTCATCTTTTTACTGTACAAACATATCAATTTTTCTTAAATCACTTATGTTGCTAGATGGAATAATTCAAGTTTTGTAGAATATGTTGATGCTATACTTTGAGTTTTGATTTATAGCAAGTTATGATTGATATTGTTATAATGCAATTATGGAGATAATGTGGGATTTGTATCTTGTCCACCTGAATTATTACTACACTTTCTGCTATGATACAAAGCTTGCTGCTATGTTTGCAGATTCCTCATCTGAGAGCTGCTGAGTATAAGAGGTCTAGGTTATCGAGGAACCGGACTGCTAATGGGGCTTATGGTGGAGTTTTTTTGGTGGTGTTGTAAGGGAAAGATTTGTTTTTCATAGACACAAGGATTTACAATTTACCCATCTCTCTTTCTCTTGTGTGTGCTTGGGTGTATTAAATAAGCATCCGTCCCAACTGTTTTGTAGGATTGTTCAAGCCTTTTTGGTGGAAGAGTTCTATGATTCTATGAAGAGAAAACACATAGAACTTGGGCTTTTGCAAAGAACAAAGACTCTATCGACAATCCTTGAAGCTCAAGTAAGGTTGCTAACTTGATGAATGCTTTAATTTTTATTAGCTATGAAGTTCTGCAGTATGTTATATTGTCTACGCTTGATTAGCAACTTCACTGATAAAAAGATTTCTTATACACCTAAATTATTGGCATTGCTTGGATGTACCTCTCCCCTACTTGTTGTTACAAATATCTATCTAAATTAAAAGGCAAATAATTGTATGTTTTACCCGCAAGTGCACGACGTCAACATAGTAGTATAGGGTGCAAGTACGGGGTCATTCCCATGAGGATCGCTAAATTTTGCTTAAAATTAATTCCAACAGTAAAACAAAACAAAGATTTTGATTTGATGATAATAAAAAGGTAGGGCTTTGATATCCACCACTAATTATATTTAGATAATATATCAATATGCTAATACTTTGATCATGTTATAAATATTTAATATTTGTCAACCTAAGGGCATGAGTGTCTACTCTTTAAGCTATTGGTTTCCCTAAGCAATGAATTACGCATGGGTATCTACTCTAATTCTTTTCTTTCTTAAAAGATTTAGCATGGTTGTCTACTAAGTTGTTTTTTAAGAAAGCATAAAACTGTGAAAATCGACAAACACATGAGGCCTAAGGCATGGGTGTCTACTCCCGGTTCCCCATGTTGATTAACCCAAGAACCCGGTGTGGATTTTTTTTATTACTTTTATTAAACCCAGGACTCAGTCATCCAAATTGATTTAACTAACTAATCCATACCACATGCATATGTTGATCAGGCACACACATATGAGAAATTCATGAAAGCAAGAATTAATCAAGTTAAATACCACAACATGATTATCACAAATGCGCTAATATTAAATATTAACTAAACATAACTAGGGCTTCAATCTAGCCCTACTAAATAAATAAGTTACACATAAGTTTGATGTTAAACATCTTCATAAAATAAAATAAAAGAATAAACTTGAAACTTGAACTTGAAGAGCTCCAATTCTTCTCCTTGGAAAGTGTGTCTATTCTAGAGGCTTAAGGGTCTACTTATATGCCTTAGCAATATTCTAGAAACCCTAAAAGTCGTAGGGCTTTAACCCTAGTTCGCACTAAGTTACAAAACCCTAAAAGTTGCACTTTCCATAACAAGGTTGCCGGCTGACTTGCCTATCACGCACGGGTGCGCTCCATCTCAGCCCATGTGTGATTGATCACAAGTCTACGATCGATCCTCTTTGTACTGGCGCTCAATCGCAGGTGCCTTGCGCATTGTGGTCTTCTCGCTTAATCGCAGTTCCCTTGCGATTGACCGTACTACCAAGGCCTTCCATATTCTCAAAATAGCTCTTTTGAGTCCGAAACTTCTGAGATTGCTTCTTTTTCTTCTAATGTCCTACAAAATCAAGAAAAACACATAAAAGAACTAAAATGGCATAAATTAGCTAAAACTAAAGGATTAACACATGTAAGTTAAGGGCTAAAAATATGAATATTTTAGCACTTACACTACTCACGCATGTTACCAATGTCTTTCATATGATTAGACATATGATTAATCATAAAGTAAAAGCTTTTTATATATGCAAAATGAGGATAAAGTTGCAGATATGTCATTTGGGCAGAGATGTCAAAATGAGGATAAGGTAGCTATTTAAATAGTAGCCACCTACCACTCTTTTTATGCACCACCTTTAAACTTTACTTGTAGCTGTATTTACAAAATATGAGACACATATGATATAAATGTGGTAGAGATCCCCATATGATTCAAGTGATCCCCATATAAACATGTTGAGAGATTAATCAGATGATACTTTGAAGATTAAACGAAAATTAAGTTACAAACTAAAATAATTAATCAGGTGTCCCTATTGTACAACTACCTCTTGGGAGTAAAAAAATGATTGAAGAACTTAAAGAGAAGGAAAGACAATTAATAGGATCTCACTATTGTAAACCTAGCTAGCTCCTAAAGATGGCGAAAATGATTGAAAAGATTAACGAGATCCAAAATATTGACATGAGAGGGTTTGACTAAAGGTGGAACTAGAATTTTTTGCGTGAAAAAATCAAAATTCAAAAGGAATTGTTTGAGAAGTCAAAAATTAGTTTGGGCCACTTCATCGAAAACATTATTTTGTTTTTAAAGGACTTCATAAGAAATTAGTCGTAAGCAATAAGTTTTATTAGGATAGTAATAGTACTAGTATTAATAAGACTTATTATTACTTTGCATATATATCTTGAATCTTCTACTTAAAAGCTTTCATGAGTGACTTATAAATCTGAAAATTTGATAACTGTGACAGAAAATTAAAACTTCTCTAAACATGCCTGTGATTAAATGTAAGTAAGGAGTAACTTGTGATAGTAAATCGAGATGGATAAGAGTTGGATGCAAGAACCTACTCGATATTCAGATCGATATCTAAAAGGTGTTGAAGAATTCCTTAGAATGACGTGTCAATGTGTGGATGTAAATGGTATTATGAGGTGTTCATGTCGTGATTGTGCAAATCAATATTTTCGTCATATTGAATTGGTGGAGAGTCACTTGTATGAACATGGAATTGATTGCATATACACTATGGATATTTCATGGCGAAGAAGGTCGGTGTAGTATAAACGTGACTACCAACTTACACATTGATACAAATGTGAGGATACAGAGGTTGATGAGATCAAAGAATTGTTAGGCGATGTTCTAATGGGGACATTTTTTACAGCCAACATAAGTGAACCCTCTACTACTCCGGGTTTGACAACTGACAATCACGAACATAGAACCCCTTTTGGTCGATTATGGGAAGATGGCATTGGTGAACATTATCCAACCTATAATAAATTTACAAAAGTAGCTTTCATTTTGAAGATACTTCATATAAAGACGATTTGTAACATGAGTAACAAGGCATTCGATATGATTATTAAATTGATAAAGGAGGCCCTTCCTATTCCTGATGGAGAGACATTGTCACGCTCGTACCAAGAAGCAAAGTGATTTTACCGAGACCTGAGTTTTGGTTATGAGTCAATACATGCATGTAAGAATGATTGTGTGCTTTTCTGGAAGGAACATGCTGATAAAATAAAATGCCCAACATGCAATACTTCAAGATGGAGTTATGTTAAGGGTAGTGGCAAGAAAATTGCACAAAAGGTCTTGCGGTATTTCCGAATAAAACTGAGGTTGCAATGATTGTTTATGTCAAAAGATATGGCCAAACATATGAGGTGGCACAAAGATGAACGAAAAGATGACGGCAACACTCTAAGACACCCAGCCGATAGTCTTGCATGGAAAGAGTTTGATAAAGAACATGAATGGTTTGCTCGTGATTCCAGCAACATGTAACTTGGTTTGGCAAGTGATGGTTTCAACTCATTTGATAATATGAGTACCACATATAGCATATGGCCAGTAGTAGTAATGCCATACAATTTACCTCTGTGAATGTGTATGAAGGATCCAAATATGATATTGTCCTTAATTATCCCTGGTCGCACATCACCTGAAAACGACATTGATGTGTATTTGCGACCTCTAGTTGATGATTTGCATGAATTATGGAATGAAGGTGTAACCACTTATGATTCTTCGACTAAAGAGACATTTTAGTCGCATGCAGCATTACTATAGACCATAAACGATTTTTCCGCATATGGGAACTTGTCTGGGTATTCTACAAAGGAAAAACTGGCATGTCCAATATGTAACGAGGATACACTGTCTTATAGGTTGAAGTATGGGTCTAAAGAGTGTTACATGTGTCATCATAAGTGGCTTCCTCGAGACCATGTGTGGCACCAAGAAAGAGAATCGTTCGATGGTACCAAGGAGCATAGATTTGAACCTGAAGAAATGTCTAGAGATCAACTGCTGCAACAACTAATACATGTTGAAAATGTGCAGTTTGGGAAACATAGTGGGAACAAGAGAAAGCGTTGCACAAGTGGTGTTGATATAAATGAGTTGAATTGGAGGAAGAAAAGTATTTTCTTTAAGTTACCTTACTGGTCAACATTGAAACTATGACACAATTTAGATGTCATGCACATTGAGAAGAACATATGTGATAGTATCTTGGGTACATTGATGAATATTCCTAGGAAGACAAAGGATACAACCAACGCATGAAGAGATTTATGTGAGATGGGTATACGTAAAGAATTGCACTTGCAGACAAATGGTGCCACCACCATGATGCCACTTGCGGTGTACACTTTGACAAGAGATAAGAAGAACCAGTTATGTGAGTGGCTAAAATGTGTGAAATTTCCTGACAAGTATGCACCTAACACTGGTCAATGTGTGAACAAGCTTCCTAGCAGGATATCAGGAATAAAAAGCCACAATTGTCATGTCTTCTTACAGGGCTAACTTCCTGTTGCAATCAAATTAACGCCTGAAATAGAAACAACATTGATTGAGATGGCTAATTTTTTTAAGCAGTTGTATGCACGGACATTAAAAGTAGATATTTTGAAGCAAATGAAGGTTGACATTGTCTTGATTCTATGCAAGATGGAAAAAAATATTTCTACCAGCATTTTTTGATGTTATGATCCATCTAGCGATTCATTTACCTCGAGAGGCTAAGCTTGGGGGACCAGTACAAAACTATTGGATGTATCCAATTGAAAGGACGCTGGGTAAACATAAGAGGAATGTGCGGAACAAAGTGCGACCAAAAGGTTCAATTGCTGAGGCTTATTTAGTTGATAAGTGTTTGACATTTTGCTCCATGAATCTTTGTAGGATTGAGACAAGATGGAACCATGAAGAGCGAAATGTTGATGGCTGTCTAGAAGAAATGGAACAAGGCCTTGATGTGTTCTCTTAACAAATTCGACCGTTTGGTGCAGCAAAATATGTGATACTTGATGAAAACATTTTTGCAAGGGCTCAATGGTATGTGCTTAGCAACTGCAATGAAACGGCTTCATACTTGCAGTAAGTGTATAATTGTGGGTTCCTTATGTTATGTTTATTCATGACACTAGATGATTACTAACAACATACACTTTTCTATGTAGTGAACACTATCAAATGATCGAAAGGGAAGACGGCCATGATATTGAGAAGAAGCATGAGGCCACATTTGAGCGTTGGTTTCGAGATAATATATATAATGGTGGGCATAATGCAGAAAACGTCCCATAACAATTATATCATCTTTCACTTGGGCCTAATCGTTAAGTTAGATCGTATAGAGGTTGCATTGTGAATGAGGTTAGGTTCCACACAAAAGAATGTACAGAAACTCGTACTACCCAAAACAGTGGAATTGTTGTTAAAGGTGGGTACAACACGTCAGATGGTGAGTACTATGGTGAGTTGAAGAACATTTTTGAGTTATGTTATCCGAGCCAAAATTGGGTGTATCTATTTGAGTGCGATTGGTGGGACACTAGGAGTAATAGGCGGGGAATAAGAAAGGAATAAGGTTTTACAATTGTGAATACTTCTCGTAAATGGTATGAGTTTGACCCGTTCATATTAGCATGCCAAGCTGCGCAAGTGTTTTACTTGAATGATCCTAATTTTGGTGGTAGTTGGAAAGTGGCGCAGGTGTTGACTAATAAAAACACATACTATAATCCAACAGTGGTAGGAGAAGATAGTGAAAATGATGACCAAAGAACCAACAATGAGGTATACCAGGAAAATGAATGTGCTAGGGGTAATATTGTCATTCTTAAAAACTCTACTATGTTACGTAGAGATGATTTGACAATGCCTATTGATGAATTATATGTGCAACCTGATGCACGCATGTTCATTAACGATAACCCTTCGATTGAGGAGCATAACACTAACTCCGATAATAAAGAAGAGTTAAGTAGCAACTATGATATAGAATCTAAACACACAGAGAACTCTAAACACGAACAGTCATCCTCAAACAACAATGATACAGACTATGAGATAGAATGACCAACTGCGAATTGGATTAACATATTGTATGAAGCTTTGCTACTAATATTTTATTTTTGGTTTTTCTATTTTAAAAATTGCCCACTTATGTGCAATTAACTAAATTAAGTATATGAACAACTTTTTTTGTCCAAACCATTTAACATGCAATATTATGGTTATATGATTGATCTGCATTTGTTTTGTGTTGTTTGCAGATCTATTATAGCAACTAGAAATGGTGATAGGCCAAAGCCAAGGTCGTGGCCAAGTTCGAAGCCAAGGTCGAGGCCTGGGTCATGTCGAGGACCATGACAGGCCGACTCTCGTTGATGCAGTTGACGATATGGACATGCTATCAATGGTGCCCCCCAACTCGGCGGAGGCCCATCCTTCCGAAGGGCTGTCTAATCACATACACTCATCGGGAGTTGCACCCACCACAAGCTGTAAGTGAATATACGGTCTTTTTCTTATTACTTTGTTGCATACACTTTGCAAACTACTTCGCTAGATACAACTAACTACGTTTCCATATTTTGATTAATAGGTAGCACATCCGTTAGACGGCCAAGGGGTAAGAACAAGAATTGGAGGTTCAATGCTATGATAGATAAAGATGGTCAGATTACTTTAGAATTTGATAATAAGTATCGGGTACCTATGGGCGAAAATGCCGAGGTGTGGTCAAGGATAATTTCTAAGGTTGTGTACGATCATTGCAACCTCCATTATGATAGTTGGAGCAAGGTCCCGGATGTAATGGTGAAGAACTTGGAAGAACGTGTGAAGGTATAAATCTCATTGTGTATGTGTATTATATCACTACAAATAATGTGACAAATGTTTGACCATTATTTTCATAATTACTATGTCTTAGGGTAAGTTTGCTTTGGATATGGAGCTAAAGAAGCATAGAGATGCCTTAAAGTATCAATTATGTCTGAGATATAGGAGGCATCGCTCCAATTTGCACATAGATCACTACAGAATTTATTTCGAAAATGTGGACAGTCGGGATTTGGCAGCGGTGGCCAATGTTAAACTTGAGGCGAGGGCCAATGTTCCAGAAGGTATTTCTCCGTGACAATGGCCTGCTATATGTGATTCATTCGAAACCGACTCGTGGAAGGTAAATGTATCTTATTCAAATAAATTGTCAATTATTATTTCTAAGATTTGTATTCAGCTATAAAAAATGAAATGAATATGTTTGGTTGAATTTTGCAGAAAAAATCTGAGCGAAATATGAAAAATAGAGCAAAGATGTAAACAAATCATACCGCTGGCACCTCGTCATTCGTCAATGTTATTCACAAAAAGGTAAGAATATATATATTAAGGTTTTATAGTAATGTTCTTCAATGTAACAGTTAATTAGGCGTATTATGTGCATGCAAAGATTACTAAGGCCATACTCAATCCTATAGAAATCTACAAGGAAACACACGTTAGAAAAAAAAAAATGGGAAATTTGTGAGTGAGTACGTTGAAAGTAAATATGTAAGTGAATGAAATGAGTACTCATGATGAATATGTCTAATGAACTTGCATGACTTTTTTAGTTGAGGTTTATATGGCTTGTGCAGAATGAAATGGAATCAATAGCAGCAAACTCTGACAACATTAATATCAGCCAAGAAGCCATTGTCTTAAAGGTGCTAGGTGGACACCGCTCGGGACATGTTAGAGGAAAGGGTTGTGGTGCTATACCTATCCGGTCAAATTCCTCATCAACACACAACCATGATGAATTATTGGCTAAATAGCTAGAAACTGAAAAGAAACTAGCTGAATCACTAGAGAAATGTGAAAAGTTGGAGGAATCACGAGCTGCTATGTAGCAATCACAAGCTGTTATGCAAGAAGCACAAGCTGCTTTGAAAGCTGAAATGAACGAATCAAAAGCATCCAAAGCTACTTTGCAAGCACAAATCGTTAGGCTACTAGAACATCTCGGAGGGTAAGAGAATTTTGCCTATCACTTTTTTTATTTTTATTTTATTTTATTTTTTTAATTTCACACACAGATATCAAGCAATTGTTAGAAAGATCATTGATTATGATATGAATTCTATTATTCCTAGGCTTGGAGGGAGCTCTTATGGATCTCAAGCAAGCGAAAGCAACGTCTGAGGGAGCTTTTGTTGTATTTTGTTTCAGATTTTGTTTTAATATTATAAAGATTATAACAATTTTGGTTTGTATTAGAGGGTAAGAACTTCAAATAGTTTTATGTTTAAGAACCTGGAGAGAGCTTTTGTTATACTTTGTTGAAGAAGTTGTCTTAATATTATAAAAATTATAACAAATTTGGTTTGTGTTAGAAGGTAAGAACTTCAACTAGTTTTTTGTTTAAGAACTTTGAGTTAGTGAACCTCTCTTGACATGTTTATCAAGTTGAGTAAACAATGCAAGAGAGTAATATTGCTATATAACAATATTTCATTTTTAAGTGTATACAGAATGGCACGAGTGGAAGATGTGTAAGGAGTTGTGGCACTAAAGGATTCAAATAACAATGGGTAAGTTATTTCAATCCCATTGTCATTCACGTGTTGGTGGAAGTTAATTCCATTTAATACTAGAATAGTTCAAAACTTATGGTTTCAGGTTAGGAAGCAACTGCACAACATGAAATAATAGAACCTCCCTATGGCAAATCAGAACCTAGATAGTCAAATTTTATTCAGAAAGATATATAAGTTGTCATCACATAATAATATTAGACTAGATTTGTTTTCTTTCCATGAAAGATATGAGTTTCCATTTCCAAGATTGATACTTGTTGCTTGTTCGTAGTCCAATATTTGATTCCTACCCCATGTTTTTTGTTGTTGTTTCTCTTTTTCTTTTCTTTTTTTCTTTTGCTATTTTTCAAATTTTAGGCTAATGATTTGCCATACTTTGTTTATGTCTTATACTGATTAATATTAAATGCTTGCAAAATTCAAGTTTCAAAGGACATCAAATATGCTAATAAGCAGCCAATCGTATCATAGAGGCCAACGTTTGTCTTTGTGTCATAGAAATGCTAATGAGTGGCATGATAGAAGAGTGCTGATTGCAATATTCATACATAGCATTAGATGATTTTAACGTTTTTGACATTAGGTGTGAATTTGCCATCTTTGATAACTTTGAGGTAGAACATCTTTGTAGCATGTAAAATGTATGTTAACAAATTTGCCATGACTATTCGTTTTCCTATGATTTGTTTATAGGTTTATTTGATTTACTTATGGAGTGTCATAATTTATCAATAGATTCTGAGCAGCCACCTTGAATGTAGATCTACCAATTTGAAGATAATGAAATGTTTACATCTAGTTGTTTTCTCAAGTTAAGCCCTGGACATTCTTGCTCAAGTTCCTTTGTGGAAGGATGGTCTTGATTACCGACATGGTATTGGTCATGGAATTGGGTCTTACCTAAATGTTCATGAAGGTGATTGATGAATGACAACTTTCGGCTTTTTGCTATTCTCAACCCAGTTAATTTAAGTGCTTGCTTTTTGTTTGTCCCTTTATTGTGCAAGACCTCATATGATTAGTTTCAGATGTCAGACTCGAAATGTGCCACTACAAGCGTCCATGGTTGTAACAGATGGTTAGTGTCATTTTCCTTTGTTATCATTTTGTTACTAAAATAACAAAGCATTAAAGACGATACTTAGGACCACTACATGGATTGCCAATCTTATTTTGTTGATTCCATCTGGCAAATCTAGGCAGAGTGGCAGACATAGGTGTTCATGCTTAGAAAGGATATATGTGATAACTACCCTGTTGTACTACTTTCCCTTTTAGCAACAATGCAAAAAATGCTCGGAAATCTCAAATTTTCTGTTTTAATTTAGTTTAGTTTGTTTTAGTTTACTAGGGTTCTTTTTCTTGCTAAGTAACCCGCATCCTGCCTTGCATGTACTTGTTCTTTGAGTTCTCAACTTGTATTTTGCTGGGGCATGTTTGGTCCATGAACTTCGGAACTACATACAAGTTTGGTACTAGGTTTGATGTTTAAGAGGGAGCATACTGGTCCAAGATATTTAATGCATTCTTGCCGAAGCCTTCATCTCGGGCAATCTTTGAGATCAACCTCTTTGCCATCTCCAATGTCCAACCTACACAAAGTATATATATCAAGCTTTCGATTGACTCATTGTTTTGATTAACACTAGGGATTCATACTATTTGCATGGGGTAGGAAACTATAAGAAAGCATACTCCATTGATCTGGCAACCTTACTTGTGATGTCTTTGTATAGGAGGTATCTGCATTTTAGAAAAACCCTCATATCCAGGAGATAAAGGTTCATGCTAAGGGCTTGGATCAAAAGCCATCATGCTAACTAACTAACATTCAATTATTTCCCCAGACATTCCATGCTAACATATACAGGAGTTCCTTCCCTGTAATTATTCTCCCATTTCATTCTAATTAGTCATACTGTAGTCTTAATAGCCATTAACTAATTAGTTGCACTATTCTTCTAACAACAACTGAATCAATGTGAACATTGGATACATGAAGAAATAATAGAGTGGTTGAGGCTGTGATTACATATGCATGTGGAGTTTTAAGAATATTATACTAAAATCATTTTAAGAATAGTTTCTTTTTATAATGTCTATTTGTTTATGTTTATCTTATGCTTGGATATAAATTGAAAACAAAGAATACTGTGAGAGTTGCATGTGTATCATGTTTAGCTATTGTTCTTTTATTCTGATAAGCTATGAAGGACAAAAATAAAATAATCAGCCAAAAAAAAAAAACAATGTGCCTACCAATAGAAAAATGGCTGCTGGTCATCATCTAGTTTTATATATAGATGTTCTTCTTTTCTTTCTTTTTTTTTTTTTCCTTTTTTTATCATTAGTGGCGACTATAGGGTCACCGCTATTGATTGTTTCTATTTTTTAAAAAAAAAAATTTCACATATCATTAGCGGTAACCTCTAAGTTGTTGCTAATGATAGAGAAATAGCGGCGACTCTATATTGCCTCTAATGACAAAAGAATAGCGGCAACTCTAGGTTGCTAGTAATGATGGAGAAATAGCGGCAACTATATGTTGCCGCTAATGATAGAGGAATAGCGGCAACTCCATATGGCCGCTATTGACTTTTTTTTTTTTTTTAATTTTCTTATATCATTAGCGGTGACATTGAAGTCGCCGCTAATGACATACAATTAGCGGCAACTTGGCGGTCGCTGCTAATGATATACTAATAGCAGGGACTGTAGAACCATTTTGAACCTTTTTTCGGGCCAAAAAAAAAAAAAAAATTATTAGCGGCGACCTATAGTGGCCGCTAATGATTGTCATTAGCGGCCACCTTGAAAGTCACCGCTATTTAGCTTACCGTCGAATTATTACCAACCACCAAGATGGTATAAAACATGCTATGCAAATTTTTATATCATAATCTCAATCATGCATAATAATAATCATTTCAGAATGCAATAATTAAAAAGTAAGAATAGCAAATAAGTGAGTAAGTTATGCAATGTATGAGCACTTCCTTATTCCTTTCTCAAATCATGTTTTACCCTTTAACCCATAACCGCAATTTTACCATGTGCGGCGCATGTTGGCTTGCCCTGAAGGACCCATCGGCTTATCCTGTTATCACAGGGGAGAGCTACCAGGTTAGGAACTCCCCTAAGTGAAGGCCACATGGCCGATAGCATACACCTTCTTGTAACCGTCCTTCGGTGTGCTTGCCATGCTACCCATGCGATCCGGTACCAATCGTTCCTTTAGTGCCTCGGGGCTAAACATTTATTGCCATGAATGCATAATTTTTCAAGCTCATTTGTAATTGTGTAATATACCATAAAACCTTGTGAGCTCCTTCTATTCATAATTGCATTCATGCATAACTCATAGCTCTTAAGATATTGGCGAGATTGTTGATTTCGTTCTACTGCTATATTTTTGGGATAGTCTATGGAATGATTGGATTTTGTGCAAATCATCCTACGCATGATTAAGAAAATAAGGTATGTCTATGATTTATGGACTGCATGTTGAAAGCCTTGTGGATTTTAGTGTGTGTACTTGTGGTCTAGACTAACCATTGTAATTAGAATTGTTATTTGATTTTAAGTTAAGAGAGACTATGCTTACTTGCAAAATCAACCGTGAATTTTGGAAGGAAAGATGGTCACATTGTATTTAGCCACCTTGAATTTTTGTGGAAAGTTTGCTTCATTTAGATCATTGATTTTGGTTTTATTATATGGTTTTTTACTTTTTACCAAATTTAAGTCGTCAATTAGCGTTTGTTGTTTGTCATAATTAAGGTAGCTAATGCTCTTGAAGGTGAGTGAGTTGCTTTCTCGACCATAACAAACCTTTTGTTATAAAGATAAGTATGAGGTAATTTGGAATGAGGTTAACAATTTTGAGTGACCCGTGGCTGGTTGGATTTTAAGGGATAATTACTTTGCAATGGAAAGATCTTGAGGAGAACAATTAGATTGGTCAAAGTACATGTTGAAAAGTTATTAAGGCAGGTTGTTGAAAAAGTAAAATTAGTGGAATTGATGATATAGAATTAAGGCGATATGTGCATTTCTTTTTACGTATGGTGTTATTTGATTTTGGAATGGGTATCAAGTTTGAACATTCTTTTTGAATAGGAGCTAGGCTTTACCCACAACATTTGACCTTAGTTAAATGGTGGATGTAGATGGTAGAATGTGCCAAACGAATACTAGGATTATATCATGAAAGCTCAAGGCAATGATGTTGATAACATTGTACTTTAAGGAAGGAAATTCCAAGTAAGTTTTGCTAATAACAAATTTCGAGGATGGAATTTTTATAAGAGGGGAAGGATGTAATACCCCGAAATTTATACCTAGAATAAAGGTGATCTTTATATCAAGGATAAGGAGGATTTGCAATTTTATTAAGATTTATATGGAGTTAGGTAAATAGACTTAATGTGAAAGATGATGAAAAATTGCTAGTTAGAAATTTAGTAGGTTACTGAAAGACAAGTCACATTGTTTTGGACGCTGAAAATTCAATGAGTGACCTTAAATAAATCTGTTTTAATACCTTATAGAATGATGAGAAAGTAAGATTTTAAAAGAGGTTTCATGATTTTTGGACGCTTGTAGAAGAAGTTATGATTTTTAGAAAAAGCAAGTGTCAAAACAGGAATTTCGGTCAAACAGAGGCATAAAATTTCGAGTGACTTTTGAGGTACCAAAAAGTTATGGGTTGCTATGATTTTTGATATGTTGTGATTCTTTGAATGAGAAAATTTTCAAGCCAAATTTTGTGTCATTTAGAGTTAAATTGAAAGAGTTATGATTTTTTAAGTTTAATAAGTCAAGCTGTCAAGTTGTTAAAGTACCTGTGATTTGGAAAATTAATTGAATGGGTTAATAATTTATTTAGGCCACGAATTTTGGAGATACTATATTTAAAATGTTTAGGTTCATTAGGATTTAATTGTGAATTTTATGGACACACTTAGGTAAGTGCATCTCATCTTCTAACTTGACAGCACAAGTGTTGTGCTGTCAAGCTTAGAGTAACACTGATGGCCATTTGGCCACAGAAGAAGCCATGTTGCTGGGCACCATATTGGTGCCTAGCCATGTGGCTAAACATGTGGGACACTTGTCCCACATGCACAGGGGCTGGTCCCCTTCTCACAAGTGGCTAGACACTTGTCCCTCATGTGGCAAATATCAAGAAGTTTTTAAGGGGAGCAATTCCCCTCAATTTATCACAAGTGTGAGAGCAGCTCCCATGCGTGAGAGAGAGAAAGAGCTTGGGCAGCTTTCTGCCAGGAAAGAATAAAAGAAAAGAGAAGGAAGAGAGGAAAGAAATAAAAGAGAGAAGAAAGAAAAGAAAGAAAAGAAAGTAAGAGGAGGAAGAAGAAAAAATAAAATAAAATAAAAAATATGAGAACTCTCCATGGTAATATTTTCATAACTTGAAGTTATAGTATTTTTAGTATGAAGCTAAATTCTTAAAATTTAATTGGGGCTTTTAGTGTAGGAACACTAGGATTGCTATTTGGAGAGGTTAATTATACTTAGAGTGTTAATTGACCATAGATTATTATGGAATCCATGGAAGTTGGTGCTTATTGGGTTTAGGTGCTAATATGTCATTTAATAATTAGAGTGATTGTTGTAAATGTTTTTAAGCATTTGATATTGGGAGTAAGTTGCTAAATTAAATGGCTTAGAAACAGAGTGATAATAGGGCTAGATAAACTTCTTAAGCTGTTAATTGTAGTCAGATGATTCTAGAGTAATAAGAATATTATAACCTTAGTGTTTTAGTGTAAAGCAATTGGTTAGAATAAAGCCTTAGTTGAGTTGATTATTAGAATTGTATGGGAGGCAATTAAATCAAGCATGGTGGGGTTTGATGTCATTGTAATGTTTTTGGCTAAAGATAGATGATGGTGGGATAGAAACTAGAGTTAAGATCCTTAGCAACTAAAGTGATGTATGATTGAAACTTGTAAACGAATTGATGACTAAGGTAATTTTTGCCTCCGTTGTAGGAATTGTGAGTTGGATGTGGATTCAAACTAAGGATATGTGATGCCAAGTAAGGGGACACAACACCAAAAACCCCAACAAATTTTATTATAAATCTTTGGAAAAAAGTTGGGAATTTTATAAAGAATCCACTTACATGATTTTCAATTGCACTTCATTTCATATTTTTAAATACCAAATTTTATTCAATCATATGTCATGGTTTAATAATTTTACGTATTAAAATTATCTCTTTTTTATGAGTTATGCATGAATACAATTATGAATGAAAAGAGCTCTCAAAGTTCGTGGCATAGTATACAGTTACAGATGAGTTTATAGATCATATGAAATATTACATGTGTATTCATGTCATAATGTTTAACCCTGAGGCACTGAAGGAACGATTGGTACCGAATCACAAGGGTAGCATAGCAAGCATACCGAAGGACGGTTACGAGAAGGTGTATGCTATCGGCCAGGTGGCCTTCGCCTAGGAAAGTTCCTAACCTGGTAGCTCTCCCCTGTGACGACAGATGAGCCGATGGGTTATTCGGGACAAGCCAAACGTGCACCGCTCATGGTAAAATTGCGGCTATGGATCAAAGAGTAAAACAATTCTTGAAAGAAAAGGAAAATAGAAGGAAATGCTTACTCATTTTACAACTATCTTGCTTTAATTGTTAATCATTTTATTCTATAAAAGATTCCTATTGTGCATGACTAAGATTATAGTATAAAAGTCTGTATAGCATGTTTTACAACATCTTGGTGTTGTAGCTACTTACTGAGTTGTCGAACTCACCCCTTCTCCCTATACATCTTTTTCAAATTGTCCTATATATATATATATATATATATATATATATATATATCGTAGTATTGAGGACAGGGGTACCGGTGGGCCTCTTAGTTGTTAAAGACCCGATCATTTGGCCTAATGACTTGGACACTTGGGCTTATTGCTTTGTGGACTAGCAGAAGCAGTAGCAGTAGAAGTGTATGAGACTCCATTCTATACACTAGACCATTTAATACAAGCATAAACTGTGTAACATTATTGCTTTTGAGATTTTGAATACTAGCACATTATGTGTTT
>CM028145.1:13155154-13324245 GCA_016403345.1 Corylus heterophylla | reverse complement strand
TCTTGTTTTGAGGCATATTCATAAAGGATTTTTCAAAAAATTCATATATCATGATCTTTGAAAGGCTTATAGATGAGATGTTGTGTGCGGACCACCAAGATTTTTGTCTACTTGCTAACCAAATGTTCAAGAATGTGTAATGTCTTGTGATGACCTAGAAGTACTTATTAAACCAAATCATTATTTTGTAGTGGGACCTATAAGATGTGATGAAAGTTTAATGCTAAAGGACATTCATGTATTACCTGTTGTAATCTCAATTCAAGCATGTTGTTTTTTTTACATCACATTTTTTTTTTTGTTTTGCATTTGTTTTCATTTGCGTGCATTTCTTTTGTAAAAAATTTAAAAAAGACAAAAATATGTTACTTTGATTGTTTTCTTTTCTTTCTTTTGTCTTATGCACCTAGATAGTCCATTAATTTCTCATGTTGCTTTTTATGGATTTAATTCCTTACGTCATAGAATGTTCTTAATATGCATGAGATGAAAATTTGTGTCAATGGACTTGTTTTTGTGGTTACCTAACGCCTGAGCTTATGTGGTACATTTTGCTTATGCTTTATCTTTTGTGCACATTTAACCTTAAATTGAGGTTTTGTTTCACTTTATTTGTGAGTTCTGTTAGGTAACCATATGAAGTTTTTGACTAGTCATATTCTTCAAATTGACCATATGCTAGTTGAACCTAAGACTTAAAAATTCCAGCTTTCTCTTTTGTGATAAGCACCAAAAGTTTAAGGACACTTTCTCGAAGAGAAAAATAAACAAAATAGTAAAACAAATAAAATCAAAAGATCATATTCCAAAAGGAATTTATTTCACTGTGTCAAACTTGTGCAAAATTTTTTACAAAGAGAAATGTATAGGATGAGAGTGGCTAGGCCCTAGTATGATAAGGTTTGACTTTTGATTTGATATACTTGTCAAAAGCTCATGGTGGTGAAACTTTCTCCTCAATTTGTAAGTAGAAATTTTTTTTCTCTTTGGATGGCTTCCACACACCCCACACAAGCATGGGTTGAATGGAACATTTTTCTTTGCTTGGGTTAAGCAGGCTCGGCATTTTGGTTTTGTCATCGAATTGCCAAAGGGGGAGTTTGTTAGTTCTTGTGTTGGCTTAATTTAGTTCTAAAATGTATAGGCTACTATTTATGGGCTCAAACACTGATATAGGATACTCAAAATCTAATCTCCACCGTTCATAATGTAGATTCATATGTTATGAACGTCCCTACAAAATTTCAACTCAATCGGACCACAAATGCCCATCGATCAGAGTTATTGATCAAGGCTGGACAACATTTTCAAAATGCTGTTTCACCCATTGCATGCCCTGTCCAAACAGGCCTTCCTCGGGTCCGGACCGCATATAAAGAAACTCTATTTCTGCTCTATAAGGCCATTAACCTGTCTGGCACTCCGTACCTATTATGCCCAAAAACGTGTTTTTAGTGGGCACAGGTCTAGGGTTTGATATACTGATATATATACATTATTATAGAAGAGAAAGACACAAATTTTCACTCCAGAGAGTTCGTCAGAGGCTGTACTAAGAGAGATCATATGTAGTGAGCGTTAAACTGAATCTCTTAGAGTTTTAGTTATTCTTTTGATAAATCTATAGTTGAGAAGTCTATCGGAAGGGTCTGGCATAGGAGAATCTAATCTCCACCGTTCATAATGTAGATTCATATGTTATGAACGTCCCTACAAAATTTCAACTCAATCGGACCACAAATGCCCATCGATCAGAGTTATTGATCAAGGCTGGACAACATTTTCAAAATGCTGTTTCACCCATTGCATGCCCTGTCCAAACAGGCCTTCCTCGGGTCCGGACCGCATATAAAGAAACTCTATTTCTGCTCTATAAGGCCATTAACCTGTCTGGCACTCCGTACCTATTATGCCCAAAAACGTGTTTTTAGTGGGCACAGGTCTAGGGTTTGATATACTGATATATATACATTATTATAGAAGAGAAAGACACAAATTTTCACTCCAGAGAGTTCGTCAGAGGCTGTACTAAGAGAGATCATATGTAGTGAGCGTTAAACTGAATCTCTTAGAGTTTTAGTTATTCCTTTGATAAATCTATAGTTGAGAAGTCTATCGGAAGGGTCTGGCATAGGAGAATCACGTTGAAAAAGATTGTGAGCAAGGACAAGTTTTAGGCTAGTCCTTCTTACAGAGCCAAGGTCTTGCAACGGGTAATAAGAGTGTTCCTAGTGTCTATAATCTCTGAACAATCTTTTGATAGTGATTTTCAGGGTTTGGCTGCCCCGGAGAGGTTTTACTTTTAGATCGGTTTCACTTTTAGATCGGTTTCTAAAAGGTTTCCTCTTCGTAACCAAAATATCTTTGTCTGCCTCTTAATTGCTTTATATATTTTGGGTGATTGAATTGTTTATTGCTTCATAGTATTAATTCCACATAAATTGTGATACACAACTTTTTGGAGTTGTTATAGCGTTTTTCAAAACTAACCAACATTTTTCTGTTTCTTTGGTGGTAGAGTTTTGATTATTGCTGCTGGGGACCTTTCCTTGGTTTTGGATTTCAGTTGATATTTTTTCCAGCCCCAGTATTATTTTTAAGTGATTGGGAAATATATGAAGATTAAATAGAAAGTAATCCTCTTTCAATTTCTACATGTTTAAACCTTGGTTTTTATGTTCTTTCTTTCATTCCCTCATGTTTTCTTAATTCAGTTACCCATTTGGCTAAAACTCTGTGGTTCTTGGTAAAGATCTTGAAGAGGAATTTTCAATAGCAGAACATATCCCATTGGTGTTTTAGCTGTGTAGTGCTGGTGTCTAAACAATTGACAAATATGGCTGTTTTCAACTTGGGAGAATATAAAGGGCTATGACTGCAGTGACAATTGACAAATCTGCAAGAAATCATTAACAGTCACTAAAGAATGCAGGAAGATCACCCACGTATCATGTTTCTCACCTGATAGATTTTCCATGTCCTCTTCACTTTCATATAGTAGTTTCTCCCATGTTAGTATATGCAGTATTGGAGTATCATGGAATCAAGTGGATGCCCTTTTATACATTAAAAAGGTACCTCGGTTTATTATTTTTTATTTTTAGGAAACGTGGCATATTTTAGGAGTGACACGTGAGAGATTAACGAGGTATCGATTTTGTATTTTCCCATAGGTGAAGCACTAGATTTGACTGTTTTGGAAACCTAGAGGGGAAACAAAAATAAAAAAGTACTAACAGAGGTACTAAAAAAATACTTAACCCTAGTTTTTATAGCATGGATGCATTGCTAGAGATGATGCAGAACCTGCACTAAACGACAATACCCATTAGCCACTTGGCCAACCCAAGTAGCTATTGCAGGCCCAAAAGCCCACAATTGGGGCTGAATGCATTGGGCCTAAGCCAAGGGCCTCAGTCACATAAAGAACACTAGGAATATTTACGATGAAGAGGATAACCTCCTCCAGGGATAGAGTCAAAAAGTTTTATGAGGAAGAGCCGAAGTTTTGTAACATATGTTACAAACATTATTTTTTTTAAGCAGTTGGTTAACTAATTCTTCAAAAAAATTTACCGTTAGACATTAAAGCTTGTTCGTTATTTTTATGACAAAAAACTAAATCAATTTAATTGGTTTTTGCGGTTTTGACCATTAGTCATTAACAAGTTTGTATTATAGTTTGACCATTTGATTATTAACAAATGTTTTAAGGTTTTTTGAGGTTATGACCGTTTGGTCCGTAATTGCCTTTAGTAAACTGTTGAGAAATATAGAGGAACACCAGCTTTCTCATATTCCAAGCACCCTTACCTTCATCACAACTGCCAAATAGCACGGAAATATGATGGAATAGTGGTGTTGCAGAACCACGTAAGAATCTGATGATGATTGCTATCCCAATCAATGAGATGAGTAAGGAAAGCCTCATCAATTTAAGTAGCGCCTTTAATGGGCTCTTTGGCATCCCCTATCGCATAAAACAAAAGCTTGCAACCTTTAAGAAAACTACACATAGATTGGGACCAGGCATCTAGAGATTTGTATCATTTAGAGATTTCCAATGCAAAATCAGAGTGCAATTTGTGCCATCTAGAGTGTAGTTTGTGCCATCCAATATAGCCTGAACATGATAAAGAATCATGTTTTGTGCCATATGAAATCGAGATGGAAAGATAAGTAGAAAACACCTTGCCAACCCTTACAACAACAGTCAAAGTCAATATTCATCCATCAAACAATGTAGTCAAAGTCAACGGTCAAATCAGGCCCCACAAAGTGCTGGCGTGGTAGGGTGCTGATGTGGTAGAAGCGTTCACGTTGCATAGGTGCTGATGTGGCACTAGGGTTGACGCTACACTGGGGCTAATGTGGCCTAGAATTGACATAGCGCTAGGGTTGAATGCCACATGGCAAAGGGTATGGAGAAGCTCTACTAGCACATGGCTGACGCGTCAAGGAGAAGGCTACACGTGGAGTGTATGCATCATAAAAATAGAACTGCAACACGTCAGGGCTTAGATGGCGGCGTTCTCGGTGGACTGAACTTGTTGGCGGCGGATCTGTGGTTTGGTGCTATGATCGAGGAAATCGGATCACCGTGTCGACAAGAGGCAGCATGATCTAATTCTTCGAACGGTCCGTGGTAGCTCCAATGGCGGCATTTTCAGCCACTCTGGACAGTCGTCTTCCAAGGTTTCGAACAAGGATTGAACAAGGATTTGTTGAGAATTTGATTTTTTAATAACAATGTGACAATAAATTAAGCACTCAATATATTTTTCAATCATAACAAATCAAACAAAGTAAGCATTTGATATAAACAAAAATGATAATGAGTCAAAATAAACTTGTCACATGAAATTATTCTCAAATTAAAAAGCATCCCCAAAATTTAGTCATTAATCTATGAAGAACAATTGATAAAAATACTAGGCTTCAGCCCTAGCTTTAGCTAGAGGACTAGCTACTCATAATATTAAAATACTTAACAATGTATAAATAGAAAGACATAGAAAAGAAATAACTTGAATATTAAGAATAAATCCCTAAATACTCAACAATAGTCCCATAAAGCCCACTTATTTGTTATTTTCTTTTCTTTTATGCGGTATGGCCTCTTCTCTCAGCCAAGACCGGCGATGTGGCTCTTGATCTCCTTTTCAAAATAATAAGAATCCTTTTATAGGGGATTTGTAGTCGGTCTTGACCTTTTGTGTCGCATGCGGTGTCCAATTTCTTCTGTTTTCTTATTTTATTGCGGGCCCCACGTTAGCATTTCTCCTTTTAAGTCTTCTTTCTTTGTCTTTGTTTTTGCTAATTCCCACCTACGCATGGCTTTGCAAATTCATGAGAAAAGTCTTCTTCGGCTTTCTTTGCTTTTCTTTTCTTTTATTCTATTTTTTTTTCCTAGAAAAGGCAATAACTTGCATTATAATATCATTTTAAGCTCACATTTAATAATTAAATATTATTCCACAATTAAATATAAAATGCAAGAATTAATATAAAATAAGGTAGGATAAAGCTTATTTTAATAGACACTTTAATTTAAGCTATTATGCTCCCAAGGCTCTAGCAATTCAAAAAAAAGCATAAGAACAAGGACTCAAGGAAAGAAAAAGTCAAAATACTATCAACTACCAAAGAAATTTTCAAAACTCAATGTGAATGAAAATTTTAGCCAATGCAAACACTCTCGCAGTGTCCAGATAAACATGAAATAGAATTTCTATTGGAAAGTATGTTTTGATTCAAGCCTTACCAGTGTTAACACTCAACAATTAAAATCACTCAGAAATAGGTGTAACACTCTCAAGAATATGAGAGTGGAATAATGTAAGCAAACGCAAATATCTCACATATAAATCATATGAAAAATGCTTAATCACGAAAGAGCAAGCAGTCTCATGAAAGGATGCCGAAAATAATTTACACCACACTCATTGATTAGTCATGAGCATGTCTGAACCATACACTCCTCAAGATCAAATAAGGACTTTTATTGCGACATAACATTGGGTTAAAGAAAAGGGAAATAAATAACAAAAAGGTGATGGTAAAAGTGAGAAGTATTTTAAGATAAATGGGACTTCGGCTTCTTTTGTATGTTCAATTAATTTCTCTCTCCAATTTTCTTTCAATAAAGCACTTATATTTCTTTTCCATAGTATACCTTTCACCCTTGAGCATCAACTTTTTTTTTTTTTTTCTTCTTCTCTTTCAATCTTTTCTTTTGATCTTTTTTTTTTCTTCATCTTCTTTTGAATCACTAATCCACCACTCCAAAATAATTTGACAAAATTCATTCTTGAAACACTTGAGAAAGGGTTTAAGAAAGAATGGCTAATTATATGGCTCAATGGGGTGACTAGTGATAGTGTATCATACAAAGAATGTTGAGGCTTAAAATAAAGAAAAATAGCTTAATCTCATCTCTCAAGGATTTGCATAGTTCTTCATTATTCATGACTTCAAAAGATTTAAGTGTGGCATAAAATACATGATTTTTGCATTCGGCCAAATCGATGAATAATGAGACTAACATAATGAATTTATTTCTGCGCTTCCAAATGACATATGATCTCACGAAAAGTTACCCTCTACAAAGAATGATTGGCTCAAAACTCACAAGGGTTACAAATGTCCACATTTGTTATCCTCAAGATATTCTAAGTCACTCATATCCTTAACAATGAGTCATGTTTATGTGGCCATGTGCATGTGCAATAAATTGAGCATGAAGGCAATGGCATTCTTTAGCAAAAGTAGCATAATAAACATAAAACATAAAACTCATGCTAAAGAAGCAAAACCTTTTTTTTTTTTTTTTTGTGAAAATATAAAATAAACAAAACAACGACAAACATCAAGCATCAAGCTCCTTTCTTTGCTTGGGTTAAGCAGGCTCGGCATTTTGGTTTTGTCATCGAATTGCCAAAGGGGGAGTTTTTTAGTTCTTGTGTTGGCTTAATTCAGTTCTAAAATGCATAGGCTACTGTTTACGGGCTCAAACACTGATATAGAATACTCAGAGTCTAATCTCCACCGTTCATAATGTAGATTCAAATGTTATGAACGTCCCTGCAAAATTTCATCTCAATCGGACCACAAACGCCCATCGATCGGATCTGTTCATCAAGGCTGGACAGCATTTCCAAAATGCTGCTTCATCCGTTGCATGCCCTGTTTGGACAGGCCTTCCCCGGGTCCGGACCGCATTTCCAGAAACTCTATTTCTGCTTCGCAAGGCCATTAACCTATCCTGCCACTCTGTACCTATTATGCCCAAAAACGTGTTTTTAGTGGGCCTAGGTCTAGGGTTTGATGTACTGATATATATACATTATTATAGAAGAGAGCGGCACGAATTTTCACTCCAGAGAGTTTGTCGGAGGCTGTGCTAAGAGAGATCATATGTGGTGAGCATTAAATTGAATCTCTTAGAGTTTTAGTTATTCCTTTGATAAATCTATAGTTGAGAAGTCTATCGGAAGGGTCCGATAAAGGAGAATCACGTTGAAAAAGATTGTGAGCAAAGACGAGTTTTAGGCTGGTCCATCTTACAGAGCCAAGGTCTTGCAACGGGTTGTAAGAGTGTTCCTAGTGTCTGTAATTTCTGGATAATCTTTTGATAGTGATTTTCTAGATTTGGCAGCCCCAGAGAGGTTTTAGTTTTAGATCGGTTTTTAAAAGGTTTCCTCTTCGTACCAAAATATCTTTGTCTACCTCTTAATTGCTTTATATATTTTGGGTGATTGAATTGTTTATTGCTTCATAGTATTAACTCCACATAAATTGTGATACACAAGTTTTCTGAGTCGTTATAGCATTTTTCAAAACTAACCAACATTTTTCTGTTTCTTTGGTGGTAGAGTTTTGATTATTGCTGCTGGGGACCTTTCCTTGGTTTTGGATCTCAGTTGATATTTTTTCCAGCCCCAGTATTATTTTTAAGTGAATGGGCAAATATGTGAAGATTAAATAGAAAGTAATCCTCTTTCAATTTCTACATGTGTAAACCTTGGTTTTTATGTTCTTTCTTTGATTCCCTCATGTTTTCTTAATTCAGTTACCCTTTTGGCTAAAACTCGGTGAACTTGGTGGTGGCGGCGAATCTGTGGTTTGGTGCAATGATCGAGTTAATTGGATCATCGTGTCGGCAAGAGGCAGCACAATCTAATTCTTTGAATGGTGCATGGTAGCTCCAATGGCGTCATTTTCGGCCACTCTGGACAGTCGTCTTCCAAGGTTTCGAACAAGGATTTGTTGAGAATTTGATTTTTTAATAACAATGTGACAATAAATTAAGCATTCGATATATTTTTCAATCATAACAAATCAAACAAAGTAAGCATTTGATATAAACAAAAATCATAATGAGTAAAAATAAACTTGTCACATGTAATTATCCTCAAATTAAAAAGCATCCCCAAAATTCAGTCTTTAATCTATGAAGAACAATTGATAAAAATACTAGGCTTCACCCCTAGCCTTAGCTAGAGGTTTAGCTACTCATAATATTAAAATACTTAACAATGTATAAATAGAAAGATATAAAAAAGAAATAACTTCAATATTAAGAATAAATCCCTAAATACTCAACAATAGTCGCATGAAGCCTCTGCTTTGTTATTTCTTTTCTTTTTTGCAGTATGGCCTCTTCTCTCAGCCAAGACCGGCGCTGTGGCTCTTCTCCTTTTCAAAATAATAAGAATCCTTTTATAGGGGATTTGTAGTCGGTCTTGACCTTTGGTGTCGCATGCGGTGTCCAATTTCTTCTGTTTTCTTATTTTATTGCGAGCCCCACGTTAGCTTTTCTCCTTTTAAGTCTTCTTTCTTCGTCTTTGTTTGGCTAGTTCCCACCTACGCTGGGCTTTGCAAAATCATGAGAAAAGTCTCCTTCGGCTTTCTTTTCTTTTCTTTTCTTTTATTCTTTTTTTTTTTCCCCTAGAAAAGGCAATAACTTGCATTATACTATCATTTTAAGCTCACATTTAATAATTAAATATTATTCCACAATTAAATATAAAATGCAAGAATTAATATAAAATAAGGTTGTATAGAGCTTATTTTAATCGACACTTTAATTTAAGCTATTATGCTCCACCCCCCCCCCCAGTCTCTAGCAATTCAAAAGAAAGCATAAGAACAAGGACTCAAGGAAAGAAAAAGTCAAAATACTAACAACTACCAAAGAGATTTCCTGTTCCTTCACAACTCAATGTGAATGAATATTTTAGCTAACGCAAACACTCTCTCAGTGTCCAAATAAACATGAAATAGAATTTCTATTGGAAAGTATGTTTTGATTCAAGCCTTACCGGCGTTAACACTCAACAATTAAAATCACTCAAAAATAAGTGTAACACTCTCAAGAATATGTGAGTGGAATAATGTAAGCAAAGGCAAATATCTCACATATAAATCATATGAAAGATGCTTAAGTAAGAAAGAACAAGTAGTCTCATGAAAGGATGCCGAAAATAATTTACACCACACTCATTGATTAGTCATGACGTAAGGTTAAAGAAAAGAGAAATAAATAACAAAAAGGTGATGGTAAAGTGAGAAGTATGTCAAGATAAATGGGACTTCGGCTTCTTTTGTATGTTCAATCAATTTCTCTCTCCAATTTTCTTTCAATAAAGCACTTATATGTCTTTTCCATGGTATACCTTCCACCCTTGAGCATCAACTTTTTTTTTTTTCTTCTTCTCTTTCAATCTTTTCTTTTGATCTTTTTTTTTTTTTTATCTTCATCTTCTTTTTAATCACAAATCCACCACTCTGAAATAATTTGATAAAATTCATTCTTGAAACACTTGAGAAAGGGTTTAAGAAAGAAGCAAAACCTTTTTTTTATGAGCATGAAGGCAATGACAATCTTTAGCAGAAGTAGCATAATGAACTTAAAACATAAAACTCATGCTAAAGAAGCAAATTTTTTTTTTTTTTTGTGAAAATATAAAATAAACAAAACAACTAGGGCTGTGCAGATTGGCCGCCTGTCGCCCACTGGCCGCATATCGTCCGTCATCGCACCGACCTCGAGCCGCCACCGACAACCGGCGGCCGGTAGACGGCAAGAAATCACCCTACCGATATCAGGTCGGTCGATAGGCGAAATGATATTTTTGAAATCGGTTTTCAAACCGAACCGAACCGCTACTATTCTAATTTTTTTAAAACCGACTCCTGCAGCTGCAACTTCTCCATCTCCACCACCAAACTAGCTCGCCTACACCAACATTTACCATAGAAAAATATGCAAAACCCACATACCCAATTCAATTCCTTCACTCAAAACATACCCCCAAAACCAAAGTGAAAGTCAATCAAATCAAATCCCAACAACAAAAAGAAATGCATAAGAAGAAATCAACAGACCCGATCGAAGAGAAAAAAATGCATCAAATCAAATCCCAGTCAAGACAGGAAGACCCAATCGACTCACCATCCCCTTTATCTTGCTCATCTCCAACGCCATACAAGAGGACCCTTTTGACCCAAACCCATTTCCTTTGTTCAAATAGAAGGCCGTGAGTGAGAGTGAGTGAGAGAGAGAAAAGGCCAAGCTGAATTTGGTTCAAAGCTCTGGTTCTGTTCCAGAGAGAGAATATGGGTACCCCCGTGCGTGTGAGAGTCGGAGAGAGAAAAGAGAAAAAAAAATAAAAAAAAATATTAAAAACTATTATTTAAAGAGAATAAAGCAAGTGAGTAGCTGAGAGAATTTTCAATGAAGAGTAAGTGTTAT
Source organism: Corylus heterophylla (assembly GCA_016403345.1). Taxonomy (NCBI): domain Eukaryota; kingdom Viridiplantae; phylum Streptophyta; class Magnoliopsida; order Fagales; family Betulaceae; genus Corylus; species Corylus heterophylla. The sequence goes on along the minus strand of CM028145.1, from coordinate 13,313,489 downwards.
TTTTATTTAAAATAGCTCTTTAAATGTTTAAAAAATTTCTTATATTAAATTAACAAAAAAAAAAAGAGAAGTAAAATAGATATTTGATTAGAAGGGCTAAAAGAAAGTTAAATGTAACAACACTTTTTAAGGGAGTTATTTTATTTTTCATTGTTTCTCTCACCTATTTTATCTTTTTCCCAAATCTTTTCCTACTTTTTCTTTGCATGTTTTTTTTTCCAATCTTTTTTTTCCATTTTTCTTTCACATGTTCTCTTTTTTCAAAACTTTTCTTACTTTAATAATATTTTGATAGAATAGATAGAAATATAGCTAATCGGATGTAGAGACATTTAAAAATGGTTTAGCTAAATTAGATAAAAGTGAGTTTTAAAAGTCATTTTACATAAAAATATGAGTCCTCTATTAAAAATGCTCTTATAAAAGAAAAAATGTTCAGCAATACTTTCATTTAATATATATATATATATATATATATATATATATATATAGTGCAAATGCAAAAGCCCTTACAAATTACAAATAATAAACAAAAAGGCTTTTGTTTCTATTTCTAAAAAGAATGACGTAGCTAGCATAGTATTATGCAACAAAAAGCTCTTTGTTGCGGAATGCAACCAAACAGCATTTTTTTTTTTAAGACGGAAACCTCTTTGTTGTAGAATGTAACAAGATTTTTAGTTAATATGCAACCAAATAGCATTTTTTTTTTTATTTTTTCTTTTATACCAAACTTAGTTTGCTTTTCTTACTTCACGTCTATCTTTTAAGCCATGTCTTCTACCTGATATTGGTGGATGTTTTGTTTTTTATTCAAATATTTGTTTATTATGCTTTGGGTGGGGTGCAATGTAAACTCTGGACACTTTTTTTATGACCACATGTTTTATATATATTTTTTTGTCTTCTTCTATATTTTATTCAAATATTTGTTTATTATGCACACTTTTTGATTATGGTCATTGGTTGGAGTGCTAAGCCTGCTGCACACGTTTTCTTGGGCACGTCTTATCTTTCTTTTCTCTCTCTCTCTCTCATTTGCTCTTTCCAAGCAAGAACGGTTCTTGCTTGGTCCTTGTTTGCGATATGAGGAAACACAAACAGTTCTTGAAGAACCAGCTTTCTAGTTTTTGCGGTATGCCAGCCCGCGAAGCATCGACAAAGAATAGAGAAATTGAGCCTCTCTACCCCTTGAAGCTCTCCCTCTCTCTAACCGGAGCTCTCTTTCTCTAACAAGTTACCGACCATTACTAATTATTAGGTGACGGTGACGGTAACGGTCAAAATACATTTGGTCGAGATGAAGTCGGTGAAATTACCGACTTCACCGACAAAGTTGGGACGGTAGGTGAAAAACCCCCTACCGTCATCGATTCCCCCGATGCCCACCCCTAAAAACAACGACAAACTTCAAGCATCAAGCTCCTCCGCCTAAAACTTACATTGTCCCTAACGTAACAAAATAAAGCAAATAAGTAAACATTAAGGAGATCCACTATCAAAAACATGGACTTTATTGACGTGACAAACAGTAACTCATGTTTGCCACGTCAATAATTTTTTACGTGTCTAAATAAACACGTCAATAAAAAATTTATTGACGTGTCGGATTTTAACACGTCAAAAAGTTTTGACATGTCTAAATGCCATGTCAAAATTTTTTGATGTGTTCCATTTACACGTCAAAATTTTTTTACGTGTCTTTATTCCAAGCATCAATAATTATAATTAATTATAATTATAATTAGGTAGTAAATTAATTATACAATTTGTATTAAAAAAAATTAGGTAATAAATTAATTTTAATTGGTATGAAAAATTAATTGGTTAACAAAATTAGATAACAATATTAATTGGTACCTATATTAAGTAACAAAATTTAATTGGTATATGTATAATTGGTATATGTCGTCATATATTAAGAGATATATTCAAACCCATTAAAATTTTATAAAACTAGTTAATGCTCTTGTCTCTTATATGCAATGCTTTCACTATATATGGTTATTATATGTGCTTTGAATTCTTTAATTTTTGGTTATTAATAAATATTAGGTAACAAAATATATATGGCTATTAATTAATAAAAAAAATTATGCAAGCTTTCACTATATATGGTTATTATATATATATATATATATATATATATATATATGCGCTTTATATTCTTTAATTTATGGCTATAAATTAATAGTAGGCAACAAAATATATATGGTTATTAATTAAAGTGATATAGTATTAATACATATCACGTTTTCAATATTGTAGGAATATTAATAAATATATGTATTATCTTAGTTTTAAGTATATAGTATTTTTTTAAAAAATAAGTGATCATATAATTTTTTTCTCTTATTATTTTCAATATACTTTCTTGACGTGTCAAACGTAACACGTCAATAATTTCTTGACGTGTCACATTTTGACGCGTCAATAATTATTGACGTGCCATTTTAACACGTCAATAATTGTCGACGTGTCATTTTGATAAGTCAATAATTATTGATGTACCATTTTTTAACACGTCAAAAATTAATTAATTAATTAATAATATTAATTATTTGTACCTATATTAAGTAACAAAATTTAATTAATTGGTTAACAAAATTAGATAACAATATTAATAGGTACATACATTAAGTAACAAAATTTAATTGGTATATATCGTCATATATTAAGAGATATATTCAAACATATTAAAATTTTACAAAACTAGTTAATGCTCTCTTGTCTCTCTCTTATATGCCATGCTTTCACTATATATGATTATTATATGTGCTTTGAATTCTTTAATTTATGGTTATTAATTAATATTAGGTAACAAAATATATATGGCTATTAATTAATAATTGAAATTATGCAATGCTTTCTTTATATTCTTTAATTTATGGCTATTAATTAATAGTAGGTAACAAAATATATATGGTTATTAATTAATAATGAAAATTATGCAATGCTTTTATTATGTATATATATAATATATTTGGAAATAATTAATATTAGGTTACAAAATATATATATATATATCCATGGTTATTAATTAATAATAAAAATTATGCAATGTTTTAATTATATGATGACTTTCTTGACGTGTCACATGTGGCATGTCAGGAAATTCTTGACGTGCCACATGTGACACATCAATAATTTATTGACGTGTCTACTTCAGACACATTAAGAAACCTCATCGAAAAGGCACCAAACCAGCTGGACCACTTTTTCTTTTTCTTTTTTTTTTTTTTTCTATCATTTTCCATCCTCTTTTTCTTTCTCCTCCGCGTGTGCCCACAACCTTCCTTTTCAAATAAGTTGTCATTTTTTTTCTTTTCTTTTTCTTTTCCTCTTCTAGATGAGATCTCTTCCTTATTTTCTTTCCTTTCTCCTTCTCATTTCAACTAACTTCTTCTCCCAAATTCCTTCTTTCTGCTTGTCTTTTGGTTCTCACTTATATATATATATATATATATATATATTCTTTTCTTCTTCTTCTCATGCCCACCTCCCTTGTTTGTAGCTTAAACAAAATAAAAGAAAAGAACAGAAGGAACCTACGAGAGAAGAGAAAAGGTGACGAAGAAGGGGAAATGGGGAGAGAAGGGAAGGGGTCTGAATATTTGGGGATTTTAAGGTATAAATGCTTGAATTTGAGTTATTCTATATCCATTAGTCTCTTATATAGAAGTTTTTTTTTTTTTTTGTTAAATTTGCTAACCCACTTTTAGATTTGTTCTTCCACATTATTTGGGGGTTTGAAGTATTTTAGGAAGTTCTATGGGATGTTTAGAGATCGTAGTACTTGTGTAGTGAATCCATGATGAGATTTTGGGAATTTTCCTTCAATAGTTAGATATATAAGGGTGTTCAACATTTGTAGGGATTTATATGGGTTTTAAGTTGCAACTGGATTTTTGATGATAAATTAAACATGAAGTAAATTTAATTGAAAAAAAAAATTCAGAAATTTTTTTTTAAAGAAATTATTAATTTTTTAAAAAAATATTTTTTTAAACTTTAGTGACGTGTCAAAAAGTTACAGGTGAATAATTTTTGACACGTCAATAATTTTTTTGACGTGCCACTTTTTGACACGTCAATAATTTATTGATGTGTCTGAAATTGACACGTCAAAAAATTATTGACGTGGTGAAACTGCCACGTCAAAAAAGAATTTTTGATGTGCCAATTTTTGACACGTCAGTAATTTTTGACACCCGCCATATTAACCTTTGACACACATGAATACTAACACGTCAAAAAAGGTTTCTGACATGTCAATATGCTTGACACGTCAGAAACTATTGGTCAACAAAAACATTTTTTTTTTTTTTTTTTGTAGTGAGAGTGCCTTGAAGTGGTGAAACAAATTGACACTTGTTACTTGCGAAAGAAATTTAAGTCATGAAAAAGTTATTTAAGCAAATTATCACATCTAAAACAAGGGAATCGACCGAGTTTAATTAATTTTAGAACAAAGATTATTTAAAAGGTTAATTACAAGTAGACATTTTTAAATGTAAACTAGTTCACATGCATGCATGAAAACATGTGTATATAGGATGTACCATAATTAGAAGAAAAAAAGAACAATATAGAAGGAAGACAGCAAAGGTGGTTAGAAATACCTGTTTCCCAAATACATCCTGGATAAATTGGCCACTTCTTTTAAGGCTCTCTTCCACCCCTCCACCTTCATTTCATCATTGTTGAACCTTTTTGCAAGTTCAGTGAATGCTTCTGCAACCCTATTGGTTTGATGCCGTACTTCCGAAGGATTTACGTCATAGAATAGTGGTAGAACTAGTATCTCCCTTGTCTTTCTACACTCGAGGATCCTCATCAGCTTGTCCAAGCACCATTGGGATGATGCGTAGTTTTTAGAGAGTACAATGATCGAAATCTTTAACTCTTCAATGGCTTTGACAAGTGCCGGTGAAATTTCCTCTCCGCTTCGATGTTTTTCATCCATGAAGGTGTTGATTCCTTTTCGACGAAAATCTGTGTATAGATGAGCAGTGAATGTTTTACTAGTATCTTCGCCTCTAAAGTGACGGAGCCACGTGGAGACCAATAAGAGCGATGGCCCCAACTAAAGCAGGAAAAAAAAAATTAAGTCTTATATGTTTGGCTAATGGCCCCTCCAAAAATAGTCAACAACCCAACAATTAGCCTGTACGTGGTTGTGTGCACAAGTTCAAGTTGTTTCTCTTTAATGTAGTGGGTTTGCCATTTGCAGCAGAAAACTGCCATAAAGCTGGTCAAAGTCCACCTTTATAAGCTTGTTGCCGTTGCCGATAAGTTTCTCATTTTTCTTTAATATGACGCGTCACAAGCATGTGACAACTTGTATTATTATCTTGACAAACTTGCATAATTAGGGAGATATAGCTAGCGGTTCTGCATTTCTCTTTCAATTTTTTCTACTAACTAGTACTCTTGCAACTTCATCCATGGCCTTCCACACAGCTTCTTCGTCATTCTCTTCTTCAATAATTCAATGGGATGTATTCTTGAGTTTTAGAGGCGAAGATACTCGTAAAACTTTCACAGCTCATCTATACACAGATTTACGTCGAAAAGGAATCAACACCTTCATGGATGACAAACTTCGAAGCGGAGAGGAAATTTCGCCGGCACTTGTCAAAGCCATTGAAGAGTCAAAGATTTCGATCATTGTACTCTCTAAAAACTACGCATCATCTCGATGGTGCTTGGACGAGCTGATGAAGATCCTCGAGTGCAGAAAGATAAGGGAGATACTAGTTCTACCACTGTTCTATGACATAAATCCTTCAGAAGTACGGCGTGAACCCAATAGGGTTGGAGAAGCATTCACTGAACTTGTAAAAAGGTTCAACGATGATGAAATGAAAGTGGAGGGGTGGAAGAGAGCCCTAAAAGAAGTGGCCAATTTATCCGGGATGTATTTGGGAAATAGGTATTTCTAACCACCTTTGCTGTCTTCCTTCTATATTGTTCTTTTTTTCTTCTAATTATGGTACATCCCATATACACATGTTTTCATGCATCCAAATTACTCATTTTGAATGAGTGGATATACAGGATAACATAATAGCAAAGGATGGACAAGATGAAGAACATCCTCACGATCAAGTTGCAATTACTATTGGAGTTTACAGTGATGGTAATGAAATTTATTGTCCTCGTGGAGATTACCATAAAACTTGCTATGGATAATTGCGCTCTGATCAAGTATGGTTGCATTCCTATGTTCTTCCAGAAGATTTTAAGCTAAAGAGAGGAGATAATCTTCAAGTTTGCCTAAGTATTTTCCAGTATCATACAGGTTTGAATTTTATATCTGTGAAACATTCAACGTCAGTGTTCTTTAGAAGTTGCAGATTCCATTTGGTACGAAAGCATGAAGAAAAAGCAATAGATTTAATTCAACCTTCAAATAGATGCCGTGATGATGATGATGAATGATGATGGCAACTTGGAATCCAAATTTTACCCACAACAAAAGCGACATTCTTCAACACCTGGCACTTAGAATTCGTATGAAGAGAATAATGTAATTAAGGTGTGGATTTACTTATCTCTTTTTCAAATCCGATTTTGTCACCCCTTTGAAATTACTATTGCTTTATTTTTTAGGGTCTTGTTTGTGCTTTTATATATAGTTTTCTGCTTTACGATTTTGGTGGCATAAATTCATCAGCAATGAAAACTAATAAATTCTTGACCTGCTTGGCATATCGAAGGAGTTCCTTTTCCTTTGGCTTTTGTGTGTTTTGTGGGACTTGGACAATCTGGCAGGCAACTCACATGTTACAACTTCTACTTCAGATGTCACGTTAGTGAGGCTCAAAATAAAGAAAAATAGCTTAATCTCATCTCTCAAGGATTTGCACAGTTCTTCAATATTGATGACTTCAAAAGATTCAAGTGTGGCATAAAATACATGATTTTTGCATTCGGCCAAATAGAAGAATAATGAGACTAACATAATGAATTTATTTCTGCGCTTCCAAATGACATATGATCTCACGAAAAGTTACCCTCTACAAAGAATGATTGGCTCAAAACTCACAAGGGTTAGAAATCTCCACATTTGTTATCCTCAAGATATTCTAAGTCACTTATGTCCTAAACAACGAGTCATGTTTATGTGGGCATGTGCATGTGCAATAAATTGACCATGAAGGCAATAACATTTTTTAGCAAAAGTAGCATAATGAACTTAAAACATGTAACTCATGCTAAAGAAGCAAAACCTTTTTTTTTTTTTTTTTTTGAAAATAGAAAATAAACAAAACAACACAAAAACAACTACAAACATCAAGCATCAAGCTCCTCCGCCTAAAACTTACATTGTCCCTAATGTAACAAAATAAAGCAAATAAGTAAAGATTAAGGAGACACTACAAAAAACAGGGACTTTATTGATGTGGCAAACAGTAACCCATGTTTGCCACGTCAATAATTTTTGAAGTGTCTACATAAACACGTTAAGAAAAAATTTATTGACGTGTCAGATTTTAACACGTCAAAAAGTTTTGATCTGTCTAAATGCCACGTCAAAATTTTTTGCCGTGTTCCATTGACACGTCAAAAAAATTTTGACGTGCCTTTATTCCACAAGTAAATAATTAGAATTAGGTAGTAAATTAATTATACAATATGTATTAAAAAAAATTAGGTAGTAAATTAATTTTAATTGGTATGAAAAATTAATTGGTTAACAAAATTAGATAACAATATTAATTGGTACCTATATTAAGTAACAAAATTGAATTGGTATATGTCGTCATATAGTAAGAGATATATTCAAACCCATTAAAATTTTATTTAACTAGTTAATGCTCTTGTCTCTTATATGCAATGCTTTCACTATATATGGTTATTATATGTGCCTTGAATTCTTTAATTTATGGTTAGTAATTAATATTAGGTAACAAAATACATATGGCTATTAATTAATAATAAAAATTATGCAACGCTTTCACTATATATGGTTCTTATATATACATATATGTGCTTTATATTCTTTAATTTATGGTAATTAATTAATATTAAGTAACAAAATATATATGGTTATTAATTAATAATAAAAATGATGCAATGTTTTAATTAGATGACTTTCTTGATGTGCCACATGTGACACGTCAATAATTTATTGACGTGTCTACTGTAGACATGACAAGAAACGTCATCGAAAAGGCGCCAGACCAGCTGGAATGCTTTTTCTTTTTTTTTGTCCTTTTCCCTCCTCTTTTTCTTTCTCCTCCCACGTGCCCCGACAGCCTTCCTTTTCAAATAAGTTGTAATTTTTTTTTTCCTTTTTCTTTTCTTCTTCTAGATGAGATCTCTTCCTTATTTTCATTTCCTTCTCCAACTCCTTTCAACTAATTTCTTCTCCCAAATTCCTTCTTTCTGCTTGTCTTTCGGTTCTCACTTATATATATATATATATATATATATATATATATATATATATATATATATATATATATACATTCTTTTTTTTTCTTCTTCTCCTTCTCACGCCCACCTCCCTTGTTTGTAGCTTAAACAAAATAAAAGAAAAGAAGAGAAGGAACCTATGAGAGAAGAGGAGAAAAGGTGAAGAAGAAAGAGAAATGGAGAGAGAAGGGAAGGGGTCTGAATATTTGGGGATTTTAAGGTATAAATGCTCGAATTTGAGTTATTCTATATCCATTAGTCTCTTATATAGAAGTTTTTTTTTTTGTTTTTTGTTTTTTGTTAAATTTGTTAACCCACTTTTAGATTTGTTCTTCCACATTATTTGGGGGTTTGAAGTATTTTAGGAATTTCTACCGGATGTTTAGAGATCGGAGTACTTGTGTAGTGAATCCATGATGAGATTTTGGGAATTTTCCTTCAATAGTTAGATATATATGGGTGTTCAACATTTGTAGGGATTTATATGGGCTTTAAGTTGCAGCTGGATTTTTGATGATAAATAAAGAGATATGATACAACCACAACTCAAACCCAACTTTAGTCCAACTTCTAGACAAAATTTCTCTTTCTCTGTCTAGTTTAAGGCTTTCTCTCTCCTCCACAAGTAGTTTTTTGTTTAAACTTAAGAGAAATGTTGGGTCAAAATTGGGTTTAAGTTGTGCCTTTATCATTTTTCATAAATTAAACATGAAGTAAATCTAATTGAAAGAAAAAAACTTCTGGAATTTTTTTTTTTTTTTAAATTATGATTCTTTTTTTAAAAAATTATTATTATTTTTTTAATATTTTTTTAAACTTTAGTGACATGCCACTTTTGACACGTCAATAATTTATTGACGTGTCAGAAATTGACACGTCAAAATTTGTTTTTGACGTACCACTTTTTGACACGTCAATAAATTATTGATGTGGTGAAACTGCCATGTCAAGAAAGAATTTTTGATGTGCCAATTTTTGACACATCAGTCATTTTTTACGTGTCAAAATTGGCATGTCAAAAAATTAGAATTTTTGACACCCTCCTTATTAACCTATGACACACGTCAATACTAACACGTCAAAAAAGGTTTCTGACATGTCAATATGCTTGACACGTCAGAAACAATTGGTCAACAAAAACCTTTTTTTTTTTTTTTTTTTGTGTAGTGAGAGTTCTTTGAAGTGATGAAACAAATAGACACTTGTTACCTGTGAAAGAAATTTAGAAAACAAAAAAAGAAACAAAAACAAAGATAACCTTAACTACGACACAAAAACTAACGCTAATTGATTGCAGATCTTAACATGTATGATTCTCTATTTCATCTTTTTCTTGTCTGCAATCCTCCAACACATCATGCTTTTATAGTCATTCGCAACATCAAAAGACTTACCCCCGTGGAAAGTATCAAGTTCGGATGGGTTTACCACAAGAAAGTAATTCTTCGATATTAAATGTGCATACTTGTGTGCCATCGGCAAGGGTTTTAATTTAACCATTGGGACATTCTCACTTGACGGCAAAAGGTTGAGCTCATGAGGTGGTAATTCAATTATAGGCTTCCATACATTTACCTCTAATCCATGTGTAGAGTCCTTACAAAAAATAAAATCACAAGAGTTAGTCAAGCAGGATTCTACAATGTGTCCATAAATTAAGCACTCAATATATTTTCAAATCATAACAAATCAAACAAAGTAAGCATTTGATATAAACAAAAATCATAATGAGTCAAAATAAACTTGTCACACGAAATTATTCTCAAATTAAAAAGCATCCTCAAAATGTATAAATAAAAAAGCATAGAAAAGAAATAACTTGAATATTAAGAATAAATCCCTAAATACTCAACAATAGTGGCATGAAGCTCTCTGCTTTGTTATTTTCTTTTCTTTTATGCCATATGGGCTCTTCTCTCAGCCAAGATGGGCGTTGTGGCTCTTCTCCTTTTCAAAATAATAAGAATCCTTTTATAGAGGTTTTGTAGTCGGTCTTGACCTTCTGTGTGGCATGTGGTGTCCAATTTCTTCTGGCCAAATGGATGATTTAATCCATTTGCAAAATAAACTTCTTTCTAAGATCCTAGGTGACGTAAGTCTACAATCTTGATCAAGGAATTACTTTGATACAATATAGGCTTTGTTGTTTCAGGGTACTTCTAGTTCTTGATGATGTGGATCAATTACTCCAATTAGAAAAATTAGCTAGAAAAGGTAATTGGTTTGGCTTAGGAAGTAAAATTATCATAACAATAAGAGATAAAGATTTACTTCGTGCACACGGAGTTGATTCAGTATACCAAGTGAATAAGGTGGATCACAATGAACCACTTCAACTCTTCAGTCGAAATGCCTTCAAAAGTGGCAAACCTAATGGTGATTTTATGGAACTCACTAAACATGTAATAGGTTATGCAAGGGGCCTTCCACTAGCTTTAGTATTGATGAGTCCGTATCTATCCAGTAAAAGCTTGCATGAATGGAAAAGTGCATTGGAAAGGTATAAGAGCATTCCAAATAAAAAATATTCATGGTATACTTAGAATAAGTTATGATGGGTTCGGATCTATCTAGTTATGAAGGGGCCTTCCACTGGCTTTAGTACATGTAATAGGTTATGCAAGGGGCCTTCCACTGGCTTTAGTATTGCTGGGTTTGGATCTATCTAGTAAAAGCTTGCATGAATGGAAAAGTGCATTGGAAAGGTATAAAAACATTCATAATAATAAAAAAATTCACGATATACTTAGAATAAGTTATGATGGGTTGGAGGATATTGTGAAAGATATTTTCCTTGACATTGCATATTTTTCAAAGGAGAAAAAGTAGGCACTGCAAGGAAAATACTAGACAAGGGTGATTTCTTTTCAGATTATGGTATAAAACCTGTGGATAAGTCTCTCATATCTATTGATGAGTTTGAAAGATTAACTATGCATGACTTGCTACAAGAAGTGGGTAGAGAAATTGTTCGACAAGAATCACCCAAAGAACCTGGCAAACGTAGTAGGTTGTAGTTTCATAAAGATGTTTCTAACAAATTATTAACAAATTACTCATTTTATTATTGGAATATATACAGTGACACATGTCGTCATTTTATTGGCTCTCATGTGGCACACTAACGGAATCCATCAAGTGTTTTGATCGAATTTAACTGCAGGGAGCAAATTGTTACTTATGAAAAGGAAACTATTGTAAATTAAATTTTTTTTTTTTTTTTTTAACTTAAGTCTTAGCGTACTTTTTAGGACATGACGAATATCTTTATGAAACTACAACCTACTACGTTTGCCGGGTTCTTTGGGTGATTCTTGTCGAACAATTTCTCTACCCACTTCTTATGGCAAGTCATGCATAGTTAATCTCTCAAACTCATCAATAGATGTGAGAGACTTATCCACAAGCACTTTTATACCATAATCTGAAAGGAAATCACCCTTGTCTAGTATTTTCCAGACATTACCTACTTTTCTCTTTTGAAAAAATATGCAATGTCAAGGAAGATATCTTTCACATTGTCCTCCAACCCATCATAACTTATTCTAAGTATACAGTGAATGTTTTTTTTTATTAGGAATGCTTTTATATCTATTCAATGCACTTTTCCATTCATGCAAGCTTTTAGTAGATAGATTTGAACCTAGCAATACTAAAGCCTGTGGAAGGCCCCTTGCATAACCTATTACATGTTCTGTGAGTTCCATAAAATCTTTCTTAGGTTTGCCACTTTTAAATGCATGTCGACTGAAGAGTTGAAGTGCTTCATTGTGATCCAACTTATTCACCTAGTATACTGAATCAACTCTGTGTGCACGAAGTAAATCTTTATCTCTTGTTGTTATGATAATTTTACTTCCTAAGCCAAACCAATTACCTTTTCCAGCTAACTTTTATAATTGAACTAATTGATCCACATCATCAAGAACTAGAAGTACCCTCAAACAGCAAAGCCTATATTGTATCGAAGTAATTCATTGATCAAGATTGTTAATCATTAGACTTACGTCACCTAGGATCTTAGAAAGAAGTTTATTTTACAAACGGATTAAACCGTCCATTTGGCCAGAAGTTTCTCTAGTGTTTTTAAGAAAACAACTACCTTCAAACTGTGTGGCAATTGAGTTGTAGGTGGCTTTGGCAAGAGTTGTTGGGTGGCCCCTCTTATGTGGGGACCACATGGAATACAACAAAACAAAGAGTTTTGTTTGTAGTAGAATTCTAACACACTATACGTGTGTTTATAAGAGACAAAAAGAAGAGAAAAATATGGAGAAGAAAAGTAAGAGTGCGGTTCAGGGAGAGAAAGAAAAAGAAAAAGGAGAAGAAAAAGGGTTGAGACTATTCACATCCGTCAAAGATTGCAGGTTCTTTTGTGGTCCGATCTTGATGCAATTTTAGGGTGTTGCTCCTGACGATGAGTGCTACGTATTGACTATTGTCGATCATTGGAATTCCTCTCCAATCGCTTGGTTGCTAATACCTACCTAGTGAGATCTTTCTTTATTCTTGTTGGAATCCACTTTTGGGTGATGAATTTATGTTTAATCCAAGAATACATGTACTCTTGATGTGGTGATAACCTCTAGATATTTCTCTAGGGAAGACAATTGTAAACTCATTATTGTTGATAGTGAAAGATTTAATTGGATTAGGTTCCGTGGTTTTTACCTTTGCATTTGAGGGTTTTCCACGTAAAAATCTTGGTGTCTTGCTTGTGGGTTTGCCTGATTATCATTTTGCTACTGTGTTACTATTTAATTTGCACAAAGAGGGGTAGATTAAATCCGATGAGCATCTGAAATTGGTGTTCACCCTTAACACATTATTTGGTAAACACCTATATATTCAACCTCACTATTGTTAGAAATAATGCAAAATGTGTTCCTATTAAATAGCCTAATTCTTAACAGTTATAGGTGTGTTTGGAGTCTTTTTTTTTTTTTTCCTTATGTTTTCTATGTACTATATCTCATCTATAAAAAATAAGAAGGTTATATATATGTTGAGTCAGTTAAATCTAAACATTTAATTAAATAATATTTATAATGTTTAATGAATCTAGATAATCTTTATTCAAGTTATAAAGAAAAACAAAATCAAGTATTTGTGATCTTAACCAAAATTCAATATCCAAAAAGAGTTGTCATCCAAGTGAGATTGCAACTAAACTCATTGCAAATCTTGTTTATAAGCTTATAAACAAATGCACAGATTTGTGTTAAATATCGTACCGTTAATAATACTCAAAGCAGCAAGAGAAGATTGTGAAATATTCAGTCCAGCCATGAGGCAACCATGGTGATGTAGCGGTTGAAAAAGGGAAGGAAGTGCAAGCCACGGTTGTGTAAAAGATCCTCACTGATCAATGCAAACATAATTGAGTAAACCTTCTTTCAATTTCTAAATGTGTAAGTAAACCTTGGTTTGTATGTTCTTTCATTCATCCCCTTATGTTTTTTGTTAAGTTGAGCTCATTGCCATGGAAAAGATCAACCAACTTTCTTATATGAATTGTCATTTTCACTCGGTTTAATTAGGGACCACTACAAAAGGACCCCAATTCAAGGGAAGAATTTGATTTCAAGTAGCTTGTGGAGGCATTACAATCTGAATGTTCAATTGAAGAATTTGAGCTCTTTGTTGTAATTTCTAGAAAAATTTGGTTTTGCCGGAACATGGTAGTTCATGGTGGGGGATTTTTTAGACCTTAATATTGTAGCAAAAGGGGCAGTGGCATCATATGAAGTATATGAGAAGATTGTAGGATAGGATGAAAAAGAAAAAAAAAAAAAAAAAAAAAAGAAGGGCGAGCCTGTCTATTCGTGCTGGAAAGCCCCCCACGATAGTGAACGCAGTCAATGTGAAGAGACAAAACTGGAGAAGATATGGCCACATTGTGGAATCTGGATGATATCAAAGATGTTCAAAGTGCCAAATTGTTCGTACAAAAAGGGAGACAAATTTTGCTGCCCATGAACTAGTCAAATTGGTTGTCTATGAAAGTATAGATCAGGTTTAGATTGAAAAAATTTCAAGATGTATCAGTAATCTGGTTTTGTTAGGGCGTCATGCTCTTATTTTTTATATGAATAAAGAATCAAAGATGATGTAATTCTTTTCAAAACAAAAAATCACTGACACACTTATATACACCAAATATATATTAAAGAGAAATTAACAAGAATAAATGAATATTTCCTTTGTTTGCATTAGCGTGAACGTTTCCTTTGACAGCATTAATTACCATATTACTTGCTTTTCTTTTCTTTTTTGTCTTCTATACTTTAAACCTAAACATGATTTGCTCATACGATTTCATTACACAAGTAATTTCCTTAGCTGTAGTTACCATCTTTTTCTCTTTCTCAGCATTTACGGCAATCATATGATGATGGTTAACAGAGTCGAGGGAGGTCAAGTAATTCTCTCAAATGCTTTGCTCGACCTTTTCCTTCCATGTACGCTTGAATAGACAACTGACCCAATTCTCCAAATGGAAGTTACAAACAAAACACACAAGTCTTTCCTTACGTCTCCTCTTCTCTTCATTATGTTTCCTTCTTCCCTCATGCCCACAAGGTGGAATTTGAAAAAATATAATAATACAAAAGGAAATGCTATATGTTCTTCAAGTATTCTCCTAGTGTCCTCCTAACTATGATGTGACTTTTAAAATCACCAATAGATTAAAAGTCAATAATGATAATCTCTAGATTTAAAGTCAATATTAATTCACCAATGGCTTTTAAAATGTTTCTTTTAAAATCACCAATAGATTTTGTTGGGATTTTCCATTAAATCCCAACAAAATACCCCTTTTTAGAAAAAAAAATATTTAAATTTTTTTGCATGCTGTTAAATTCGAACCAACGCCTTAATCTTTGCAATTTTTTTCTTTTCTTTTTTTTCCAAAAACAAATTGGTGTATATTGGAAAAATTTAGTGGATGGGTGAGATTGCAAACAATTGAAAGATAGATACACTAAATTGTGAGAAATTAAACTTTATGGGGACATTGCAAAAGCGATGACAATTCAAGGGGTTTAAGTGAAGTTTTCCCAAAAAATTACTTAAAACTCCATACGAAAAGTATAAATGACAAATAACTCCCTATCTTGAACTTTTATTTGAAATTTTGACAAAAACCGTGCCCAACCATCCTAAATCCTTAGGGGTGGTTCAGCTACTTCGTTGGCCAATTTGGAGTGGTCCAACCAAACCCTATATATATTTTTTTGATTTTATATTTTTATATTTTTTTTTATTTTTTCTTTTTTTATTATAAGAAAAATGTGTTGTATCATTATTAGTACTAATATGACATTTGGGGATTGAGATCCCCTAGAATTCCCTTTAAATTTGAGATTCTCAGCCATTCATCTCATCTAAACGTCTAAAATAAGTCATCTTTTCTCATTAAATGCTAAAATATGGTTTACTTTAGACGTTTAGATGAAATGAACAGCTAAATTTTATGAATTTGAGAATCTCAAATTTAAAATGAATTCTAAGGGATCTCAATCCGCCATTTAGAGGGCTTTCTATGCATTTGGAGGGTTTTCTATAATAAATTTAGACCGAAAATGAAGGTGAAGAGTTGTGTTATTTATGCTCACATGAAGAGTTTTAAGAAGTGAAGGAGCCACGTGGAGACCAATAAGAGCGATGGCCCCAACTAAAGCTGGAAAAAAAAAAATTAAGTCTTATATGTTTGGCTAATGGCCCCTCCAACAATCCAACAATTAGCCTGTACGTGGTTGTGTGCACATTTCAAGTTGTTTCTCTTTAATGTAGTGGGTTTGCCATTTGCAGTAGAAAACTCCCATAAAGCTGGTCAAAGTCCATCTTTATAAGCTTGTTGCCGTTGCCGACAAGTTTCTCATTTTTCTTTAATTTGACGCGTCGCAAGCATGTGACAACTTGCATTATTATCTTGACAAACTTGCATAATTAGGGAGGTATAGCTAGCGGTTCTGCAATTCTCTCTCAATTTTCTCTACTAACTAGTACTCTTGCAACTTCGTCCATGGCCTTTCACACAGCTTCTTCATCATTCTCTTCTTCCATATTTCAATGGGATGTATTCTTGAGATTTGGTGGCAAAGATACTTGTAAAACTTTCACTGCTCATCTATACACATATTTACGTCAAAAAGGAATCAACACCGTCATGGATAACAAACTTCGAAGTGGAGAGGAAATTTCACTGGCACTTGTCAAAGCCATTGAAGAGTCAAAGATTTCGATCATTGTACTCTCTAAAAACTACGTATCATCCCTGAAAAATGCTATGCCAACTCCGAAAACTTGTTTATCACAATTTATGCGGAATTTATACTATGAAGCAATAAACAATTCAATCACCCAAAATATATAAAGTAATAAAGAGGAAGAAACATATATTTTGGTTACGGAAAGGAAACCTTTTAGAAACCGATCTAAAAGTAAAACCTCTCCAGGGCAGCCAAACCTAATAAATCACTATCAAAAGACTATCCAGAGATTACAGACACTAGGAACACTTACAACCCTTTGCAAGACCTTGGCTAGGTAAGATCAACAAGCCTACAACTCGTCTCCTAGCTCACAATCTTCTTCAACGCGATTCTCCTTTACTGGACCCTTCCGATAGACTTCTCAACTACAAATTTATCAAAGGAATAACTAAAACTCCAAGAGATTCAATTGAACACTCACCAAATATGATCTCTCTTAGCAGAGCCTCCGACGAACTCTCTGGGGCGAAAATTCGTGCCTCTCTCTTCCATAATAATGTATATATATCAGTACATCAAACCCTAGACCTAGGCCCACTACATGCAATGGGTGAAACAGCATTTTGGAAATGCTGTCCAGCCTTGATCAACAACTCCGATCGATGGGCATTTGTGGTCCGATTGAGCTGAAATGTTGCAGGGACTTTCATAACACATGAATCTACATTATGAACGGTGGATATTCGATTCTGAGTACTCTATATCAGTGTTTGAGCCCATGACCAGTAGCTTTTGCATTTCGGAACAGAATTAAGCCAACACAAGAACTAATAAACTCTCCCTTTGGCAATTCGGTGACAAAACCAAAATGCCGAGCCAATCCCATCATCTCCCCATATTTACTCTGCCGTTTTGTCGCAGAATGACAAAAGGTCTTCATGTTTTTGAAACACTTCACAAAATACATCAAGACATATGTGGAACAAGAATACATAAATAAAACCCGTGAAAAAGAAAATGACGTAGAATGCAAGATCATAAAGAAATATTAGCAAAACTCCCCCTCAATGTATGACTCAATTATCTCCAAGAAACTGGAAGAGAAAAACATGTTTCTCCCCCTCAAAAGTCAAATGAACACACATGATATACACATCAATGACTCATGTATTGCACAATGAATATCCCAAACATGCTCCAAATATGCAAAATATACATGAGACTAGAAATGGCACAAAACTCATATTGCTTAACCCAAGCAAAGAAAAATGTTCCATTCATCCCTAGCTTTTGTGGTGTGTGTGTAAGCCATCCAATGTGAAAAATTTTCAACTTACAAAATGAGAAGAAAGTTTCACCACCATGAGGTTTTGACAAGTATATCAAATCAAAAGTCAAACCTTATCATACTAGGGCCTAGCCACTCTCATCCTATACATTTCTCTTTGTAAATCATTTTGCACAAGTTTGACACAGTGAAATAAATTCCTTCTGGAATATGATCGTTTGATTTTATTTGTTTCACTATTTTGTTTATTTTTCTCTTTGAGAAAGTGTCCTTAAACTTTTGGTGCTTATCACAAAAGAGAAAGCAATAATTTTTAAGCCCTAGGTTCAACTAACATATGGTCAATTTGAAAAATATGACTAGTCAAAAACCTCATATGGTTGCCTAACAGACCTTACAAATAAAGTGAAACTAAACCACAATTTAAGCTTAAATGTGCACAAGAGATAAAACATAGGCAAAATGTACTACATAAGCTCAAGCTTTAGGTAACCACAAAAACAAGTCCATTGACACAAATTTTCATCTCATGCATATTAAGAACATTCCAAGACGCAAGGAATTAAATCCATAAAAAGCAACATGAGAAATTAATGGACTATCTTGGTGCATAAGACAAAAGAAAGAAAAGAATACAATCAAAGTAACATATTTTTGTCTTTTTGAAATTTTTCACAAAAGAAAAGCACACAAATGAAAACAAATTCAAAACAAACAAAAATGTAATGCAAAAAAAAAACAACATGCTTGAATTGAGATTACAACAGGCAATACATGAATGTCCTTTAGCATTAAACTTTCACCACATCTTATAGGTTCCACTACAAAATAATGATTTGGTTTAATCACTACTACTTGGTCTTCACAAGACATTACACATTCATGAACACTTGATTAGCAAGTAGACAAAAATCTTGGTGCTCTACACACAACACCTCATCTATAGGCCTTCCAAAGATCATAACATATGAATTTCTTAAAAAAATCCTTTATGAATATGCCTCATAACAAGAATCTCAAAACAACTATGTATACACTCTTCATACAAAACGTGTAACAACAAAAACAATTCACTGCAAAAACAAGAAAGCAAAAACAAAAAAAATGCAAAGCATAGAAAAATAGCATGCTCTAGGATATTCAAAAATAGGCAAAACACTCAATCCTAGGCTTGTTATTGACTCACCTAACTCTAGGTGAGATCACTGCCACTCACCCTCAATCGGTGAATGTTATAATCCTTCCTAACCCACTCTTGAACAATCTTAGGACCAGATTTATGACGCACATAGGGTCTCAATTTAAAATAATTTGGTCAAATACGACCAACTTTGCCACAATGATAACAAGTGGGAACAAACCTTTGAGAAGGTTGTCTTTTATAAGGAGGGATATATTTAGACTTTGATCTAGGCAAACCCGACTCTATATCACATTTTTCTTTCTTAGGAGAAGCCAAGTTTTTCCAGAGTCTTTGGGATTTAAATTGAAACCAATTTGGTCTGATGTGACCAATAATCCACAATGGTGGCATGTCGGAACAAACTTAGCTTGAGTTTGTTTCTTAGAACAAGTCTTCGATTTGGGCTTCACACAATTATTCAAACAAGAGGTTTTGCCCTTATCCAAACAGACTGTATTAGCCTTGACTTCTTTAAAATTCACAGGCTTAACAAATAAGGTTTTTCTTTCAGATTTAGAAGCATGCGAAGTAAAGTACATACCATTATCAACAATCATACTATGCTTGTTATCAACACAGAAAAAACTTTTTAGATTATCACTAGAGAATTTTTGTGAGAGTTCTTTCAAATCATTCTCAAGTGATATATTCTTTTTAACAAACACAGACATCTTAGAATTTAAAGAATCAATCAAGGCATATGATTTAGACAATTCATTCGTCAAAGACTCTTTTTCTTGTTCTACAGTTTTAAAATTCTTACAAATCTTTTTGTATCTGTAGGACAGTTGACTCTACTCATTATAGAGGATCTTGTACACATCATCAAGATCATCAAAATCAAAGGAGTCAATGACAGGGGACTGAGATGTATTCATAGTAAAAAAGCGTCAAGGATCTCACTCAGGAATTTAAGCCAAACAGAGTGAACCCGTTCTGATACCAATTGAAAAACGCTATGCCGACTCCAAAAACTTGTTTATCACAATTTATGCATAATTAATACTATGAAGCAATAAACAATTCAATCATCCAAAATATATAAAGCAATAAAGAGGCAGACACAGATATTTTGGTTACGAAGAGGAAGCCTTTTAGAAACCGATATAAAAGTAAAACCTCTACGGGGTAGTCAAACCCAGGAAATCACTATCAAAAGATTATCTAGAGACTACAGACACTAGGAACACTTACAAACCTTTCCAAGACCTTGGCTCTATAAGATTGACAAGCCTACAACTCATCTCTTTGCTCGCAATCTTGTTCAACGTGATTCTCCTTTACCGGACCCTTCCGATAGACTTCTCAACTACAAATTTATCAAAGGAATAACTAAAACTTTAAGAGATTCAATTGAACGCTCACCACATATGATCTCTCTTAGCATAACCTCCGACGAACTCTTTAGGGGCGAAAATTCGTGCCTCTCTCTTCTATAATGATGTATATATATCAGTACATCAAACCTTAGACCTGGCCCACTAAAAACACGTTTTTGGGCATAATAGGTACGGGTGTCTAGATAGGTTAATGACCTGTCCGGACACGGCCTTGCAGAACAAAAATAGGGTTTCTGGAAATGCGGTCTGGACATGGGGGAGGCCTATCCGAACAGGGCATGCATTGGGTGAAACAGCATTTTGGAAATGTTGTCCAGCCTTGATCAACAGCTCCGGTCGATGGGCGTTTGTGGTCTGATTGAGCTAAAATTTTGCAAGGACATTCATAACACATGAATCTACGTTATGAACGGTGAAGATTGGATTCTGAGTATTCTATATCAGTGTTTGAGCCCATGAACAGTAGCCTTTGCATTTTGGAATTGAATTAAGCCAACACAAGAACTAACAATCCCGATGGTGCTTGGACGAGCTGATGAAGATCCTCGAGTGCAGAAAGACAAGGGAGATACCAGTTCTACCACTATTCTATGACGTAAATCCTTCGGAAGTACGGCGTCAAACCAATAGGGTTGGAGAAGCATTCACTGAACTTGCAAAAAGGTTCAACGATGATGAAATGAAGGTGGAGAGGTGGAAGAGAGCCCTAAAAGAAGTGGCCAATTTATCCAGGATGTATTTGGGAAACAAGTATTTCTAACCACCTTCGTTGTCTTCCTTCTATATTGTTCTTTTTTCTTCTAATTATGGTACATCCCATGTACACATGTTTCAATGGATGCATGTGAACTATTTTACATTTGAAATTGTCTACTTGTAATTAACCCTTTAAATAATCTTTATTCTAAAATTAATTAAACTCGGCCAATTCTTTTGTTTTAGATGGGATAATTTGCTTAAATAACTTTTTCATGACTTAAAAAAAAATGGAAAATGAATTTTCCATTTGTTGTGTACATATCGGGGTTGTTTGTCAAACTCCTCCCCACCCCTAAATACTATTCACTTCCTTTTTTAAAAAAAATGAACATTAAAACATTTTTATTTTTATATCACATCATTTATTTTTTACTACTATTTAAATAAAAAAATCACTACAAAACAAAATTTTCTACTTTTCAATTCCACTTTTTCACTTTTGTATACCAATTATTACTATTATTATTATTATTATTATTTTACAAAAAGTATGAACAGTGCTATGGTGCATAACAAACCTCCTCATAGTTATGTTTCACTAACTTTTCTTTCTCTCCCAACTTTTTTTAATACATAATTTCTCTTCTTTTTATCAGAAGGTAACTCATTAGTTAGTATGTTTTGTTATCTTTTTGTATCGGTAGGAATCAACCTGAATTTATTGATGAAATCATCGAATGGGGGAATTCAAAATTAGTTAATAATACATACTTTCAAGTTGCCCAATATCCAATTGGAATAAAGTCTCGTGTACAGGATATGAAGTCGCTTTTAGATATAGAGAATAATGACATCACATGCATGATAGGGATCTTCGGAACTGGCAAGATTGGTACGACAACTCTTGCCAAAGCCATCTACAACTAGATTGTTTCTCATTTTGAAGATAGTTGTTTTTTTGAAAACATTAGAGAAACTTCCAACAAAAAGGGCCTGATCCATTTGCAAATTAAACTCATTTCTAAAATCCTAGGAGGTTCAAGTCAAATGGTTGACAATGTTGATCAAGGAATTACTTTGATACAACAAAGGCTTCGCTTAATAAGGATACTTCTAGTTCTTGATGATGTGGATCATTCAGACCAATTAGAAAAGATAGTTGGAAAAGGCAATTGGTTTGGTATAAGAAGTTGAATCATCATAACAACAAGATATAAAAATTTACTAACTAAACATCAAGTTTTAACCCACGAGGTGAAGGAATTGGGTTACTTCAAAGCTCATAAGCTCTTTAGTTGGCATGCCTTTAATAGAGATAGACCTGATGATGATTATGTGAAAGTCACAAACGATGCAATGTGTTATGCTGGAGGATTGCCACTAGCTTTGCAAGTGCTAGGCTCGAGTCTAAAAGGTAAAGATATCTTTTCTTGGAAAAGTAAATTGGACAAGTACAAAATAATTCCTCATGATGATATTCAAAAACGACTTCGAATAAGTTTTGATGGATTAGATGAAAATGCAAAGAATATTTTCTTTGACATCGCATGTTTTGTCAAAGGAGAGAATGTAGAATATGTCACAAAAATACTAGATAGTTGTGGCTTTCACTCATATAGTGGCATCGAAGAGCTAAAAGATCAATGTCTCATAACTGAGTTTTCGGATAAAGCATTGGAGATGCATGACTTGCTGCAAGAAATGGGTAGAGAAATTGTTCGACAAGAATCACTTGAAGAACCTGGCAAGCGCAGTAGATTATGGTTTCATGAAGATGTTCGTTATGTTCTAGAAGAAAATATGGTAAGAATTATGTTAAAAATCCGTTTAAATTTGACATTTGTCTCTTTTTCATGAGTTAAGCTACTAGGAAAATATATATTTTACAAAATAACAATATTGCTTCAACTTAGATGGTTATCTGACTTCAAGGGTTGAATATTCATCTAAAAATTGTGATGTTCATAATAGAAGGAGAACATGTGAGGTTAATCCCACCTTGAGAAAAAAAATAAAACATGAGAAATTCTAATTAAAAATTATATTGAACTTTATAAAAGGTTTAAATATAATTCTTGGAATTTTTTATTTTTTTCATTTTTTGGAAAAACACATTTCTCAAAACAAACTACAAAAAAAAAAAAAAAAAAAAAAAATACAAAAAAAAAAAGTTTTTCAAAAAATTAAATACAAAACTTTTAGTGAATGTCCTACAGCTTTGTAATCGAAAATTTTGCAAACACATACTTCTAGCTATTTAAAGTGAGAAGTTTGGTCTTAACAATACATACATACAACCTTTGTCAATTTTTACAATTTTTATTAGTATCTTGCCTTTTCTTTTATGAACAAGTAAGGGTAATATGTAAATATAAATATAACATAAAAATTCATTTTGAGAATGTGATCTGTAGTCACTTTAAGGCATGCCAAATTACTCATTTTGAATGAGTGGATATACAGGATAACATAATAGCATAGGTTGGACAAGATGAACAACATCCTCACGATCAAATTGCAAGTACTGTTGGAGTCTACAGTGATGGTAATGAAATCTATTGTCCTCATGGAGATTACCATAAAACTTGCTATGGATCATTGTGCTCTGATCAAGTATGGTTGCATTCCTATGTTCTTCCAAACGATTTTAAGCTAACGAGAGGAGATAATTTTCAAGTTTGCTTAAGTATTTTCCAGTATCATATAGGTTTGAATTTTATATCAGAGAAACATTCAAAGTTAGTGTTCTTTAAAAGTTCTGGATTCCATTTGGTATGAAAGCATGAAGAAAAAGCGATAGATTTAATTCAACCTTCAAATAGATGCCGTGATGATGATGATGAATGATAATGGCAACTTGGAATCCAAATTTTACCCACAACAAAAGCGACATTCTTCAGCACCTGGCACTTAGAATTCGTATGAAGAGAATAATGTAAGTAAGGTGTGGATTTACTTATCTCTTTTTCAAATCTGATTTTGTTACCCCTTTGAAATTACTATTGCTTTATTTTTTAGGGTCTTGTTCGTGCTTTTATGTATAGTTTTCTGCTTTACGATTTTGGTGGCATAAATTCATCAGCAATGAAAAGTAATAAATTTTGACCTGCTTGGCGTATCGAAGGTGTTCCTTTTGCTTTGGCTTTTTTGTGTTTTGCGGGACTTGGACAATCTGGCAGATTACTCACATGTTGCAACTTCTACTTCAGATGTCACGTTAGTGATTTTATTCTCCATAGCCTCTCTTTATAATTCTTTTTTTTATTTCTGTTTTTGTTTTTTGTGCAAGTATTATGCTCTTTTGGCACTTCTTAATCATGGCCATGGTCTTTTATAAGATTGGAGTTAACCCGATATGCAATTTTGCGACTTGTTGAGAAATGAAATTATTTTCTTTCTTCAAGGTCTAGTTAGATTTTCTTCACAAATTTGTTTTTTTTTTTTTGTCTTTCTTTCTATTTTCGATTTTTTTTTTTTTTAAAAAAAAATATAAGCTACAAGTACAAAGAGAAAAAAAATTTAAAAAAATAAAAATAAAATTAGCTTGATATAGTGACACACTATAATAAATGGAGAAAGGATCATATTATCTATATCTCAATTAACCAACAAATTGTCGAGTTCCATGACCATTTATATTTATTACAGAAAAGCACAATCATCATTCTTAGTAGGACACAAGTAGGCCTCCTAAAATTACTGCAATTACTAAGCCAAGAAAGACACTATTTTTTCATTCCTCAATTGAAGGAATGTAGGCGAAATGAGAATTTAAGGCCATTACCTTCTTTTTCTTTTTTTGTTTATCATGGTTTTTCTATCATCTTCTCAAATGAGCATTTATACTCTGAAATGAATTTTTCTACTTTATATGAGACCTTATTGTTGTGTTCATCTCCACATAAATAATCAATGTACTTATCCCTACGACTTATGAATTTTGCGAGGACATGTTTAAGGTTGTGGAAGTGGGTGCTACTTGCAATCATTATGTAAAATCTCTAGGTGCATTAATAAAAGATTAACCAAATCAAATTCCTTTAAACTAACCAACATTTTTCTGTTTCTTTCGTGGTAGAGTTTTGATTATTGCTGCTAGGGACCTTTCCTTGGTTTTGGATCTTAGTTGATATTTTTTCTAGCCCCAGTATTATTTTCAAGTATTGGGCAATATGTGAAGATTAAATAGAAAGTAATCCTCTTTCAATTTCTACATGTGTAAACCTTGGTTTTTATGTTCTTTCTCTCATTCCCTCATGTTTTCTTAATTCAATTACCCTTTTAGCTAAAACTCTGTGGTTCTTGGTAAAGATCTTGAAGAGGAATTTTCAATAGCAGAACATATCCCATTACTATTTTAGCTGTGCAGTGCTGGAGTCTAAACAATTGACAAATCTGCTCGTTTTCATCTTGGGAGAATATAAAGGGCTATGACTGCTGTGACAATTGACAAATCTGCACAAAATCATTAACAATCACTAAAGGATGCAAGAAGATCACCCACATATCATGTTTCTCACCTGATAGATCTTCCATGTCCTCTTCACTTTCATACAGTAGTTTCTCCCATGTTAGTATATGCAGTATTGGAGTATCTTGCAATCAAGTGGATGCCCTTTTACACATTAAAAAAGTACCTCGGTTTATTATTTTTTATTTTTTATTTTTAGGAAACATGGCATATCTTAGGAGTGACACGTGAGAGATTAACGAGGTGTCGATTTTGTATTTTCCCATAGGTGAGGTATTAGATTTGACTGTTTTGGAAACCTAGAGGAAAAAAAGAAAGAAAGTACAAACCGAGGTACTAAAAAATACTTAACCCTAGTTTTTATAGCATGGATGCATTGCTAGAGATGATGCAGAACCTGCACTTGACGACAATACCCATTAGCCACTTGGCCAGCCCAAGTAGCTATTGCAGGCCCAAAAGCCCACAATTTGGGCTGAATGGATTGGGCCTAAGCCAAGGGCCTCAATCACATAAAGAACACTAGGAATATTTACGGTGAAGAGGATAACCTCCTCTAGGGATAGAGTCAAAAAGTTTTATGAGGAAGAGCCAAAGTTTTGTAACATATGTTACAAACATTATTTTTTTAAGCAGTTGGTTTACTAATTCTTCAAAAAAATTTACTGTTAGACATTAAAGCTTGTTCCTTATTTTTATGACAAAAAACTAGATCAATTTAATTGGTTTTTGCGGTTTTGACCGTTAGTCATTAACAAGTTTTTATTATAGTTTGACCATTTGATTATTAACAAATGTTTTAAGGTTTATTGATGTTATGACCGTTTGGTCCGTAATTGCCTATAGTAAGCTATTGAGAAATATAGAGGGATACCGGCTTTCTCATATTCCAAGCACCCTTACCTTCATCACAACTGCCAAATAGCACGAAAATAGGATGGAATAGTGGTGTTGCAGAACCACGTAAGAATCTGACGATGATTGCTATCCCAATCCATGAGGTGAGTAAGGAAAGCTTCATCAATTTAAGTAGTGCCTTTAATGGGCTCTTTGGCATCCTCTATCGCATAAAACAAAAGCTTGCAACATTTAAGAAAACTGCACATAGATTGGGACCAGGCATCTAGAGCTTTGTGTCATCTAGAGATTTCCAATGCAAAATCAGAGTGTAATTTGTGCCGTCTAGAGTGTAGTTTGTGCCATCCAATATAGCCTGAAGATGATAAAGAATCCTTTTTTGTGCCATATGAAATCAAGATGAAAAGATAAGTAGAAAACACCTTGCCAACCCTTACAACAACAGTCAAAGTCAACGGTCAAATCAGGCCTGACAAAATGTTGGCGTGGCAGGGTGCTGATGTGGTAGAAGCGTTGACGTTGCGTAGGTGTTGATGTGGCACTGGGGTTGACGCTACACTAGTGCTAACGTTGCCTAAAATTGACATAGCGCTAGGGTTGAATGCCACATGGCAAAGGGTATGGAGAAGCTCTACCAGCACATGGCTGACGCGCCAAGGAGAAGGTTGCACGTGGAGTGTATGCATCACAAAAATAGAACTGCAACACATCAGAGCTCAGACGGTGGCATTCTCGGTGGACTGAACTTGGCGGCAGCGGATCTGTGGTTTGGTGCTATGATCGAGGTAATCGGATCACCGTGTCGGCAAGAGGCAGCACGATCTAATTCTTTGAATGGTGCATGGTAGCTCCAATGGCGGCATTTTCAACCACTCAGGACAGTCGTCCTCGAAGGTTTCGAACAAGGATTGAACGAGGATTTGTTGAGAATTTGATTTTTTAATAACAATGTGACAATAAATTAACCACTCAATATATTTTTCAAACATAACAAATCAAACAAAGTAAGCATTTGATATAAACAAAAATCATATTGAGTCAAAATAAACTTGTCACATGAAATTATTCTCAAATTAAAAAGCATCCCCAAAATTCAGTCATTAATCTATGAAGAACAATTGATAAAAATACTACGCTTCACCCCTAGCCTTAGCTAGAGGCTTAGCTACTCATAATATTAACATACTTAACAATGTATAAATAGAAAGACATAGAAAAGAAATAACTTGAAATTAAGAATAAATCCCTAAATACTCAACAATAGTCGCATGAAGCCCTCTGCTTTGTTATTTTCTTTTCTTTTATGCGGCATGGCCTCTTCTCTCAGCCAAGACCGGCGCTATGGCTCTTCTCCTTTTCAAAATAATAAGAATCCTTTTATAGGGGATTTGTAGTCGGTCTTGACCTTTTGTGTCGCATGCGGTGTCCAATTTCTTCTATTTTCTTATTTTATTGCGGGCCCCACGTTAGCTTTTCTCCTTTTAACTCTTCTTTCTTCGTCTTTGTTTTGCTAGTTCCCACCTACACATGGCTTTACAAATTCATGAGAAAAGTCTCCTTCAGCTTTTCTTTTCTTTACTTTCTTTTATTCCTTTTGTTTTTTTTCCTAGAAAAGGCAATAACGTGCATTATAATATCGTTTTAAGCTCACATTTAATAATTAAATATTATTCCACAATTAAATATAAAATGCCAGAATTAATATAAAATAAGGTAGGATAAAGCCTATTTTAATAGACACTTTAATTTAAGCTATTATGCTCCCCCCGCAGACTCTAGCAATTCAAAACAAAGCATAAGAACAAGGACTGAAGGAAAGAAAAGTCAAAATACTAACAACTACCAAAGAAATTTCCCGTGCCTTCAAAACTCAATGTGAATGAAAATTTTAGCCAATGCAAACACTCTCTCAGTGTCCAGATAAACATGAAATAGAATTTCTATTGGAAAGTATGTTTTGATTCAAGCCTTATCAGTGTTAACACTCAACAATTAAAATCACTCAGAAATAGGTGTAACACTCTCAAGAATATGTGAGTGGAATAAAAGCAAAGGCAAATATCTCACATATAAATCATATGAAAAATGCTTAATCAAGAAAGAACAAGTAGTCTCATGAAAGGATGCCGAAAATAATTTACACCGCACTCATTGATTAGACATGAGCATGTCTAAACCATACACTCCTCAAGATCGAATAAGGACTTTTATTGGGACATAACATAGGGTTAAAGAAAAGGGAAATAAATAACAAAAAGGTGATGGTAAAAGTGAGAAGTATTTCAAGATAAATGGGACTTCGGCTTCTTTTGTATGTTCAATTAATTTCTCTCTCCAATTTTCTTTCAATAAAGCACTTATATTTATTTTCCATAGTATACCTTCCACCCTTGAGCATCAACCTTTTTTTTTTTTTTTCCTTCTTCTCTTTCAATCTTTTCTTTTGATCTTTTTTTTTTTCTTCATCTTCTTTTGAATCACTAATCCACCACTCCAAAATAATTTGATAAAATTCATTCTTGAAACACTTGACAAAGGGTTTAAGAAAGAAAGGCTAATTATATGGCTCAATGGGGTGACTAGTGATAGTGTATCATACAAAGAATGTTGAGGCTCAAAATAAAGAAAAATAGCTTAATCTCATCACGCAAGGATTTGCATAGTTCTTCAATATTCATGACTTCAAAAGATTCAAGTGTGGCATAAAATACATGATTTCTGCATTCGGCCAAATAGAAGAATAATGAGACTAACATAATGAATTTATTTCTGCGCTTCCAAATGACATATGATTTCATGAAAATTAACCCTCTACGAAGAATGATTAGCTCAAAACTCACAACTGTTACTCCACATTTGTTATCCTCAAGATATTCTAAGTCACTTATATCCTTAACAAAGAGTCATGTTTATGTGGCCATGTGCATGTGCAATAAATTGAGCATAAAGGCAATGACATTCTTTAGCAGAAGTAGCATAATAAACTTAAACCATAAGACTCATGCTAAAGAAGCAAAACCCTTTTTTTTTTTTTTTGGTGAAAATATAAAATAAACAAAACAACACAAAAACAACGACAAACATCAAGCATCAAGCTCCTCCCCCTAAACTTTCAAAAAAAAAAAAACGCTCCTCCCCCTAAAACTTACATTGTCCCTAATGTAACAAAATAAAGCAAATAAGTAAAGATTAAGGAGATCCACTACAAAAAACATGGACTTTATTGACGTGGCAAACAGTAACTCATGTTTGCCATGTCAATAATTTTTGACGTGTCTAAATAAACAAGTCAATAAAAAAATTTATTGACGTGTCGGACTTTAACACGTCAAAAAGTTTTGACTTGTCTAAATGCCACGTCAAAAGTTTTTGATGTGGTCCACTGACATGTCAAAATTTTTGACGTGCCTTTATTCCACACGTCAATATTTATAATTATGTAGTAAATTAGTTATACAATATGTATTAAAAAAAATTGGGTCGTAAATTAATTTTAATTGGTATGAAAAAGTAATTGGTTAACAAAATTAGATAACAATATTAATTGGTACCTATATTAAGTAACAAAATTTAATTGGTATATGTATAATTGGTATATGTCATCATATATGAAGAGATATATTCAAACCCATTAAAATTTTATAAAACTAGTTAACGCTCTTGTCTCTTGTATGACATGCTTTCACTATATATGGTTATTATATGTTCTTTGAATTCTTTAATTTATGGTTATTAATAAATATTAGGTAACAAAATATATATGGCTATTAATTAAAAATAAAAATTATGCAATGCTTTCACTATATATGGTTATTATGTGCTTTATATTATGGCTATTAATTAATAGTAGGCAACAAAATATATATGGTTATTAATTAAAGTGATATAGTATTAATACATATCACGTTTTCAATATTGTAGGAATATTAATACATATATGTATTATCTTAGTTTTAAGTATATAGTATTTTTTTTTTAAATAAGTGATCATATAATTTTTTTCTCTTATTATTTTCCAAATATTTTCTTGACGTGTCAAATGTAACACGTCAATAATTTCTTGAGGTGTCACATTTTGACACGTCAACAATTATTAATGTGCCATTTTAACACGTCAATAACTATTGACATGTCATTTTGACACATCAATAATTATTGACGGGCAATTATTTCACACGTCAAAAAATAATTAATTAATAATATTAATTATGTGTACCTATATTAAGTAACAAAATTTAATTAATTGGTTAACAAAATTAGATAACAATATTAATTGGTATATATATTAAGTAACAAAATTTAATTGGTATATGTATAATTAGTATATGTTGTCATATATTAAGAGATATATTCAAACCTATTAAAATTTTATAAAACTAGTTAATGCTCTCTTGTCTCTTATATGCAATGCTTTCACTATATATGGTTATTTTATGTGCTTTGAATTATTTAATTTATGGTTATTAATTAATATTAGGTAACAAAATATATATGGCTATTAATTAATAATTGAAATTATGCAATGCTTTCACTATATTTGGTTATTATATAAATGTGCTTTATATTCTTTAATTTATGGCTATTAATTAATAGTAGGGAATAAAATATATATGGTTATTAATTAATAATAAAAATTATGCAATGTTTTAATTATATGATGACTTTCTTGACGTGTCACATGTGGCATGTCAGGGAATTCTTGACTTGCCACATGTGACACATCAATAATTTATTGACGTGTCTACTGTAGACACATTAAGAAACCTCATCGAAAAGGTGCCAAACCAGTTGGACCCCTTTTTCTTTTCTTTTTTCTGTCCTTTTCCCTCCTCTTTTCCTTTCTCCTTCTGCGTGCGCCCACAGCATTCCTTTTTAAATAAGTTGTCATTTTTTTTCTTTTTCTTTTTTTTTCCTCTTCTAGATGAGATGTCTTCCTTATTTTCTTTCCTTTCTCCTTCTCATTTCAACTAACTTCTTCTCCCAAATTCCTTCTTTCTGCTTTTCTTCTTCTTCTTCTCACGCCCAACTCCCTTGTTTGTAGCTTAAACAAAATAAAAGAAAAGAAGAGAAGGAACCTGTGAGACAAGAGGAGAAAAGGTGAAGAAGAAAGAGAAATTGAGAGAGAAGGGAAGGGGTCTGAATATTTGGAGATTTTAAGGTATAAATGCTTGAATTTGAGTTATTCTATATCTATTAGTCTCTTATATAGAAGTTCTTTTTTTTGTTAAATTTGCTAACCCACTTTTAGATTTGTTCTTCCACATTATTTGGGGGTTTGAAGTATTTTAGGAATTTCTATCAGATGTTTAAAGATCAAAGTACTTATATAGTGAATTCATGATGAGATTTTGGGAATTTTCCTTTAATAGTTAGATATATATGGGTGTTCAACATTTGTAGGGATTTATATGGGTTTTAAGTTGCAACTGGATTTTTGATGATAAATTAAACATGAAGTAAATTTAATTGAAAAAAAACTTTCGGAAATTTTTTTTTAAAAAAAAAAATTATGATTTTTTTAAAAGAAATTATTAATTTTTATTTAATATTTTCTTAAAGTTTAGTGATGTGTCAAACAGTCGCACGTCAATAATTTCTGACACTTGAATAATTTTTTTGACATGCCACTTTTTGACATGTCAATAATTTATTGACGCGTCTGAAATTGACACGTGAAAATTTTTTTTGACGTGCCACTTTTTGACGCATCAATAAATTATTGATGTAGTGAAACTGCCATGCCAACAAAGAATTTTTGACGTGCCAATTTCTGACATGTCAGTAATTTTTGACGTGTCAAAATTGGCACGTCAAAAAATTGAAATTTTTGACACCCGCCTTATTAACCTTTCACACACGTCAATACTAACACATCAAAAAAGGTTTCTGACATGTCAATATGCTTGACACGTCAGAAACTATTGGTCAACAGAAACCTTTTTTTTTTTTTTTTTTGTAGTGAGAGTACCTTGAAGTGGTGAAACAAATTGACACTTGTTACTTGCAAAAGAAATTTAAGTCAAGAAAAAGTTATTTAAGCAAATTATCCCATCTAAAACAAAAGAATCGGCCGAGTTTAATTAATTTTAGAACAAAGATCATTTAAAAGGTTAATTACAAGTAGACATTCTTAAATGTAAAATAGTTCACATGCATGCATGAAAACATGTGTATATGGGACGTACCATAATTAGAAGAAAAAAAGAACAATATAGAAGGAAGACAGCAAAGGTGGTTAGAAATACCTATTTCCCAAATACATCCCGGATAAATTGGCCACTTCTTTTAGGGCTCTCTTCCACCCCTCCACCTTCATTTCATCATCGTTGAACCTTTTTACAAGTTCAATGAATTCTTCTCCGACCCAATCGGTTTGATGCCATACATCCGAAGGATTTACGTCACAGAATAGTGGTAGAACTAGTATCGTCCAAGGACCATCAGGATGATGCGTAGCTTTTAGAGAGTACAATGACCGAAATCTTTAACTTTTCAATGGCTATGACAAGTGTCGGTGAAATTTCCTCTCCGCTTCGAAGTTTGTCATCCATGAAGGTGTTGATTCCTTTTCGACGTAAATCTGTGTATAGATGAGCAGTGAAAGTTTTACGAGTATCTTCGCCTCTAAAACTCATGAATACATCCCATTGAAATATGGAAGAAGAGAATGACGAAGAAGCTGTGTGGAAGGCCATGGACAAAGTTGCAAGAGTACTAGTTAGTAGAGAAAATTGAGAGAGAATTGCAGAACCGCTAGCTATACCTCCCTAATTATGCAAGGTTGTCAAGATAATAATGCAAGTTGTCACATGCTCGCGACGCGTCAAATTAAAGAAAAATGAGAAACTTGTCGGCAACGGCAACAATCTTATAAAGATGGACTTTGACCAGCTTTGACCATCGCTCTTATTGGTCTCCACGTGGCTCTATCACTTCTTAAAACTCTTCGTGTGAGCATAAATAACACAACTCTCCACCTTCATTTTCGGTCTAAACTTATTATAGAAAACCCTCCAAAAATAGTCAACAACCCAACAATTAGCTTGTACGTGGTTGTGTGCACAAGTTCAAGTTGTTTCTCTTTAAT
Source organism: Corylus heterophylla (assembly GCA_016403345.1). Classification (NCBI taxonomy): domain Eukaryota; kingdom Viridiplantae; phylum Streptophyta; class Magnoliopsida; order Fagales; family Betulaceae; genus Corylus; species Corylus heterophylla. Next base: position 13,279,920 of record CM028145.1, on the reverse strand, counting down.
GTAGTGGGTTTGCCATTTGCAGCAGAAAACTCCCATAAAGCTGGTCAAAGTCCATCTTTATAAGCTTGTTGCCGCTGCCGATAAGTTTCTCATTTTTCTTTAATTTGACGCGTTACGAGCATGTGACAACTTGCATTATTATCTTGACAACCTTGCATAACTAGGGAGGTATAGCTAGCAGTTCTGCAATTCTCTCTCAATTTTCTCTACTAACTAGTACTCTTGCAACTTCATCCATGGCCTTCCACACAGCTTCTTCGTCATTCTCTTCTTCCATATTTCAATGGGATGTATTCTTGAGTTTTAGAGGCGAAGATACTCGTAAAACTTTCACTACTCATCTATACACAAATTTACGTCGAAAAGGAATCAACACCTTCATGGATGACAAACTTCGAAGCAGAGAGGAAATTTCATCGGCACTTGTCAAAGCCATTGAAGAGTCAAAGATTTCGATCATTGTACTCTCTGAAAACTATGCATCATCCCGATGGTGCTTGGACGAGCTGATGAAGATCCTCGAGTGTAGAAAGACAAGGGAGATACAAGTTCTACCATTGTTCTGTGACGTAAATCCTTCGGAAGTACGGCGTCAAACCAATAGGGTTGGAGAAGTATTCACTGAACTTGCAAAAAGGTTCAACGATGATGAAATGAAGGTGTAGGGGTGGAAGATAAACCTAAAAGAAGTGGCCAATTTATCTGGGATGTTTTTGGGAAACGGGTATTTCTAACCACCTTTGATGTCTTCCTTCTATATTGTTCTTTTTTTCTACTATTTATGGTACATCCCATATATACATGTTTTCATGCATGCATGTGAACTATTTTACATTTGAAAATGTCTACCTGCAATTAACCTTTTAAATAATCTTTGTTCTAAAATTAATTAAACTCGGCCAATTCTTTTGTTTTAGATGGGGTAATTTGATTAAATAACTTTTTCATGACTTAAAAAAAAATGGAAAATGAACTTTCCGTTTGTTGCGCACATATCGGGGTTGTTTGTCAAACTCCTCCCCACCCCTAAATACTACTCACTTCCTTTTTTCAAAAAATCAACATTAAAACATTTTTATTTTTATATCACATCTTTTATTTTTTACCACTATTCAAATAAAAAAATCACTATAAAATAAAATTTTCTACTTTTCAATACCACTTTCTCACTTTCTATACAAATTAATATTATTATTATTATTATTTTACAAAAAGTATGAACAGTGCTTTGGTGCATAACAAACCCCCTCGTAGTTATGTATCACTAACTTTTCTTTCTCTTCCAACTTTTTTTAATACATAATTTCTCTTCTTTTTATCCGAAGGTAACTCATTAGTTAGTATGTTTTGTTACCTTTTTGTATCAATAGGAATGAACTTGAATTTATTGATGAAATCATCGAACGGGTGAATTCAAAATTAGTAAATAATAAATACTTTCAAGTTGCCCAATATCCAATTGGAATAAAGTCTCGTGTACAAGGATATGAAGTCGCTTTTAGATATAGAGAATAATGACAACACATGCATGATAGGGATCTTCGAAACTGGTGGGATTGGTAAGACAAGTCTTGCCAAAGCCATCTACAACTCGATTGCTTCTCATTTTGAAGATAGTTGTTTCCTTGAAAACATTAGAGAAACTTCCAACGAAAAGGGCCTGAACCATTTGCAAATTAAACTTATTTCTAAAATCCTAGGAGGTTCAAGTCAAATGGTTGACAATGTTGATCAAGGAATTACTTTGATACAACAAAGGCTTCACTTAATAAGGATACTTCTAGTTCTTGATGATGTGGATCATTCAAACCAATTAGAAAAGATAGTTGGAAAAGGCAATTGGTTTGGTTTAAGAAGTAGAATCGTCATAACAACAAGAGATAAACATTTACTAACTAAACATCAAGTTTTAACCCATGTGGTGAAGGAATTAGGTTACTTCAAAGCTCTTAAGCTCTTCAGTTGGCATGCCTTTAATAGAGATAGACTGATGATGATTATGTGAAAGTCACAAATGATGCAGTGTGTTATGCTAGAGGATTGCCACTAGCTTTGCAAGTGCTAGGCTCGAGTCTAAAAGGTAAAGATATCTTTTATAGGAAAAGTAAATTGGACAAGTACAAAATAATTCCTCACGATGATATTCAAAAAGACTTCGAATAAGTTTTGATGGATTAGATGAAAATGCAAAGAATATTTTCCTTGACATCACATGTTTCTTCAAAGGAGAAAATGTAGAATATGTCACAAAAATACTAGATAGTTGTGGTTTTCGCTCATATAGTGGCATCAAAGAGCTAAAAGATAAATGTCTCATAACTAAGTTTTCGGATAAATCATTGGTGATACATGAGTTGCTGCAAGAAATGGGTAGAGAAATTGTTCGACAAGAATCACCCGAAGAACCGGGCAAGTGCAGTAGATTATGGTTTCATGAAGATATTCGTCATGTTCTAGAAGAAAATATGGTAAGAATTATGTTAAAAATCCCTTTAAATTTTACATTTGTTTCTTTTTCATGAGTTAAGCTACTAGGAAAATATATATTTTACAAAATAACAATGTTGCTTCAAGTTAGATGGTTATTTGACTTCAAGGGTTGAATAGTCATGTAAAAATTGTGATGTTCATAATAGAAGGAGAACATGTGAGGTTAATCCCACCTTGAGAAAAAAAAAAGTCCCAATTAGAAATTCTAATTAAAGATTATACTAAACTTTATAAAAAGTTTAAATATAATTCTTGGAATTTTTTATTTTTTATTGTTTTAATTTTTTTGGTAAAAACACATTTCTCGAAACAAACTACAAAATAAAAATACACACACAAAAAAAAAAAAAAAAAACGTTTTACATAAAATTAAATATAAAACTTTTAGGGAATGTCCTATAGCTTCGTAATCGAAAATTTTAAAGTGAGAAGGTTGGTCTTAACAATACATGCAAACAACTTTTGTCCATTTTTACAATTTTTATTAGTATCTTGCCTTTTCTTTTATGAACAAGTAAGGGTAATATGTAAATATAAATATAACATAAACATTCATTTTGAGAATGTGATCATCAGTCATTTTAAGGCAATCCAAATTACTCATTTTGAATGAGTGGATATATACAGGATAACATAATAGCAGAGGGTGGACAAGATGAAGAACATCCTCACGATCAAATTGCTATTATTGTTGGAGTCTACAGTGATGGTAATGAAATCTATTGTCCTCATGGATATTACCATAAAACTTGCTATGGATAATTGCGCTCGGATCAAGTATGGTTGCATTCCTATGTTCTTCTAGAAGATTTTAAGCTAAAGAGAGGAGATAATCTTCAAGTTTGCTAAAGTATTTTCCAGTATCATACATGTTTGAATTTTATGTTTGTGAAACATTCAAAGTCAGTGTTCTTTAAAAGTTACGGATTCCATTTGGCACGAAAGCATGAAGAAAAAGTGATAGATTTAATTCAACCTTCAAAGAGATGCCATGATGATGATGATGAATGATGATGGCAACTTGGAATCCAAATTTTTCCCACAACAAAAGTGACCTTCTTCAACACCTGGCACTTAGAATTCGTATGAAGAGAATAATGTAATTAAGTTGTTGATTTATTTATCTCTTTTTCAAATTCGATTTTGTTACCCCTTTGAAATTACTATTGCTTTATTTTTTAGGGTTTTGTTCGTGCTCTTATATATAGTTTTCTGCTTTACGATTTTGGTGGCATAAATTCATCAGCAATGAAAACAAATAAATTCTTGACCTGCTTGGCATATTGAAGGAGTTCCTTTTGCTTTGGCTTTTGTGTGTTTTGCAGGACTTGGTCAATCTAGCAGGCAATTCACATGCTGCAACTTCTACTTCAGATGTGACGTTAGTGATTTTACTATCCATAGCCTCTCTTTAAAATTCTTTTTTTATTTCTGTTTTTGTTTTTTGTGCAAGTATTATGCGTTTTTGTTGCCAAGTAGTAGTTCAATCGGCTGTGGACCACGCCTCATAAATCGGTGGTCACTAATTCGAATCCCCCCTCTCTCTTCCCTTGTGTGGACATGTCAAAAAAAAAAAAAAAAAAAAAAAAGTATTATGCTCTTTTGGCAATTCTTATTCATGGCTATGCTCTTTTATAAGATTGGAGTTAACCTAATATGCAATTTTGCTAATTGTTGAGAAAGGAAATTATTTTCCTTCTTCAAGGTCTAATTAGATTTTCTTCACAAATTTGTTTTTTTTTCTATCTTTCTTTCTATTTTTCTTTCTTTTTTTTTTTTAAAAAAAAAAATTAAACAACAACTACAAAGAGAAAATAAAAAATAAAAAATAAAATTAGCTTGATATAGTGACACACTATAATAAATGGAGAAAGGATCATATTATCTATATCTCAATTAACCAACGAATCGTCGAGTTCCATGACCATTTATACTTATTACAGAAAAGCAAAATCATCATTCTTGAAAATTCTAAAACGACACCAAACGACACCTATTCAAATGTCTAGGTGATTCACAAATATTAAGCGGAATAAGATCTGACCTAACAATCAATAATCAACCAAATACAGATATGTAATGAAAATCAAGAACACAGATATTTGGTTACGAAGAGGAAACCATTTAGAGAACTCTCTAAATGTAAAACCTCTCCGGGGCAGCCAAACCCAGGAAATCAATCCACTATAAGAAGAATAAGGAATACAAGAAGAATTACAAAACCTTTGACTCTTCCTTGTACACGACAAGCAACCCACTTGACTTCTACCGCAGTAGCCCTTTCCAGAACATCTGGCACAATTCTTCTATATGATTTCCTTTTACCGGAACTCCGATAGACTTCTCAACCGTATATTTATCAAAGGGAATAACTAAAACTCTAAGAGATTCAATTTAACGCTCACCACATATGATCTCTCTTAGCACAGCCTCCGACGAACTCTTTGGGGGTGAAAATTCGTACTTCTCTCTTCTATAATGATGTATATATACCCCAGACAAAACCCTAAACCTAACCCACTTAAAATCACGTTTTTGGGCCTAAAACTTACGGGGTGTCCGGACATGTTAATGGGCGGTCCGGACACGGCTTTGCGGAGCAAGATTTTAGTTTCTGGAAATGAGGTCCGGACCCGGGGAATTGTGGTCCGGACCCGGCCTGTTCGTCTTCATCAACAGCTCCGATCGATGGGCGTTTGTGGTCCGATTGAGCTGAAATTTTGCAGGGACGTTCATAACACATGAATCTACATTATGAACGGTGGAGATTGGATTCTGAGCATTCTATATCAGTGTTTGAGCCGTGAACAGTAGCATCTGCATTTTGGAACTGAATTAAGCCAACACAAGAACTAACAATTCTTAGTAGGACACAAGTAGGCCTCCTAAAATTACTGCAATTACTAAGCCAAGAAAGACTATATTTTCATTCCTCAATTGAAGGAATGTAGGCGAAATGAGAATTTAAGGCCATTACCTTCTTCTTCTTTTTTCGTTTATCATGGTTTTTCTATCATCTTCTCAAATGAGCATTTATACTCTGAAATGAATTTTTCTACTTTATATGAGACCTTATTGTTGTGTTCATCTCCACATAAATAATCAATGTACTTATCCCTACGACTTAAGAATTTTGCAAGGACATGTTTAAGGTTGTGGAAGTGGGTGCTACTTGCAATCGATTTTGTAAAATCTCTAAGTGCATTAATAAAAGATTAACCAAATCAAATTCCTTTAAACTAACCAACATTTTTCTGTTTCTTTGGTGGCAGAGTTTTGGTTATTGCTACTAGGGACCTTTCCTTGGGTTTGGATCTCAGTTGATATTTTTTCCAGCCCCAGTATTATTTTCAAGTGATTGGGCAATATGTGAAGATTAAAAAGAAAGTAATCCTCTTTCAATTTCTACATGTGTAAACCTTGGTTTTTATGTTCTTTCTCTCATTCCCTCATGTTTTCTTCATTCAGTTACCCTTTTGGCTAAAACTCTGTGGTTCTTGGTAAAGATCTTGAAGAGGAATTTTCAATAGCAGAACATATCCTATTACTATTTTAGCTGTGCAGTGCTGGTGTCTAAACAATTGACAAATCTGGCCGTTTTCATCTTGGGAGAATATAAAGGGCTATGACTGCTGTGACAATTGACAAATCTGCACGAAATCATTAACAGTCACTAAAGAATGCAGGAAGATCACCCACATATCATGTTTCTCACCTGATAGATTTTCCATGTCCTCTTCACTTTCATACATTAGTTTCTCCCATGTTAGTATATGCGGTATTGGAGTATCTTGGAATCAAGTGGATGCCCTTTTACACATTAAAAAGTACCTCGGTTTATTAGTTTTTATTTTTATTTTTAGGAAATGTGGCATATTTTAGGAGTGACTCGTGAGAGATTAACGAGGTGTCGATTTTGTATTTTCCCATAGGTGAGGTACTAGATTTGACCGTTTTGGAAACCTGAGGAAAAAATAAATAAAAAAGTACAAACGAGGTACTAAAAAAATCCTTAACCCTAGTTTTTATAGCATGGATGCATTGCTAGAGATGATGCAGAACCTACACCAGACGACAATACTCATTAGCCACTTGGTTAGCCCAAGTAGCTATTGCAGGCCCAAAAGCCCACAATTGGGGCTGAATAGATTGGGCCCAAGCCAAGGGCCTGAGTCACATAAAGAACACTAGGAATATTTACAGTGAAGAGGATAACCTCCTCCAGGGATAGAGTCAAAAAGTTTTATGTGGAAGACCCAAAATTTTGTAACATATGTTACAAACAATATTTTGTTAAGCAGCTGGTTTACTAATTCTTCAAAAAAAATTTACCATTCGACATTAAAGCTTGTTCGTTATTTTTATGACAAAAAACTAAATCAATTTAATTGGTTTTTGCGGTTTTGACTGTTAATCTTTAACAAGTTTTTATTATAGTTTGACCATTTGATTATTAGCAAATGTTTTAAGGTTTTTTGATGTTACGATTGTTTTGTTCGTAATTGCCTTTAGTAAACTATTGAGAAATATAGAGGGACACTAGCTTTCTCATATTGCAAGCACCCTTACCTTCATCAAAACTGCCAAATAGCACGGAAATAGGATGGAATAGTGGTGTTGTGGAACCACGTCAGAATCTTATGATGATTGCTATCCCAATCAATGAGGTGAGTAAGGAAAGCTTCATGAATTTAAGTAGCGCCTTTAATGGGCTCTTTGGCGTCCCCAGTCCCATAAAACAAATGCTTGCAACCTTTAAGAAAACTACACTTAGATTGGGACTAGGCATCTAGAGATTTGTGTCATCTAGAGATTTCAAATGCCAAATCAGAGTGTAATTTGTGCCATCTAGAGTATAGTTTAAGTCGTCCAATATAGCATGAACATGATAAAGAATGACGTTTTGTGCCATATGAAATCAGGATGAAAAGATAAGTAGAAAACACCTTGCCAACCCTTGCAACAACAGTCAAAGTCAATCTTCAACCATCAAACAATGTGGTCAAAGTCAACGGTGAAATCAGGCTTGACAAAGTGCTGGCATGGCAGGGTGCTGATGTGGTAGAAGCATTGACATTGCATAGGTGCTGATGTGGCACTAGTGTTGACGCTACACTAGGGCTAACGTGGCCTAGAATTGACATAGCGCTAGGGTTGAAAACCACATGGCGAAGGGTATGGAGAAGCTCTACTAGCACATGGCTTACGCGCCAAGGAGAAGGCTGCATGTGGAGTGTATGCATCACAAAAATAGAACTGCAACACGTTAGGGCTTAGATGGCGGTGTTCTCGGTGGATTGAACTTGGTGGCGGCGAATCTGTGGTTTGGTACAATGATCTAGGTAATTGGATCATCATGTCGGCAAGAGGTAGCACGATCTAATTCTTCGAACGGTGCATGGTAGCTCCAATGGTAGCATATTCGGCCACTCTGGACAGTCGTCTTCCAAGGTTTCAAACAAGGATTTGTTGAGAATTTGATTTTTTAATGACAATGTGACAATAAATTAAGCATTCAATATATTTTTCAATCATAACAAATCAAACAAAGTAAGCATTTGATATAAACAAAAATCATAATGAGTCAAAATAAACTTGTCACATGAAATTATTCTGAAATTAAAAAGCATCCCCAAAATTCTGTCTTTAATCTATGAAGAACAATTGATAAAAATACTAGACTTCACCCCTAGCCTTAGCTGAAGGCTTAGGTACTCATAATATTAAAATACTTAACAATGTATAAATAGAAAGACATAAAAAAGAAATAACTTCAATATTAAGAATAAATCCCTAAATACTCAACAATAGTCGCATGAAGCCCTCTGCTTTGTTATTTTCTTTTCTTTTATGCAATATGGCCTCTTCTCTCAGCCAAGACCGACGCTGTGGCTCTTCTAATTTTCAAAATAAAAAGAATCCTTTTATAGGGGATTTGTAGTCGGTCTTGATCTTTTGTGTCGCATGCAGTGTCCAATTTCTTCTATTTTCTTGTTTTATTGCGGGCCCCACGTTAGCTTTTCTCCTTTTAAGTCTTCTTTCTTCATCTATGTTTGACTAGTTACTACCTACGCATGGCTTTGCAAATTCATGAGAAAAGTCTCCTTCGGCTTTGTTTTCTTTTATTCTTTTTTTTTCCCCTAGAAAAGGCAATAACTTGCACTATAATATGATTTTAAGCTCGCATTTAATAATTAAATATTATTCCACAATTAAATATAAAATGCAAGAATTAATATAAAATAAGGTTGGATAAAGCATATTTTAATAGACACTTTAATTTAAGCTATTATGCTCCCCCCCCCAAGTCTCTAGCAATTCAAAACAAAGCATCAGAACAAGGACTCAAGGAAAGAAAAAGTCAAAATACTAACAACTACCAAAGAAATTTCCCGCTCCTTCACAACTCAATGTGAATGAATATTTTAGTTAACGCAAACACTCTCTCAGTGTCCAAATAAACATGAAATAGAATTTCTATTGGAAAGTATGTTTTGATTCAAGCCTTATCGGTGTTAACACTCAACAATTAAAATCACTCAAAAATAGGTGTAACACTCTCAAGAATATGTGAGTGGAATAATGTAAGCAAAGGCAAATATCTCATATATAAATCATATAAAAAATGCTCAAGCAAGAAAGAACAATTAGTCTCATGAAAGGATGCCGAAAATAATTTACACCACACTCATTGATTAGTCATGAACATGTCTGAACCATACACTCCTTAAGATCAAATAAGGACTTTTATTGGGACATAACATAGGGTTAAAGAAAAGGGAAATAAATAACAAAAAGGTGATGGTAAAAGTGAGAAGTATTTCAAGATAAATGGGACTTCGGCTTCTTTTGTATGTTAAATCAATTTCTCTCTCCAATTTTCTTTCAATAAAGCACTTTTATGTCTTTTCCATGGTATACCTTCCACCCTTGAGCATCAACTTTTTTTTTTTCTTCTTCTCTTTCAATCTTTTCTTTTGATCTTTTTTTTTATCTTCATCTTCTTTTGAATCACAAATCCACCACTCTGAAATAATTTGATAAAATTCATTCTTGAAACACTTGAGAAAGGGTTTAAGAAAGAAGCAAAACCTTTTTTTTTTTTGAGCATGAAGGCAATGACAATCTTTAGCAGAAGTAGCATAATGAACTTAAAACATAAAACTCATGCTAAAGAAGCAAAACCTTTTTTTTTTTTTTTTTTTTGTGAAAATATAAAATAAAGAAAACAACACAAAATCAACGACAAACATCAAGCATCAAGCTCCTCCCCCTAAAACTTACATTGTCCCTAACGTAACAAAATAAAGCAAATAAGTAAAGATTAAGGAGATCCACTACAAAAAACAGGGACTTTATTGACGTGGCAAACAGTAACTCATGTTTGCCACGTCAATAATTTTTGACGTGTCTAAATAAACACGTCAATAAAAAATTTATTGACGTGTCGGATTTTAACACATCAAAAAGTTTTGACATGTCTAAATGCCACGTCAAAAAATTTTGATGTGTTCCATTGACACGTCAAAAATTTTTGACGTGCCTTTATTCCACACATCAATAATTATAACTAGTTATAATTATAATTTGGTAGTAAATTAATTATACAATATGTATTAAAAAAAATTAGGTAGTAAATTAATTTTAATTGGTATGAAAAATTAATTGGTTAACAAAATTAGATAACAATATTAATCGCACCTATATTAAGTAACAAAATTTAATTGGTATATGTATAATTGGTATATGTCGTCATATATTAAGAGATATATTCAAACCCATTAAAATTTTATAAAACTAGTTAATGCTCTTGTCTCTTATATGCAATGTTTTCACTATATATGGTTATTATATGTGCTTTGAATTCTTTAATTTATGGTTATTAATAAATATTAGGTAACAAAATATATATGGCTATTAATTAATACTAAAAATTATGCAATGCTTTCACTATATATGGTTATTATATATATATGTGCTTTATATTCTTTAATTTACGGCTATAAATTAATAGTTGGCAACAAAATATATATGGTTATTAATTAAAGTGATATAGTATTAATACATATCACGTTTTCAATATTGTAGGAATATTAATACATATATGTATTATCATAGTTTTAAGTATATAGTATTTTTTAAAAAATAAGTGATCATATAATTTTTTTCTCTTATTATTTTCAATATACTTTCTTGACGTGTCAAACGTAACTCGTCAATAATTTCTTGACGTATCACATTTTGACGCGTCAATAATTATTGACGTGCCATTTTAACACCTCAATAATTGTTGACGTGTCATTTTGACACGTCAATAATTATTGATGTGCCATTTTTTAACACGTCAAAAATTAATTAATTAATAATATTAATTATTTGTACCTATATTAAGTAATAAAAATTTTTCTGTTGAGTGTGTGGGCCGGAGTGGAGGTCTCGCTTTATTATGGAGGGAGGATTTGGACTTGGAGATACAAAACTATAGCCAAAGACACATCAATGCTATAGTGACACCTAAAAGAGGAGGGGAGAAGTGGAAAATAACGGGTTTTTATGGCAATCCTGAGTTACACAAACGACATGAGGCGTGGGCCCTTATGCGCCACCTTGCAGGGATTGATCCCAAGCCTTGGATTTGTTTTGGAGATTTTAACGAGGTGACGGACAGATCAGAAAAAAGGGGAGGCGTAGAAAGGGCAGTGGGTCAAATGGATGCTTTTAGGAGTGCTCTATCTTTTTGCGAGCTATCTGATCAAGGATGTAATGGAGCCAATTTTACATGGAATAATGGCCAAGAAGGGGACTCATTTATACAAGCCAGGCTTGACAGAATGGTTGCAACTGCTGAATGGTGTGCCATCTTTCCAGTAGTGTCCATTGAGACCGAAGCCGTCCTAAATTCAGATCATTTACCATTAATGATGTACACGGGTGGGCTGGAGCAGCGGAGGCACGGAAGATTTCGTTATGAGGCACAATGGGCCAAGGAAAAAGGTGCAAAACAGGTGGTGAAGCAAGAATGGAGAAGGAAATTAAATGGGACGAATAAATGGCAAGATATGAAGAAGAAATTAAATGGGTGTGCAAGAGGTCTCTTTCAATGGAGGAAAAAAGAGTTTGGAGCTACAGAGAAAATACTGCAGGAAAAAAACCAGCAACTGGAAATACTACAGCATGGCATGCAGTGTACAGATAGAGAAAAAATTAAAAGCCTGCAACGTGAAGTACAAGGCCTGCTGGACAAAGAAGAATTAAAGTGGAAACAAAGCTCCAAAATAGCATGGCTTAAAGAAGGGGACAAAAACACAAAATTCTTCCATGCTTGTGCGACCCAAAGAAAACACCAAAATGCAATCCCGAGTATCATTGATGAGACGGGGCGCAGGTGGGAAACAAAGGAGGAAGTGGAGCAGGCTTTTGTTAACTATTATTGCTCCCTGTTTACATCCGAGACACAAGTTGATCCAGCCATGTGTTTGGCCGAGTTGGAATGTCGTGTGACGGCTGAGATGAACGAAGTTTTGATGCAGGAATTTTCAAGGGAAGAGGTCGAGGCAGCATTAAACCAAATGTCACCACACAAGGCTCCCGGACCCGATGGTTTTACCGCAGGTTTTTACCAAGATCATTGGGATGTAGTGGGAGAGGAGGTATGTAATTCTGTCCTTGCAATATTGAATTCTGGCTGTGTAGATACGGATCTTAATTTTACTTACATAGCACTTATTCCTAAAACGGCAAACCCATCTAGGGTAACGGAGTTTAGGCCAATAAGTCTATGTAATGTATTCTATAAGATCATATCAAAAGTCCTTGCTAATGAATTAAAAGATTTTGCGAGTCCTATATTAAGTAATAAAAATCATCCAAGCGATCCCAACTTATAGTATGAGTGTTTTCTTGCTACCAAAGACTTTGTTAATTAATTGGTTAACAAAATTAGATAACAATATTAATAGGTACATACATTAAGTAACAAAATTTAATTGGTATATATCGTCATATATTAAGAGATATATTCAAACATATTAAAATTTTATAAAACTAGTTAATGCTCTCTTGTCTCTTATATGCAATGCTTTCACTATATATGGTTATTATATGTGCTTTGAATTCTTTAATTTATGGTTATTAATAAATATTAGGTAACAAAATATATATGGCTATTAATTAATAATTGAAATTATGCAATGCTTTCACTATATATGTTCTTTATATTCTTTAATTTATGGCTATTAATGAATAGTCGGTAACAAAATATATAAATATGATTATTAATTAATAATAAAAATTATGCAATGTTTTAATTATATGATGACTTTCTTGACATGTCACATGTGGAACGTCAGGAAATTCTTGACGTGCCACATGTGACACATCAATAATTTATTGACGTTTCTACTATAGACACATTAAGAAACCTCATCGAAACGCCAAACCAGCTGGACCCCTTTTTCTTTTCTTTTTTTCTGTCCCTCCTCTTTTTCTTTCTCCTCCCGCGTGCGCCCGCAGCCTTCCTTTTCAAATAAGTTGTCAGTTTTTTTTCTTTTCTTTTTCTTTTCCTCTTCTAGATGAGATCTCTTCCTTATTTTCTTTCCTTTCTCCTTCTCATTTCAACTAACTTCTTCTCCCAAATTCCTTCTTTTTGCTTATCTTTCGGTTCTCACTTATATATATATTCTTTTCTTCTTCTTCTCACGCCCACCTCCCTTGTTTGTAGCTTAAACAAAATAAAAGAAAAGAAGAGAAGGAACCTACGAGAGAAGAGGAGAAAAAGTGAAGAAGAAAGAGAAATGGAGAGAGAAGGGAAGGGGTCTGAATATTTGGGGATTTTAAGGTATAAATGCTTGAATTTGAGTTATTCTATATCCATTAGTCTCTTATATAGAAGTTTTTTTTTTTGTTAAATTTGCTAACCCATTTTTAGATTTGTTCTTCCATATTATTTGGAGGTTTGAAGTATTTTAGGAATTTATACGGGATGTTTAGAGATCGAATACTTGTGTAGTGAATCCATGATGAGATTTTGGGAATTTTCCTTCAATAGTTAGATATATATGGGTGTTCAACATTTGTAGGGAGTTATATGGGTTTTAAGTTGCAACTGGATTTTTGATGATAAACTAAACATGAAGTAAATTTAATTGACAAAAAACTTCCAGAATTTTTTTTAAAAAAAATTATGATTTTTTTTTAAAAGAAATTATTAATTTTTAAAAAATATTTTTAAAACTTTAGGACGTGTCAAAAAGTCGCAGGTCAATAATTTATGACATGTCAATAATTTTTTTGACGTGCCACTTTTTGAGCGCGTCAAAATTTTTTTTTGACGTGCCAATTTCTGACACGTCAGTAATTTTTGATGTGTCAAAATTGGCACGTCAAAAAATTGGAATTTTTGACACCCACCTTATTAACCTTTGACACACGTTAAAAAAGGTTTCTTACATGTCAATATGCTTGACACGTCAGAAACTATTGGTCAACAAAAACCTTTTTTTTTTTTTTTTTTTTTTGTAGTGAGAGTGCCTTGAAGTGGTGAAAGAAATTGACACTTGTTACCTGCGAAAAAAATTTAAGCCACGAAAAAATTATTTAAGCAAATTATCCCTTCTAAAACAAAAGAATCGTCCGAGTTTAATTAATTTTAGAACAAAGATTATTTAAAAGGTTAATTACAAGTTGACATTTTTAAATGTAAAATAGTTCACATGCATGCATGAAAACATGTGTATATGAGATGTACCATAATTAGAAGACAAAAGAACAATATAGAAGGAAGACAGCAAAGGTGCTTAGAAATACCTGTTTCCCAAATACATCCAGGATAAATTGGCCACTTCTTTTAGGGCTCTCTTCCACCCCTCCACCTTCATTTCATCATCGTTGAACTTTTTTGGAAGTTCAATGAATGCTTCTCCAACCCTATTGGTTTGATGCCGTACTTCTGAAGGATTTATGTCATAGAACAGTGGTAGAACTAGTATCTCCCTTGTCTTTCTGCACTCGAGGATCTTCATCAGCTCGTCCAAGCACCATCAGGATGATGCGTAGTTTTTAGATAGTACAATGATCGAAATCTTTGACTCTTCAATGGCTTTGACAAGTGCCGGTGAAATTTCCTCTCCGCTTCTAAGTTTGTCATCCATGAAGGTGTTGATTCTTTCTCGACATAAATCTGTGTATAGATGAGCAGTGAATGTTTTACGAGTATGTTCGCCTCTAAAGTGACGGAGCCACGAGGAGACCAATAAGAGCGATGGCCCCAACTAAAGCTGGAAAAAAAAAATTAAGTCTAATATGTTTGGCTAATGGCCCCTCCAAAAATAGTCAACAACCCAACAGTTAGCCTGTACGTGGTTGTGTGCACAAGTTCAAGTTGTTTCTCTTTAATGTAGTGGGTTTGCCATTTGCAGCAGAAAACTCCCATAAAGCTGGTCAAAGTCCACCTTTATAAGCTTGTTGCCATTGCCGACTTGCATGTGACAACTTGCATTATTATCTTGACAAACTTGCATAATTAGGCAGGTATAGCTAGCGGTTCTGCATTTCTCTCTCAATTTTTTCTCCTAACTAGTACTCTTGTAACTTCGTCCATGGCCTTCCACACAGCTTCTTAGTCATTCTCTTCTTCCATATTTCAATGGGATGTATTCTTGAGTTTTAGAGGTGAAGATACTCATAAAACTTTCACAGGTCATCTATACACAGATTTACACCGAAAAGGAATCAACACCTTCATGGATGACAAACTTCGAAGCGGAGAGGAAATTTCACCAGCACTTATCAAAGCCATTGAAAAGTCAAAGATTTTGATCATTGTACTCTCTAAAAACTACACATCATCCCGATGGTGCTTGGACGAGCTGATGAAGATACTCGAGTGCAGAAAGATAAGGGAGATACTAGTTCTACCACTGTTCTATGACGTAAATCCTTCAGAAGTACGACGTCAAACCAATAGGGTTGGAGAAGCATTCACTGAACTTGCAAAAAGGTTCAACGATGATGAAATGAAGGTGGAGGGGTGGAAGAGAGCCCTAAAAGAAGTGGCCAATTTATCCCAGATGTATTTGGGAAACAAGTATTTCTAACCACCTTTGCTGTCTTCCTTCTATATTGTTATTTTTTCTTCTAATTATGGTACATCCCATATACACATGTTTTCATGCATGCATGTAAACTATTTTACATTTAAAAAAGTCTACTTGTAATTAACCTTTTAAATAATCTTTGTTCTAAAGTTAATTAAACTCAGCCGATTCTTTTGTTTTAGATGGGATAATTT
The DNA here is from genome assembly GCA_016403345.1 of Corylus heterophylla. Classification (NCBI taxonomy): domain Eukaryota; kingdom Viridiplantae; phylum Streptophyta; class Magnoliopsida; order Fagales; family Betulaceae; genus Corylus; species Corylus heterophylla. The sequence goes on along the minus strand of CM028145.1, from coordinate 13,264,142 downwards.
GCTTAAATAACATTTTCATGACTTAAAAAAAAAAATGGAAAATGAACTTTCCATTTGTTGCACATATATGGGGTTGTTTGTCAAACTCCTCCCCACCCCTAAATACTATTCACTTCCTTTTTTCAAAAAAATCAACATTAAAACATTTTTATATTTATATCACATCATTTATTTTTTACTACTATTAAAATAAAAAAATCCCTAGAAAACAAAATTTTCTAGTTTTCAATACCACTTTTTCTCTTTTCTATACCAATTAATATTATTATTATTAATATTTTACAAAAAGTATGAACAGTGCTATGGTGCATAACAAACCCCCTTAGAGTTATGTATCACTAACTTTTCTTTGTAGTCCTACTTTTTAATTCATAATTTCTCTTCTTTTTATCTGAAGGTAACTCATTAGTTAGTATGTTTTGTTATCTTTTTGTATCGGTAGGAATGAACCTAAATTTCTTGACGAAATCATCGAATGGGTGAATTCAAAATTAGTTAGTAATACATACTTTCAAGTTGCTCAATATCCAATTGGAAGAAAGTCTCGTGTACAAGGATATGAAGTCGCTTTTAGATATAGAGAATAATGACAACACAAGCATGATAGGGATCTTCGGAACTGGCGGGATTGGTAAGACAACTCTTGCCAAAGCCATCTACAACTCGATTGCTTCTCATTTTGAAGATAGTTGTTTTCCTGAAAACATTAGAGAAACTTCCAACAAAAAGGGCCTGATCCATTTGCAAATTAAACTCATTTCTAAAATCCTAGGAGGTTCGAGTCAAATGGTTGACAATGTTGATCAAGGAATTACTTTGATACAACAAAGGCTTCGCTTAATAAGGATACTTCTAGGTCTTGATGATTTGGATCATTCAGACCAATTAGAAAAGATAGTTGGAAAAGGCAATTGGTTTGGTTTAAGAAGTAGAATCATCATAACAACAAGAGATAAACATTTACTAACTAAACATCAAGTTTTAACCAACGAGGTGAAGGAATTGGGTTACTTCAAAGCTCATAAGCTCTTTAGTTGGCATGCCTTTAATAGAGATAGACCTAATGATGATTATGTGAAAGTCACAAACGATGTAGTGTGTTATGCTGGAGGATTGCCACTAGCTTTGCAAGTGCTAGGCTCAAGTCTAAAAGGTAAAGATATCTTTTACTGGAAAAGTAAATTGGACAAGTACAAAATAATTCCTCACAATGATATTCAAAAAAGACTTCAAATAAGTTTTGATAGATTAGATGAAAATGCAAAGAATATTTTCCTTCACATTCCATGTTTCTTCAAAGGAGAGAATGTAGAATATGTCACAAAAATACTAGATAGTTGTGGTTTTCACTCATATAGTGGCATCGAAGAGCTAAAAGATAAATGTCTCATAACTGAGTTTTTGGATAAATCATTGGTGATGCATGACTTGCTGCAAGAAATGGGTAGAGAAATTGTTCGACATGAATCACCCGAAGAACCTGGCAAGCACAGTAGATTATGGTTTCATGAAGATGTTTGTCATGTTCTAGAAGAAAATATGGTAAGAATTATGTTAAAAATCCCTTTAAACTTTACATTTGTTTCTTTTTCAAGAGTTAAGCTACTAGGAAAATATATATTTACAAAATAACAATATTGCTTCAAGTTAGATGGTTATCTGACTTCAAGGGTTGAATATTCATGTAAAAATTGTGATGTTCACAATAGAAGGAGAACATGTAAGGTTAATCCCACCTTGAGAAAAAAAAAGTCCCAATGAGAAATTCTAATTAAAAGTTATACTGAACTTTATAAAAAGTTTAAATATAATTCTTGGAATTTTTTTTTTTTTTTGGTAAAAACACATTTCTCAAAACAAACTACGATAAAAAAAAATACAAAAAATACAAATAAAAAATACATTTTACAAAAAATTAAATACAAAACTTTTAGGGAATGTCCTACAACTTCATAATCGAAAATTTTGCAAACGCATACTTCTAGCTATTTAAAGTGAGAAGGTTGGTCTTAACAATACATACATACAACCTTTGTCAATTTTTACAATTTTTATTAGTATCTTGCCTTTTCTTTTATGAACAAGTAAGGGTAATATGTAAATATAAATATAACATAAACATTCATTTTGAGAATGTGATCATCAGTCACTTTAATGCATTCCAAATTACTCATTTTGAATGACTGGATATACAGGATAACATAATTGTAGAAGGTGGACAAGATGAAGAACATCCTCACTATCAAGTTGCAATAATTGTTGGAGTTTACAGTGATGGTAATGAAATCTATTGTCCTCATGGAGATTACCATCAAACTTGCTATGGATCATTGCGCTCTGATGAAGTATGGTTGCATTCCTATGTTCTTCCATAAGATTTTAAGCTAAAGAGAGGAGATAATCTTCGAGTTTGCTTAAGTATTTTCCAGTATCATACAAGTTTGAATTTTATATCTGTGAAACATTCAACGTTAGTGTTTTTAGAAGTTGCGGATTCCATTTGGTATGAAAGCATGAAGAAAAAGTGATAGATTTAATTCAACCTTCAAATAGATGCCATGATGATGATGATGAATGATGATGGCAACTTGGAATCCAAATTTTACCCACAACAAAAGCGACATTCTTCAACACCTAGCACTTAGAATTCGTATGAAGAGAATAATGTAATTAAGGTGTGATTTACTTATCTCTTTTTCAAATCCGATTTTCTTACCCCTTTTAAATTACTATTGCTTAATTTTTTACGGTCTTGTTCGTGCTTTTATATATAGTTTTCTGCTTTACGATTTTGGAGGCATAAATTCATCAACAATGAAAACTAGTAAATTCTTGACCTGCTTGGCATATCGAAGGAGTTCCTTTTGCTTTGGCTTTTGTGTGTTTTACGGGACTTGGACAATCTGGCAGGCAACTCACATGTTGTAACTTCTACTTCAGATGTCACGTTAGTGATTTTACTCGCCATAGCCTCTCTTTATAATTCTTTTTTTATTTATGTTTTTGTTTTTTGTGCAAGTATTATGCTCTTTTGGCACATCTTAATCATGGCCATGCTCTTTTATAAGATTGGAGTTAACCCGATATGCAATTTTGCTAATTGTTGAGAAAGGAAATTATTTCCTTTCTTCAAGGTCTAGTTAGATTTTCTTCACAATTTTTTTTTTTTTCTGTCTTTCTTTATATTTTTGTTTTTTAAAAAAAAAAAAAAAATTTAAGCAACAACTACAAAGAGAAAAATAAAAATAAAAATAAAATTAGCTTGATATAGTGACACAATATAATAAATGGAGAAAGGATCATATTATCTATATGTAAATTAACCAATGAATGAGTTCCATGACCATTTATATTTATTACAGAAAAGCACAATCATCATTCTTAGTAGGACACAAGTAGGCCTCTTAAAATTACTCCAATTACTAAGCCAAGAAAGACTCTATTTTTTCATTCCTCAATTGAAGGAATGTAGGCAAAATGAGAATTTAAGGCCATTACCTTCTTCATCTTTTTTCATTTATCATGGTTTTTCTATCATCTTCTCAAATGAGCATTTATGTTCTGAAATGAATTTTTCTACTTTATATAAGACCTTATTGTTGTGTTCATCTCCACATAAATAATCAATGTACTTATCCCTACGACTTAAGAATTTTGCAAGGACATGTTTAAGGATGTGGAAGTGGGTGCTACTTGCAATCGATTTTGTAAAATCTCTAAGTGCATTAATAAAAGATTAACCAAATCAAATTCCTTTAAACTAACCAACATTTTTCTGTTTCTTTGGTGGCAGAGTTTTGATTATTGCTGCTAGGGACCTTTCCTTGGTTTTGGATTTTAGTTGATATTTTTTCCAGCCCCAGTATTATTTTCAAGTGATTGGGCAATATGTGAAGATTAAATAGAAAGTAATCCTCTTTCAATTTCTACATGTGTAAACCTTGGTTTTTATGTTCTTTCTCTCATTCCCTCATGTTTTCTTAATTCAGTTACCCTTTTGGCTAAAACTCTGTGGTTCTTGGTAAAGATCTTGAAGAGGAATTTTCAATAGCAGAACATATCCCATTACTATTTTAGTTGTGCAGTGCTGGTGTCTAAACAATTGACAAATCTGGCCGTTTTCATCTTGAGAGAATATAAAGGGCTATGACTGCTGTGACAATTGACAAATTTGCACGAAATCATTAACAATCACTGAAGAATGCAGGAAGATCACCTACATGCATATCATGTTTCTCACCTGATAGATTTTCCATGTCCTCTTCACTTCCATATAGTAGTTTCTCCCATGTTAGTATATGTAGTATTGGAGTATCTTGGAATCAAGTGGATGCCCTTTTACACATGAAATTAGTACCTCGGTTTATTATATTTTATTTTTTATTTTTAGGACACGTGGCATATTTTAGGAGTGACATGTGAGAGATTAACGAGGTGTCGATTTTGTATTTTCCCATAGGTGAGGTACTAGATTTGACTGTTTTGGAAACCTAGAGGAAAAAAAAAAAAAAAGTACAAACCGAGGTACTAAAAATATACTTAACCCTAGTTTTTATAGTATGGATGCATTGCTAGAGATGATGCAGAACCTGCACCAGACGACAATACCCATTACCCACTTGGCCAGCCCAAGTAGCTATTGCAGGCTCAGAAGCCGACAATTGGGGCTAAACAGATTGGGTCTAAGCCAAGGGCCTCAGTTACATAAAGAACACTAGGAATATTTATGGGGAAGAGGATAACCTGCTCCAGGGATAGAGTCAAAAAGTTTTATGAGCAAGAGTCAATGTTTTGTAACATATGTTACAAACATTATTTTTTTAAGCAGTTGGTTTACAAATTCTTCAAAAAAATTTACCGTTAGACATTAAAGCTTGTTCATTATTTTTATGTCAAAAAACTAAATCAATTTAATTGGCTTTTGCGGTTTTGACCGTTAGTCATTAACAAGTTTTTATTATAGTTTGACCATTTGATTATTAACAAATGTTTTAAGGTTTTTTGATGTTATGACCGTTTGGTCCGTAATTGCCTTTGGTAAACTATTGAGAAATATTGAGGGACACCAACTTTCTCATATTCCAAGCACCCTTACCTTCATCAAAACTGCCAAATAGCACGGAAATCGGATGGAATAGTGGTGTTGCGGAACCACGTAAGAATCTGATGATGATTGCTATCCCAATCAATGGGGTGAGTAAGGAAAGCTTCATCAATTTAAGTAGCTCCTTTAATGGGCTCTTTGGCATCCCCTATCACATAAAAGAAAAGCTTGCAACCTTTAAGAAAACTACACATAGATTGGGACCGGGCATCTAGAGATTTGAGTCATCTACAAATTTCAAATGCAAAATCAAAGTGTAATTTGTGCCATCTAGAGTGTAGTTTGTGCCATCCAATATAGCCTGAACTTGATAAAGAATCAAGTTTTGTGCCATATGAAATCAGGACGAAAAGAAAAGTAGAAAACACCTTGCCAACCCTTGCAATAATAGTCAAAGTCAATATTCAACCATCAAACAATGTGGTCAAAGTCAACGGTCAAGTCAGGCCTAACAAAGTGCTGGCATGGCAGGGTGCTGATGTGGTAGAAGTGTTGACGTTGCATAGGTGCTGACATGGCACTAGGGTTGACGCTACACTAGGGCTAACGTGGCCTAGAATTGACATAGCGTTAGGGTTGAATGCCACATGGCGAAGTGTAAGGGGAAGCTCTACCAGCACGTGGCTGACGTACCAAGGAGAAGGCTGCACGTGGAGTGTATTCATCAAAGATAGAACTGCAACACGTTAGGGCTCAGATGGCGGCATTCTCGGTGGACTAAACTTGGCGGTGGCGGATATGTGGTTTGGTGCTATGATTGAGGTAATTGGATCACCGTGTCGGCAAGAAAGAATTGATGTGTTGGCAGAAGGTTACAAAGAGACAAAATTGTTCCTTAATTCAACAAAAGGCCCACCAAATAAAGGTCCTCCAAGAACAGCCAGTAATAACGTATATGTCCCTTATCCAAAAATTATAGCAAGACCTACATACCCTATTGGAGTTGGAAGATGTACACTGGAGGCATCGAGCCAAGCTAGATTGGTTGAAGTTTGGGGACCGTAACACCAAATTTTTTCATGCTAGTGCAAACCAACAACGCCGGAACAATTTTATTCATATAATTACTGATGAGGAGGGGTAAACCTTTGAAGAGCCGGAAGAAATAGGTGATGCTTTTGTTTATTATTTCACTAACCTTTTTAGTGCATCTGTTCCTGGAGACGCTTCACAATGTCTTGCAGCTTTGGAAAGGAAAATTACCCCAGACATAAACAAGGAGTTATTGAATGAGTTCACAATGGATGAAGTAAGTCAGGCTTCGAACCAGATGGCCCCTTTGAAAGCTCCAAGACCAAAAGGTTTTGCAACTTGTTTTTTTCAAAAACATTGGGCAACTGTTGGTGAACAGCTTAGCCAAGCTGTATTATTTTCTTTGAATAATGGTATTCTTAATAAAGAGTTGAATTTGACGTATATTGTTCTTATCCCAAAAATCACCAATCCCACTTGTGTGACTGAATTCCGGCCTATAAGCCTATGCAATGTGGTCTATAAAATTATCTCAAAGGTTCTAGCAAATAGATTGAAGAAAGTTTTACGTGAGATTATTTCCATGAATCAGAGAGCATTTATCCCAGGGCGTTGGATAACTGACAATGTACTTGCTGCATATGAAACATTACACATAATGCAGTCAAGAATGTGGCGGCAAAGTGGATTTATGGCTATTAAGCTTGACATGAGTAAAGCTTACGATAGGGTGGAATGGGGGTTCCTTAAGGTGGTAATGCGGGCACTTGGTTTTGATGATAGATGGATCGAGCTCATTATGATGTGTGTAACTACGGTCACCTATTCGGTCGTGGTTAATGGTACTCCGACAGGTCAAATGCGCCCATCACGGGGTATTCAACAAGGGGATCCAATATCACTGTATATATTCCTTATTTGTGCCAAAGCCTTTAGTGCTCTCCTTCACCAAGCGGAACAACAAGGAGTCTTAACGGGAGTCCCCACTTCCAAAAAGGGCCTTAGAATTAACCACCTTTTCTTTGTAGATGATAGCCTACTTGTTTGTAGGGCATCGATACAACATTGGCATCGGATGACTGAGATTTTGAGGTTATACGAGGCGGCATCTGGGCAGAAATTGAACAAAGAGAAGACTTCAACTTTTTTTTTTCAGCCAAAACACCTCAAATGAGGCCAAAAATGAGATAACTAAAGAGGCGGGGATTCCAGCCATACAAAGGTATGACAAGTATTTGGGACTCCCAGCCTTGGTGGGCAAATCTAGAACTAAAGCTTTTTAGAGTATTAAGGATTGAGTTTGGAAAAGACTACAAGATTGGAAACTGAAGTTCCTGTCCCAAGTAGGGAAGGAGATTTTACTGAAGGCGGTTATTCAGGCTATTCCCACATACAGCATGAGTGTATTCCTTTTACCGAAAGGGTTGTGCAAGGAGATTAATACACTTATGCAAAACTTTTGGTGGGGTCAAAAAGAGAGCGAAAATAGGATCCATTGAATGAGTTGGGCCCACATGGGAGTGTCAAAACAGAGAGGTGGTATGGGTTTTAATGATTTACTAAGCTTTTTAATAAAGCATTACTAGCAAAGCAAGGTTGGAGATTGTTGCAATTTTCGAACAGCTTGACAACTCAATTCATAAAAGCTAAGAACTACCCAGGGTCAAATTTTCTATAGGCAAGCCTGGGCTCAAAGCCATCTTTTGCTTGCCGAAGCATTTTTGGAGCTCGGGATCTGCTCCATGAAGGTTTGATTTGGAGAATCAGCAATGGGCACTGCATCAGAATTTGGGGGGATAGGTGGATTCCGAACCCAACTACATACACGATCCAATCTCCACCTAAGAAACTTGATCCTAGTGCTATGGTAAAGGAACTGATTGACTTAAACACTGGCTAGTGGAAACAAAGCTTGCTTCGGGAACTCTTTACACAAGAAGAGCTGTTCGCCATTAACTCTATACCAATCAGTGCAACCACACAACAAGACACTCAAATATGGAGGTGCACAAATACAGGGAGTTTCACTGTCAAGAGCACTTACCATTTAGCCAAGGAGTTGGACACAAACAGACAACCTAAGAGCTCAAGAAAGGTGGGGGACAATGTTTTATGGAGAATATTGTGAAAGCTTCCCCTGACAAATGCAGAAAAAAATTTCATGTGACGGGCAAGCCAGAATCTTCTTCCAACACGAGAAAATCTCCTTATGCGAAAGGTAGTTCCGGACCCCATGTGCCCTATATGTAATAATGAAGTAGAGACAGTATTGTGGGACTGCCCTTCTGTGAGAGATGTGTGGGTGGCGAGTCATAGGTTTCTACAGAAATTTTCACATGATGGTCCAGATTTGTTACAGGTGGCTAAGGAGATTTTGAGAAAATATGGGCAGGATCTTCTTTCCACTTTCATACGGACAGCAAGGAAGATTTGGCTTAGACGGAACAGTGCTGTCCATGTCGACAAATTTACCCATCCAAACAGAATTATCTTGGAAGTGGAAAACCTTACAGAGGAGTTTTCACGTCTCTTTGACACAGCCCAAACACGCATGGCTGACAACACTCCCTCACCAGAAGTACCTTGGATGCAACCGCCCCTAGGTTGGTGGAAAATCAATTGGGATTTTGCAATCGATAAGTCCCAGTGTCAAACAGGGATGGGGATGTTAGTAAGGGACCATACTGGAATGGTTATAGCAGCCAAGTGTCTCACCCGTACAGGTAATCTAGATCCGACAGTTGGGGACGCTTTGGCATCCCTTTATGCAATACACTGGTGCCAACATTTAGAGGGGAGGGCTATTATCTTAGAAGGGGACGTGAAGCAGGTAGTAGAAGCAATAAACTTTGACGTCAACAACGAAAGCAGATATGGACACATTGTGGAGGATATTCGCGAAACTCTACAAACGTTCCCAAGGTGGCGATGTGCTTTTGTAAACCGGAATGCGAATATTAATATTGCTGCTCATGGATTAGCTAAAGGGGCAACAAAACTTGTCATGGATAGGGAATGGAAGGGGAAACCCGGGCTGTATCTGTGATATTATTGAGAGGGAGAAAATTACTCTATCTCAAGATTAATTTATGAAAGTTACAAATTTTCCTAAAAAAAAAAAAAAAAAAACAATATTAATTTGTACCTATCTTAAGTAAAAACAAAATTTAATTGGTATATGTTGTCATATATTAAGAGATATATTCAAACCCATTAAAATTTTATAAAACTAGTTAATGCACTTATCTCTTATATGCAATGCTTTCACTATATATGGTTATATATATATATATATATATATGTGTGTGTGTGTGTGTGTGCACTTTATATTCTTTAATTCATGGGTATTAATTAATAGTAGGTAACAAAATATATATGGTTATTAATTAAAGTGATATAGTATTAATACATATCACGTTTTCAATATTGTAGGAATATTAATACATATATGTATTATCTTAGTTTTACGTATATAGTATTTTTTTTTTAAATAAGTGATCATATAATTTTTTTTCTTATTATTTTCAATATATTTTCTTGATATGTCAAATGTAACACGACAATAATTTCTTGACGTGTCACATTTTGACACGTCAATAATTATTGACATGCCATTATTTCACACGTCAAAAATTAATTAATTAATAATATTAATTATTTGTACCTATATTAAGTTACAAAATTTAATCAATTGGTGAACAAAATTAGATAACAGTATTAATTGGTACATATATTAAGTAACAAAATTTAATTGGTATATGTCATCACATATTAAGAGATATATTCAAACATATTAAAATTTTATAAAACTAGTTAAAGCTCTCTTGTCTCTTATATGGAATGCATTCACTAAAGATGGTTATTATATGTGCTTTGAATTCTTTAATTTATGGTTATTAATTAATATTAGGTAACAAAATATATACGGCTATTAATTAATAATTGAAATTATGCAATGGTTTCACTATATATGGTTATTATATATATGTGCTTTATATTCTTTAATTTATGGCTATTAATTAATAGTAGGTAACAAAATATATATGATTAATTAATAATAAAAATTATGCAATGCTTTTATTATATATATATATATATATATATATATATATATATATATATATATATGTGTGTGTGTGCGCGCGCGCACATGCTTAATTTGTATTCTTTAATTTATTTTGAAATAATTAATATTAGGTAACAAAATATATATGGTTATTAATTAGTAATAAAAATTATGCAATGTTTTAATTATATGATGACTTTCTTGACGTGTCACATGTGGCATGTCAAGAAATTCTTGACATGCCACATGTGACATGTCAATAATTTATTGATGTGTCTACTGTACACACGTCAAGAAACCTCATCAAAAAGGTGCCAAACCAGCTAAACCCCTTTTCCGTTTTTTCTGTCCTTTTCCCTCTTCTTTTTCTTTCTCCTCCCGTGTGCACCCACAACCTTCCTTTTCAAATAAGTTGACATTTTTTTTTTCTTTTCCTCTTCTAGATGAGATCTCTTCCTTATTTTCTTTCCTTTCTCCTTCTCCTTTCAACTGATTTCTTCTCCCAAATTCCTTCTTTCTGCTTGTCTTTCGGTTCTCACTTTTATATATATATATATATTCTTTTCTCTTTTGTTTTTTCTTCTTCTTCTTCTTCTCACGCCCACCTCTTGTTTATAGCTTAAACAACATAAAAGAAAAGAAGAGAAGGAACCTGCAAGAGAAGAGGAGAAAAGGTGAAGAAGAAAGAGAAATGGAGAGAGAAGGGAAGAGGTCTGAATATTTGGGGATGTTAAGGTATAAATGCTTGAATTTGAGTTATTCTATATCTATTAGTCTCTTATATAGAAGTTCTTTTTTTGTTAAATTTGCTAACCCACTTTTAGATTTGTTCTTCCACACTATTTGGGGGTTTGAAGTATTTTAGAAATTTCTACCAGATGTTTAGAGATTGGAGTACTTGTGTAGTGAATTCATGATGAGATTTCGGGATTTTTCCTTCAATAGTTAGATATATATGGGTGTTCAACATTTGTAGGGATTTATATGGGTTTTATGATTTTTTTTTAAAGAAATTATTAATTTTTTTTTAATATTTTTTTAAACTTTAGTGACGTGCCACTTTTTGACACGTCAATAATTTCTAACATGTCAACAATTTTTTTGATGTGCGACCTTTTGACACGTCAATAATTTATTGACGTGTCAGATATTGACATGTCAAAAAAAATTTTTGCCATGCCACTTTTTGACACGTCAATAAATTATTGACGCGGTGAAACTGCAACGTGAAAAAAATTTTAATGTGCCAATTTCTGACACGTCAATAATTTTTTACGTGTCAAAATTGGCACGTCAAAAAATTGAAATTTTTGACACCCGCCTTATTAACCTTTGACACTCGTCAATACTACCAAGTCAAAAAAGGTTTCTGACGTGTAAGTATGCTTAAACCCTTTTTTTTTTTTGTAGTGAGAGCACCTTGAAGTGATGAAACAAATTGACACTTGTTATCTGCGAAAGAAATTTAGAAAACAAGAAAAGAAACAAAAACAAAGATAACCTAAACTACGACACAAAAACTAACACTAATTGATTGTAGATCTTAACATGCACGATTCTCTATTTCATCTTTTTCTTGTCTGCAATCTTCCAACACATCATGCTTTTATAGTCATTCGCAACATCAAATGACTTACCCGCGTGGAAAGTATCAAGTTTTGATGGGTTTATCACAAGAAAGTCATTCTTCGATATTAAATGTCCATACTTGTCTGCCATTGGCAAGGGTTTTAATTTAACCTTCGGGACATTCTCACTTGACGGCAAAAGGTTGAGCTCATGAGGTGGTAATTCAATTATAGGCTTCCATACATTTACCTCTAATCCATCTATAGAGTCATCACAAAAAATAAAATCACAAGGGTTAGTCAAGCAGGAATCTACAATGTGACCATTAATTAAGCACTCAATATATTTTCGAATCATAACAAATCAAACAAAGTAAGCATTTGATATAAACAAAAATCATAATGAGTCAAAATAAACTTGTCACACAAAATTATTCTCAAATTAAAAAGCATCCCCAAAATGTATAAATAAAAAAACATAGAAAAGAAATAACTTGAATATTTAGAATAAATCCCTAAATACTCAACAATAGTTGCATGAAGCCCTCTGCTTTGTTATTTTCTTTTCTTTTATGCCGTATGGGCTCTTCTCCCAGCCAAGACGGGCGTTGTGGCCCTTCTCCTTTTCAAAATAACAAGAATCCTTTTATACAGGATTTGTAGTCGGTCTTGACCTTCAGTGTGGCATGTGGTGTCCAATTTCTTCTAGCCAAATGGACGATTTAATCCATTTGTAAAATAAACTTCTTTCTAAGATCCTAGGTGACGTAAGTCTAATGATTGACAATCTTGATCAAGGAATTACTTTGATACAATATATGCTTTGTTGTTAGAGGGTACTTCTAGTTCTTGATGATGTGGATCCATTAGTCCAACTAGAAAAGTTAGCAAGAAAAGGTAATTGGTTTGGCTTAGGAAGTAAAATTATCATAACAACAAGGGATAAAGATTTACTTCGTGTACACAGAGTTGATTCAATATACCAGGTGAATAAGTTGGATCACAATGAAGAACTTCAACTCTTCAGTCGACATGCCTTTAAAAGTGGCAAACCTAATGGTGATTTTATGGAACTCACTGAACATGTAATAGGTTATGCAAGGGGCCTTCCACTGGCTTTAGTATTGCTAAGTTTGGATCTATCTAGTAAAAGCTTGCATGAAAGGAAAAGTGCATTGGAGTGGGATAAAAGCATTCCAAATAAAAAATAAAAATAAAAAATCACGATATACTTAGAATAGTTTATGATGGGTTTGGATCTATCTAGTTATGCAAGGGGCCTTCCACTGGCTTTAGTACATGTAATAGGTTATGCAAGAGGCCTTTCACAGGCTTTAGTATTGCTGGGTTCGGATCTACCTAGTAAAAGCTTGCATGAATGGAAAAGTGCAGTGGAGAGGTATAAAAGCATTCCTAATAAAAAAAATTGACGATAGACTTAGAATAAGTTATGATGGGTTGGAGGACACTGTGAAAGATATTTTCCTTGACATTGCATATTTTTCAAAGGAGAAAAAGTAGGTAATGCATGGAAAATACTAGATGAGGGTGATTTCTTTTCAGATTATGGTATAAAAGTGCTTGTGGATAAGTCTTTCATATCTATTGATGAGTGTGAGAGATTAACTATGCATGACTTGTTGCAAGAAGTGGGTAGAGAAATTGTTCGACAAGAATCACCCAAAGAACTTGGCAAACGTAGTAGGTTGTAGTTTCATAAAGATGTTTCTAACAAATTATTAACAAATTACTCATTTTATTATTGGAATATATATATATATATATATATAAAGTGACACATGTCATCATTTTATTGGCTCTCATGTGGCACACTAACGGAATCCGTCAAGTGTTTTGATCGAATTTGACTATAGGGAGCAAATTGTTACTTATGAAAAAGAAACTATTGTAAATTATAAAAATTTTTCACATAAGTCTTAGCGTACTTTTTTCTAGGACATGACGAATATCTTTATGAAACTACAACCTACTACATTTGCCAGGTTCTTTGGGTGATTCTTGTCGAACAATTTCTCTACCCACTTCTTACAGCAAGGCATGCATAGTGAATCTCTCAAACTCATCAATAGATGTGAGAGACTTATCCACAAACACTTTTATACCATAATCTGAAAGGAAATCACCCTTGTCTTGTATTTTCCTGACATTACCTACTTTTCTCCTTTGAAAATATATGCAATGTCAAGGAAAATATCTTTCATAGTGTCCTCCAACCCATCATATCTTATTCTAAGTATACAGTGAATGTTTTTTATTAGGAATGCTTTTATACCTATTCAATGCACTTTTCCATTCATGCAAGCTTTTACTAGATAGATTTGAACCTAGCAATACTAAAGCCCGTGGAAGGCCCCTTGCATAACCTATTACATGTTCTATGAGTTCCATAAAATCATTGTTAGGTTCACCACTTTTAAAGGCATGTCGATTGAAGAGTTGAAGTGCTTCATTGTAATCCAACTTATTTACCCGGTATACTGAATCAACTCCGTGTGGATGAAGTAAATCTTTATCTCTTCTTGTTATGATAATTTTACTTCCTAAGCCAAACCAATTACCTTTTCTAGCTAACTTTTCTAATTGAACTAATTGATCCACATCATCAAGAACTAAAAGTACCTTCAAATACCAAAGCCTATATTGTATCAAAGAAATTCCTTGATCAAGATTGTTAATCATTAGACTTACGTAACCTAGGATCTTAGAAAGAAGTTTATTTTGCAAACGGATTAAACTGTCCATTTGGCCAGAAGTGTCTCTAATGTGTTCAAGAAAACAACTACCTTCAAACTGTGTGGCAATTGAGTTGTAGGTGGCTTTGGTGAGAGTTGTTGGGTGGTCCCTCTTATGTGGGGACCTCATGGACTACAACAAAACAAAGAGTTTTGTTTGTAGTAGAATTCTAACACACTATACGGTTGTTTATAAGAGAAAAATAAGGAGAAGTAAAGAAAGAGTGCAGCGCAGGGAGAGAAAGAAAAAGAAAAAGGAGAAAAAAAAGGGTTTCGCCCATTCACATCCGTCAGAGATTGGAGATTCGTTTGTGGTTCGATCTTGAAGCAATTTTAGAGTGTTGGTCCTGACAACGAATGCTACGTATTGACTGGTGTCGATCGTTGGAATTCCTCTCCAATCGCTCGGCTGCTAATACTTACTTGGTGAGATCTTTCTTTATTCTTGTTCCAATCCACTTTAGGGTGATGAATTTATGTTTAATCCAAGAATGCATATATTCTTGATGTAGTGATAACCTCTAGATATTTCTATGGGAAAGACAATTGTAAACTCATTATTGTTGATAGTGGAAGATTTAACTGGACTCCGTCCCGTGGTTTTTACCCTCGCACTGGAGGGTTTTCCACATAAAAATCTAGGTGTCTTGCTTGTGGGTTTGCTTGATTATTATTTTGCTACTGTGTTACTATTTAATTTGCACAAAGAGGGGTAGATTAATTCCGCTAAGCATCTAAAATTGGTGTTCACCCCTAACACATTATTTGGTAAACACCTATATATTCAACCTCAATATTGTTAGAAATAATGCAAAATGTGTTCCTATTAAATAGCCTAATTCTTAACAATTATAGGTGTGTTCGGAGTCTTTTTATATATTTTTTTTTCCAGTTTCCTTATGTTTTCTATGTATCTCATCTATAAAAATTAAGAAGGTTATATATATGTCGAGTCAATAAAATCTAAACATTTAATTAACTAATATTTATAATGTTTAATGAATCTAGATAATCTTTATTCAAGTTATAAAGAAAAACTAAATCCAGTATTTGTGATCTTAACCAAAATTCAATATCCAAAAAGAGTTGTCGTCCAAGTGAAACTGCAACTAAAGTCATTGCAAATCTTGTTTATAAGCTTTTAAACAAATGCACAAATTTGTGTTAGATATCATACCTTTAATAATGCTCAAAGCAGCAAGAGAAGATTGTGCAATATTTAGTCCAGCCATGAGGCAACCATGGTGATGTAGCAGTTGAAAAAGGAAGGAAGTGCAGGCCACGGTTGTGTAGAAGATCCTCACTGATCAATGCAAACATAATTGAGTAAACCTTCTTTCAATTTCTAAATGTGTAAGTAAACCTTGGTTTTTATGTTCTTTCATTCATCCCCTTATGTTTTTTGTTAAGTTGAGCTCATTGCCATGGAAAAGATCAACCAACTTTCTTATACGAATTGTCATTTTCACTTGGTTTAATTAGGACCACTACAAAAGGACCCCAATTCAAGGGAAGAATTTGATTTCAAGTAGCTTGTGGAGGCATTACAATCTGAATGTTCCATTGAAGAATTTGAGCTCTTTGTTGTAATTTCTAGAAAAATTTGGTTTCACCGGAACATGGTAGTTCATGGCGGGGATTTTAGACCCTAATGTTGTAGCAAAAGGGGCAGTGGAATCATATGAAGTATATAAGAAGATTGTAGGACAGGATGAAAAAAGAAAAAAAAAGAATCGTGAGCCTATCTATCCATGCTAGAAAGCCCCCCACGATAGTGAACACAGTCAATATCAAGAGACAAAACTGGAGAAAATATGGCCACATTGTGGAATCTGGATTATATCAAAGATGTTCAAAGTGGCAAATTGTTCATATAAAAAGGGAGACAAATTTTGCTGCCCATGAACTAGTCAAATTGGTTGTCTACCAAAGTATAGATCAGGTTTGGATTGAAAAAATTTCAAGATCTATCAGTGACCAAGTTTTGTTTGGGCGTTATGCTCTTATTTTTTGATATGAATAAAGAATCAAAGATGATGGAATTCTTTTCAAAAAAAAAAAAATTATTGTCACACTTATATACACCAAATATATATTTAAGAGAAATTAACAAGAATAAGTGAATATTTCCTTTGTTTGCATTAGTGCGAACGTTTCCTTTGACAACATTAAGTACCATATTACTTCCTTTTCTTTCTTCTTTTTTTTGTCTTCTACACTTTAAACCTAAACATGATTTGCTCATATGATTTCATTACACAAGTAATTTCCTTAGCTGTAGTTACCATCTTTTTCTCTTTCTCAGCGTTTACGGCAATCATATGATAATGGTTAACAGAGTCGAGAGAGGTCAGATAATTCTCTCAAATGCTTCACTCTGCCATTTCCTTCCACGTACGCTTGAATAGACAACAAACCCAATTCTCCAAATGGAAGTTACAAACAAAACACACAAGTCTTTCCTTACGTCTCCTCTTCTCTTCATTATGTTTCCTTCTTCCCTCTCTCCCACAAGGTGGACTTTGAAAAAATATAATAAAACAAAAGGAAATGCTAGGTGTTCTTCTAGTGTTCTCCTAGTGTCCTCCCAACTATGATGTGACTTTTAAAATCACCAATAGATTAAAAGTCAATAATGATAATCTCTAGATTTAAAGTCAATATTAAATCACCAATGGCTTTTAAAATGTTCTTTTTAAAATTACCAATAGATTTTGTTGGGATTTTCCATTAAATCCCAACAAAATACCCCTTTTTAGAAAAAAAATATTTAAATTTTTTTGCATGTTGTTAAATTCGAACCAACGCCTTAATCTTTGTAATTTTTTTCTTTTCTTTTTTTCCTAAAACAAATTGGAGTATATTGGAAAAATTTAGTGGATGGGTGAGATTGCAAACAATTGAAAGATAGATATACTAAATTGTGACAAATTAAACTTTAGGGGGACATTGCAAAAGTGATGACAATTCAAGGAGGTTAAAGTTTTCCCAAAAAATTACTTAAGACTCCATACGATAAGTATAAATGACAAATAACTCCCTATCTTGAACTTTTATTTGAAATTTTGACCAAAACCGTGCCCAACCATCCTAAATCCTTAGGGGTGGTTCGACTACCTCATTGGCCAATTTTGAGTGGTCCAACAAAACCCTATATATATTTTTTTGTTTTATATTTTTTTATTTATATATATTTTTTCTTTTGTTTTTTCTGTTTTTATTATAAGAAAAATGTACTGTATTATTATTAGTGCTAATATGACATTTGGGGATTGAGATCCCCTAGAATTCCCTTTAAATTTGAGATTTTTAGCCATTTATCTCATATAAGCGTCTAAAATAAGTCATGTTTCCTCATAAATGCTAAAACATGACTTATTTTAGACGTTTAGATGAGATGAATAACTAAATTTTTGAATTTGAGAATCTAAAATTTAAAGAGAATTCTAAGGGATCTCAATCCGCCATTTGGAGGGTTTTCTATGCATTTGAAGGGTTTTCTATAATAAGTTTAGACTGAAAATGAAGGTGGAGAGTTGTGTTATTTGTGCTCACATGAAGAGTTTTTAGAAGTGATGGAGCCACGTGGAGTCCAATAAGAGTGATGGCCCCAACTAAAGCTGGAAAAAAAAAATTAAGTCTTATATGTTTGGCTAATGGCCCTCCAAAAATAGTCAACAACCCAACAATTAGCCTGTACGTGGTTGTGTGCACAAGTTCAAGTTGTTTCTCTTTAATGTAGTGGGTTTGCCATTTGCAGCAGAAAACTCCCATAAAGCGGGTCAAAGTCCATCTTTATAAGCTTGTTGCCTTTGCCGACAAGTTTCTCATTTTTCTTTAATTTGATGTGTCGCGAGCATGTGACAACTTGCATTATTATCTTGAAAAATTTTCATAATTAGGGAGGTATACCTAGCGGTTCTGCAATTTTCTCTCAATTTTCTCTACTAACTAGTACTCTTGCAACTTCACCCATGGCCTTCCACACAGATTCTTCGTCATTCACTTCTTTCAAATGTCAATGGGATGTATTCTTGAGTTTTAGAGGCGAAGATATTAGTAAAACTTTCACTGCTCATCTATACAAAGATTTACGTCGAAAAGGAAATTTCATGGATGACAAACTTCGAAGCGAAGAGGAAATTTCACCGACACTTGTCAAAGCCATTGAAGAGTTAAAGATTTCAATCATTATACTCTCTAAAAACTACACATCATCCCGATGGTGCTTGGACAAGCTGATGAAGATCCTCGAGTGCATAAAGACAAGGGAGATACTAGTTCTACCACTATTCTATGACGTAAATCCTTCAGAAGTACGGCATCAAACCAATAGTGTTGGAGAAGCATTCACTGAACTTGTAAAAAGGTTCAATGATGATGAAATGAAGGTGGAGGGGTGGAAGAGAGCCCTAAAAGAAGTGGCCAATTTATCCAAGATGTATTTGGGAAGCAAGTATTTCTAACCACCTTTGTTGTCTCCCTCTATATTGTTCTTTTTTTCTTCTAATTATGGTACATCCCATATACACATGTTTTCATGCATGCATGATAACTATTTTACATTTAAAAATGTCTACTTGTAATTAACCTTTTAAATAATCTTTGTTATAAAATTAATTAAACTCGGCCGATTCTTTTGTTTTAGATGGGATAATTTGCTTAAATAACTTTTTGACGACTTAAAAAAAATGGAAAATGAACTTTCCATTTGTTGCGCACATATCGGGGTTGTTTGTCAAACTCCTCCCCACCCCTCCTTTTTACTACTATTCAAATAAAAAAATGACTACAAAACAAAATTTTCTACTTTTCAATACCACTTTTTCACTTTTCTATACCAATTATTATTATTATTATTATACAAAAAGTAAAGCCATCTACAACTCGATTGCTTTCACTTTGAAGATGGTTGTTTTCTTGAAAACATTAGAAAAACTTCCAACAAAAAGGGCCTGATCCATTTGCAAATTAAACTTATTTCTAAAATCCTAGGAGGTTCAAGTCAAATGGTTGACAATGTTGATCAAGGAATTACTTTGATACAACAAAGGCTTTGTTTAATAAGGATACTTCTAGTTCTTGATGATGTGGATCATTCAGACCAATTAGAAAAGATAGTTGGAAAAGGCAATTGGTTTGGTTTAAGAAGTAGAATCATCATAACAACAAGAGATAAACATTTACTAACTAAACATCAAGTTTTAACCTACGAGGTGAAGGAATTTGGTTACTTCAAAGCTCATAAGCTCTTTAGTTGGCATGCCTTTAATAGAGATAGACCTGATGATGATTATGTGAAAGTCACAAATGATGCAGTGTGTTATGTTGGAGGATTGTCACTAGCTTTGCAAGTGATAGGCTCGAGTCTAAAAGGTAAAGATATCTTTTATTGGAAAGTAAATTGGACAAGTACAAAATAATTCCTCACGATGATATTCAAAAAAGACTTCGAATAAGTTTTGATGGATTAGATGAAAATGCAAAGAATATTTTCCTTGACATCGCATGTTTCTTCAAAGGAGAGAGTGTAGAATATGTCACAAAATAACTAGATAGTTGTGGTTTTCACTCATATAGTGGCATCGAAGAGCTAAAAGATAAATGTCTCATAGCTGAGTTTTCGGATAAATCATTGGTGATGCATGACTTGCTGCAAGAAATTGGTAGAGAAATTGTTCGACAAGAATCACCCGAAGAATCATTATAAGAAAATTGGTCTTTAGTGACCATATTTTTAGCGACGACTCAAAAGTCGTCGCTATTGCTCAGCAGCAATGGCAATTTATTGTCGTTGCAGATAGGTAGTCGCTAATGCTGGAATAATAGTTTTTCCCTAGCACAAAAAGCCGCACCAAAAATTTGTGATGGGGTCCAAATCATTTGCAGCGACATTGTCATCGCTAATAATAATTTTAATTAGCGAGACAGTGTCGTCGCTAACTAATAAAAGAAAAAAAAAATTAAAATCATAATTAGCGATGACATTGTCATCAAAATTCTTATTAGCAACGACAATTGTTGTCGCTAATCAGTTAAAGAAAAATTGAAAATCCCTATTAGCGACGACAAAGGTCGTTGCTAATTAATTTTAATGAAATTTATAGCGGGAGTATTCATTTCAGAAGGGCGCGTAACCATTTTTACCCAAAATTTCTTCCTCCAACTTTTTACCCTAAATTTCACTGTTTTGTTGGAAACCATTTTGAACAGCCGTCTCAGATGGAAAATCCCCTTTCTCACAGTTGAAGGTTCTCAGATGGAATATCCCCTTTCTTGGTAATTTCTCTCTCTCGTTGATGGTTGTGCTTATGTTTTATTTATTTACTTTTTTTTTTTTTGTAGTTGTGCTTTTGTTCCATCTCTATTCTTCCAGAAAGATTTTTTTCTCTCCCTCTCTTATTTTCTTCCATCTACCCTTATGGCAGACTCACAAAAAATCGCGAAAGAAAGAGCAGAGAATGAGAAATTCAAGTTTCTTTGGTGTTGCATTGTTAATTCTGGTTGCTTTTTCTTTTTCTGTAGTAATGTTATAATTTCCTTTGTATGCTGAGGAAGGTTCACAAAAAGTCCCAAAAGATCAAAAATAGCAGAGACAACAAGTCTTCAAACAGACAAAATTCCTAAAGATCGATTGGGCAACTCTCCGATCCGGCCACACCATTTTCTCCGATACTTGAATCCAATCACAGGTGTCTCTCTCATCTCACACTCGAACTCTATTATATTCAATGCTTGAACTCTATTATCTCATACTTGAATCCAATGCTTGATTTTGGCATTGGATTTTTGTCGGGATCATTAGAAATTTTAAGCTCCCCCACCCTCCCTCTTCTGAGTTGATGTTAATTCTGATTGATTTTGGTATTGGGCTAGTTGGTTGTTACAAGATTGTTTTTGTTTTGGATGGTTGTTACAAGATTCCACGACTACTGGTTGAACTTTGATGAAGAATTACCTAAAATCAAGAATATAAAGATTAAGTCTTTGAGAAATAGGTGTAAATAGGTTTTTGCTTTGAGAAATGATCGTTTTGTTAAACTAAACCATTTTCATGGAAGTATTTAGGCTAGATGACTGCAATTGTTTCATTCAAGTATAACCCATCTTCATGCATAGGATCCAATTCATGATCTTTAAGAGATTAGTGCCCCATTATCTGTAATTTTAGGGTATAATTTCGGGTGTCTCTCTTGTATACTTTGCACTGTGCAATGCCCTTATCTTTAAATAAAATATTTTCCTTATCCCAAATAAAGAAAAAAATTAAGTCCTTGATTATAAAGGTCCACTAATTCCATGGTTGTGACAAAGAGACACTTGGTATAGATGCCTCTAGTCCTTGTTCGCCATGAATAGCAGAATTGAGCACATTGTATTGCTCAGTCACGGAATTATAAAGCGCTTGCGAGTATGCAACGTTAGCCTGCTAAAGTGAACAGCCAACTCATTTAGAGTCGATAAAAATTAACCATAAAAATAATGTGCATGAAGTTCTTTGGAAACTAAGAACCTAAACAGGTGAGGCTACCCTCTGAATAAAACATTAATGGAACATAACTTCGCTAAGATTATTAACCAAAAAAAAAAAGCAGTTATTTTTTTTTTTTTGTTTTTACTTATAAAAAAATAAAAAAAAATAAAAAAAGATTATTAACAAACCAAATAACTTATGCATACTGTGTCAAAAGCAACTTTAACAATTATGTGTAGTTGATAAAATAAAGCCTGCTTGAAAAATAGCTTTAATCCATTCATGCGGTTTGAAATCCTAATTAGATTAATCTCTTTTGTTATCCTTCTTCTTTACTTGTTACAGCAGTTAAAAGGGGCAATAACTCATCATAAGAATTGCTTTCATATATATATATTATTAAGATTTAGTTAATATTGTTCATTTTTCACCTCTAGTAAATCAGCTCTCTCCTATCCTATATATATATATATATATATATATTTGACCTAAAATAGGATTAGGCGGAAGGAACAAAAAGATGAAGAAAGGGCACAAGTTAAAGAGTTTTACATTGGGCAGATTTTAGCCCAAAAGAAACTACAAACCCAAACAGAGCTTGATCAACCATACATACCATACAAACCATTTATCAACCAACCAGACCCGGCCCAGTTTAGCTCTCATCATTGACCATCCTTACATTGTCCAAAGCTCGCTTCATTTTGTTTTCTCAATTTCTTAATAGTTGCAAAAATTAATAAATTAAGATTTTCTACACCTATTTCTCAAAGTCAGCCATTTAAAATATGTTATGTTTATCATAATATCTAAAAATCAAGAATATAAAGATTAAGTCTTGTTGATATCATCCATCAGTTTACAACGCATAAATTTTCTCCAGTCTTGTAAATACATTTGAGCATAGTTTTGTTGAACGGTAAAAGATGATGTACAAAGTTGATGAACGCTAATAGTTTTGTTGAACGCTAATAGTTCTATTACCTGTTTGGAAGAACGTCTCTCTCTCTCTGTCTCTCTCTCTTTTTGAATCTTAGTTGATTTTGAAAATCAAGTACTGATTTTTTCTTTTTATAAGATCATGTTGATCCAAAAATTGGCAATTAGGCTTTCTTCTGCAGACTTTTGGTTGCTAAATCTATCAACAGTAGTATTTGGACATGTTTGTTATGTGTTATTTGTTTGTGCATTTATGATTGCCTTATGTTTGCAGCTTTGTTGGTTTAACTAATCTACTATGCTTCTATCTACTTGCTACCTGACTGTAAATTAAATTGGGAAAATAACTACATGACAAAGAAATTAAGATTTATTTCATATCATGGAGGTAAATTCTTTGGTCAATGAGATCTAACTTGAATGGCACTTTCTCCCATAGTAAGAACAAGGTGGAAAGTGAGATCGTGTGTTTGAGACCCACTATTTTTGTTTGTAATTTACCATTTAAAACCATAACTTTTTGTGTAGTGATACTTTTAAGTTATGCTTGAGACCGTGCATTTGAGACTCACTACTTTTATGTTATCCAAGATTTATTAGTTTTTAAGTTATATGTGTTAAGACAATTGGACAACTTATGTTAGTAAAGGCTTAGGTTTTCAATGATACGGTAGAATTTTAAACATAGCTTTATTAAAAACTAATACTAATTTGATCTTTATTCGCCCGGTCCCTTTGTAGCTTGCTTTATAAACTGCTACGAAAACTATATTTGAACAAACATCGAGATGGATAAGACGTGGATGTAGGAAACTCATAGATTTGGTGAGAAGTATTCAAAAGGTGTTGAACAATTTGTTAGTATGGCACGTGGTCACGTGGATGAGCTTAATAGGATCAGGTGTCCATGTCGCAAGTGTGCAAATCGTTATTATAAGCCTATAGACGAGATGGAGGATGATTTGTTCATTAATAGAATTGATACGAATTACACCTAATGGGTATTTCATGGGGAAGAAGATCTGTTTCGTACAAATTTGCATGTCGATCATGATGATGAGAATGCTAGTGCGGAGGATATCGATGATGTTGAAGAAATGTGAAATGATATCTGTATGGGTAGATTTCGGATGGTAATACAGTGAATCATCTACTACTCCAGTCCAACAACCAATGGTTATGAATAGAAAAATTTTGACCAACTATTGGAAGATGCTCAAGTGAACTTTATCCAGGCTGTAAGAAATTTTCAACACTCGCTTTCACTACGAATCTACTTCATATAAAGATATTTTGCAATATGAGTAACAAGGCATTTGATATGGTGATTGACTTGATAAAGAGGGCTCTCCCAGATGGGGAGACATTACCAAGATCGTATTATGAAGCAAAACGATTGAGGCGAGGCTTGGGTTTAAGTTATGAGAGAATACATGCATGCAAGAATTCTTGTGTGCTTTTCTGAAAGGAACATGCAGATAAAGCAAAATGTCTAACCTGCAATACGTCAAGATGGGAAAATGTCAAAGGTATAGGTAAGAAAATTCCTCATAAGGTCTTACGGTATTTTCCAATAAAACCGAGGTTGCAACCGTTGTTTTTGTCGAAAGATATTGCCAAAGATATGAGGTGGCAATAAGATGGGCGTCGAGATGATGGAAATCTAAGATATCCAGCAGATTCAATATTGTGGAAAGAGTTTGATAAAGAACATGTTCAATTTGCTAATGATTCCCGCAACGTGCGACTTGGTTTATCAAGCGATGGTTTTAACCCATTTGGTAATATGAGTACATCATACAGTATGTGGGCAGTAATACTTGTGCCGTATAATTTACCTCCGTGGAGGTGCATGAAAGATCGGTATATGATGATGTCCTTACTTATACCTGGACCTAAGGCACCTGGAAATGAAATTGATGTGTATCTGCAACCACTAGTGGATGATTTGCAAGAATTATGGAATGAAGGCATTCTTACGTATGACTCATCGACGCAAGAGAACTTTAAGTTTCATGCAGCATTATTATGGACTATAAATGATTTTCCTGCATATGGAAACTTGTCTGGGTGGTCAACTAAGGGACACCTAGCGTGTCCAGTATCTAACAAGGATATAGCGTCCAGAAGGTTGAATTTTTGAGGTAAGTCATGCTACATGGCTCATCGTCGGTTCTTATCTCAGGGGCATAAATGGCGCACAAAAAAATCTCTCTTTGATGGTACTGAGGAGCAATGGCACCTAATGAATTATCTGGAGATCAATTGTTACAATAACTAGAGAATGTACCAAATTTGCCATTTGGAAAAGATGAGAACAAAAAAAAAAAAAAGAGAACGCATGAAGAGTGAGTTGAATTGGACGAAGAAGAGTATTTTTTTTAATTTGCCTTATTGGTCAACATTGAAACTAAGACACAATTTGGATGTCATGCATATTGAGAAGACTCAACAATCGCGAAGACAAAAGTTCCAAAGCTTATCTCACAGCCCATATGGCTTAAGATATGCGAGTCATTTGAAAACAAAGATTGGAAAGTAAATATTTTTAAACTAAATTGACAACAAATCTAAAGGAGTACAATTTTGTAATAATTTAGTGAAAATTTGTCACAGGACAAGTCCACACATAATAAGAAGAATAGATCAGAGTTGAAGACCAATCACACATTCGGCTCTAGATCTTTTCTTAATCATCGCCATAGTGAGGTAACAATTTTATACTATTACATTATTTTAATAATTATGTTTTGAGCATATGTTAATTATATGTCTATTATGTATAGACAGGAGAGGAAGAAGAAGAGCCCAATCTAATTGACTTTTATAAGATCTCTCACACAAAGAAAGACGGGAAATTTGTGACTCCTCAGTGTGAAGAACGATACGTAAGTAGTTGAAATTTCTGCTTTCTATTAATATCTTGTCTCACATTGTTATACGGCTAACCTGTTGATTTTGGTTGCTTCTGCAAAATTTGATGCTAGAGAAGTTGGCTGACAAAGAGATAGAAGTAGATGAAGAGGAAATATTTACACAAGCTTTTAGTGGGAAACGTTCTAGCCATGTTAGAGGGATGGGAAAATTTGTCATACCTACTCCATCCTCTTCTTCGCAAGTATATGGCACGCAACTCAACCTTGAGTTGGAGGAAACAAATAGAAAAATAGAGGAACTGCAAAATGAGTTGGTGGAAAAAAATAGAAAAAGAGATGAACAAATAGAGGAACTGCAAAATGAGTTAGTGGAAAAGGATAGAAAAGAGATGAACAACTAGAGGAAATTAGACAAGAATCAAAGCGCCAATTTGATCTCCTAATATCACGTGTTTTAGGTAAAATGGTTATGTGATAGATATGTTTTGTTATACTTTAATTGAACCCAAACAACTAATTTTTTACTGATGACATCTTTGTTTTCTTTTCTATATGTTATAGGAACACAAGGTGTGAATATTGCTCATTTTGATTGGAATGTTTAAAGAGACATGAAAATGGGTAAGAATTTTTCTCATTTTGTGATTTCTTTACTACTTTGATGGAATTTGGATGATTGATTTTCGGATGGAAGTTTGATTTTGGTTGAGTCTTAATTTCCTTGGTCAAAGTGTTGAAAAACAAGTGCAGTAGCCAATTTCCGCTTATATATTAGACAATTTAGAATTTTGTTGATTTCCTTGGTCGATGTGTTGAAAATTCACTTTAGAATTTTGTTCCCCTTGTTATTCAATGATATTAGTAGAAGCAGAGAGTAGATAATTTGATGGTAGGTGCAGCGTCGTTCAAATGTTATAGAAAACATGAAAGTGGATACATCGCCTTTGGTTTCGGTAACTTGGGGGTCAACAACATTCGAGTGTTTTATTTGTTTTGGCAAGGTGTTTTCTACATATCTTTTCGTCCTGATTTCATATGGCACAAACCGTGATTCTTTATCATGTTCAAGCTATCTTGGATGGCACAAACTACACTCTAGATGGCACCAATTACACTCTGATTTTGCATTTGAAATCTCTAGATGACAAAAATCTCTAGATGCCTGGTCCCAATCTATGTGTAGTTTTTCTTAAAGGTTGCAAGCTTTTGTTTTATGTGACAGGGGATGCCAAAGAGCCCATTAAAGGCGCTACTTAAATTGATGAAGCTTTCCTTACTCACCTCATTGATTGGGATAGCAATCATTATCAGATTCTTACGTGGTTCCGCAACACCACTATTCCATCCTATTTCTGTACTATTTGGCAGTTTTGATGAAGGTAAGGGTGCTTGGAATATGAGAAAGATGGTGTACCTCTATATTTCTCAATAGTTTACTTCCCTGTCCTCTTCACTTTCATATAGTAGCTTCTCCCATGTTAGTATATACAGCATTGGAGTATCTTGGAATCAAGTGGATGCCCTTTTACACATTCAAAAAGTACCTCAATTTTTTATTTTTTATTTTTCATTTTTAGGACACGTGGCATATTTTAGGAGGGACACGTGAGAGATTAACGAGGTATCAATTTTGTATTTTCCCATAGGTGAGGTACTAGATTTGACTGTTTTGGAAACCTAGAGGGAAAAAAAATAAAAAAGTACAAACCGAGGTACTAAAAAAATACTTAACCCTAGTTTTTATAGCATGAATGCATTGCTAGAGATGATGCAGAACCTGCACCAAACGACAATACCCACTACCCACTTGGCCAGCCCAAGGAGCTATTGTAGGCCCAAAAGCCCACAATTGGGGCTGAATGGATTGGGATTAAGCCAAGGGCCTCAGTCATATAAAGAACACTAGGAATATTTACGGTGAAGAGGATAACCTCCTCCAGGGATAGAGTCAAAAAGTTTTATAAGCAAGAACCAAAGTTTTGTAACATATGTTACAAACATTATTTTTTTAAGCAGTTGGTTTACTAATTCGTTATTTTTATGACAAAAAACTAAATCAATTTAATTCGTTTTTGCGGTTTTGACCGTTAGTCATTAAAAAGTGGGTATTTTAGAAATTTTGACAAAATTTGACAGAAAAGCCTAATGGACGACGGTAATTAAAAGAAATTGAAGGTTTGATACTCATAATTGAGAGTTTTTAAACATTGAGGAGTAATGTCAAAACAAGTGGAAGTTTATGGGGATTTTGCAAAGTTTCCCCTTTACTTTTGTTGATTGATTGCCTTCTTAAATTTTTTTTTTTTTTTTTTTTGAATCTTTCATAAATTTTTATTAAGGGTATTGTTGTCATTAGAAGGGACATTGATATTTTTTTGGTAGTTAAGAGGGGACATTGATACAATTGGTAGGTGGGGGATATTGATAATGGGGTGATAGTTTGATATGGATATAAGTACTTTTCCTAACAGTTTAAAATTAAATGTGAACCTCTGAAAAAAAATATATATATATATATATATATATATATATATATATATATATATATATTTTATCCCTTGAAGTATTCACACATTTGCATTTTGACGTCCCCAACGTTTAAAAATTGATGAAAGACCCCCACAATGTATCAAAAAAAATCGACAAAGTTGGCAAAAAAAACCATATGTCCATCAAATCTATCTATTTTGGACGGAAACCAAGTCATGTGCGTGGCATGTGACCATTTTCAACCAAAACTTTCGAAAATGCCCTCAGGGGTAGGGCGGGTATCGGGTTTTTTCCCACCTGACCAGCACCTTGTGGGTTTGGGATTTTCCAACCCGCCACCTGAGCCCAACGACCAAGATCCGTACTGGTCGGGTATTTGCGATGCGGGTTAAATAGGTGCGGGTTTGCGGGTTGGGCCGGGTTTATTTACTCCGACCAAAAAGAAAGAAAAGAAAAAAAATATATTAACAATTCTGATGAAGCAAACAGTAATGTTGAAAACATTGACTAACCACTGTTACCAGAAGAAACAAATGTCACCAGGAAACAACTTCAACCCATGATCCACTCCCACAAGCAAGCCATAATCTAACAAAAACCAAAAACACCCATTAACCAGAAAAGCGAAACCCACAACCACAACTGACCCAAAACACATTCTTCAAAAAAACCCACATATCCATGATTTACTAGAAAACTAAGCAAAACCCACATTTTATTTCACAAAACAAATCAACACTAACAAAAAAATTTAACCCAAAAGCTCGTACCTTCCGGCCATTTGGGAAATCATTTGAGAATATTTCTTTCTTTCCATTCATTTCATCTTTCCCAAGAACCAAACAGAAAAGAGAGAGAGAGAGAGTACCCTTCAGAGATCGAGAGGTCAGAGGCGAGAGTGAGAGATCAAAAGGCGAGTGGCGAGACTCGAGAGTGAGATGGGTCCGATGGGAGATCGAGAGGTGCGGTCGTACAGTGCGGGGAGTGAGATGGGTCCGATGGGAGATTAGATCGAGAGGATGAGAGGTGCGGTCGTGAACTCATGCAGTGCAACTAAGTCAGACTGACGGCTGTGTTGAGGACTTGACTCTTGAGTGCTGGGTGAAAGGGAGAAAGCCGAATGGGTCTCTAAGCCTCTTAAGTCTAGGGTTTTTTTTTGTGTTTTAGCCTTTAGGAGCGGGTCGGGGCGGGTACCTGCATAGGTAATATTAGTAAACCCGAAACCCGCCCTGCCCCATACAGGTTGGATATTCTCAACCCGAACCCGCGAAAATAAACACTAAACCCACACGGGCGGGGTGGGGTAGGGCGGGCCGTGCCGGGTCGGGATTGCGGGTTGGGCCGGTTTTTACCCGGCCCTACTCAGGGGTAAAGTGTAAACCTAAACATAAACATTAAAAAAATAAATAAATAAATAAATAAAAAAGGGCTAAACCTAAAACTTAAAACAAAAGGTTTATATCCAAAATAAAAAAGAAATTAAAAGAAAAAACTAAAAACTAAACCAATACTAAAATAAATAAATAATAATTAAAAAAAAAAATGTGGTGGGTGGCCAAGCCATTTGGGGGTGGCTCAGCTACCCCCATTCCGCCGATATAGGGTACCGAACCACCCATGTGTCCCATAGGGGTGGTCTAACCACCCCATATGCCCAAATGAGAGTGGGCAAAATCACCCAAAATGGGTTTGGAGGTGGCCAAGCTACCCTTATTCGGTCAATCTTGAGATGGTTTGGCCAAAGGGGATGGCTCGGCCATCCATCACCTTTTTTTTTTTTTTTTTTTTTCTATTTGTAAGTTTAGTTTTAGTTTTTGATTTTTTAATTTTTTTTTTACTTTAGTTGGATTTTGTTTATTTTTGTTTATTTTATTTTATTTTTTTTTTTTTGCACTCCCCACCAAAAAAAAAAAAAAAAAAAAAGTTGTTTATGTTTACACTTTAGGTACGAGGGCATTTTCAAAAGTTTTGGTTGAAAAAGGTCACGTGTCACACATGTGACTTGGTTTCCATCCAAATAGACAGATTTTTTGGATGGATGGTAATTTTTGCCGTTAGATAAGAAAAAACACTTTTTCAAATTTGGATAGTCACTGTTAAAAGGAACCGAACATCAAACTCTATATATTTGTATTTACTTTAGTTAAATATTATTTTTAATTATTTATTTGATTTGCATACGAGAGACAAAAGAGAAATGAATATAGAAGAAGCCTAAACAATTAAATAACTTTCACAATTTTGGCTTTTAATATTTATAGAGCTTCTCTTAAAAAATTATATTTGAATAGAGTGCTTATTAATTGGCCTTTTTTTTTTCTTTTTTTTTTTTTACGGCATAGGGGGAAGGAAACTATTGACTGATGATGGAAGAGTTACCACGTTTATGGAAGAATTGTCATTGATGAAAGAGACAGTAACCAGAGATGTAATTCGTCAGTTTATGCTGCAGATCTATATAATGATTGTGATGATGACATTTCTAACGTATTGATTAGTAATAGCCCTAGAGGCTATTCGGTAAATCATATATTGTGTTGGGGCCATAGAGTTTTCAACTTGCATCTTTGGCATTGAATGATGGAGCATTTTGCTCGAGATTGATTTTATATCAATGAAGATAATTCCTTTGTTAAAATTTTTTTAGGAAAAATACACTTTACCCCCTGAACTATCTATCAATTTGCACTTTTAACCCCAATGTTTAAAAAATGACATTACCCCCCCTCCCCCAAAGTATCTGACATTGACATTTGACTCCCATGAAGTACACTTTACTCCCCTGAAGTATTTGAATTGACACTTTACCACCCCGAAGTAACTAAGTTTTGGGAGGTAAAGTGTCAACTCAGGGAAAAGTTATTTAAAGAGTTCATATCCTCCTAACTTAGGTACTGAAATTTTTTATTTTTATTTTTAACTCTTAAACTAAATCCATTAAGCTGGTTTTTCTCTCTCGCGAAATCAAAAGTGCCAACATTCTCAGCTATCTTCCTCTCTTTGCCACGTTCTCTTGGCAACCCAAGATGTAAAGGACCTCTGCTTCCACAATTTCTTTTTAATAATTTTATGAACACTATTTGATGGAGAGACTGGAGTGCTACATATAAGAAAGTGCTGCCCACGATTTTGATAATAAAACTTGTTAGATTATATGTAGTGCTGTCCCACGTTGGCTATGTACATATAGTGTCTGTATTATTAGCCTATATATATAGGCCCCTTCTGTACATTATTCTGTATGATTAAATATATAACCTTATTCTCAACATAGTATTAGAGCACAGGTTCTGAATCACCTTTAAAAATTTTTTTTTGCATCCTATGTTTTTTTTCTTTTTCGGCGTCACTAGTGTTCTCCGGTTAATCTCTCACTCTGTTCTTTTCTGTTCTCTCTCCTCCCCTCATAGTTTCTAGGGGCTCAATATACTGCTAGAAACCTCAGAAGATGACCATTCTAGAGCTGCTGCACACAGCCTCATCGAGTCCTCACGCGCCGCTTGAAGTCTTTGCCGCTCCGCCCCAAGTCGCCATGGTGGTCCATTTGCTTCACTCAGGCTGCCGTTCGACAGATTTCCTTCCAGTCACTCCAGAACTAGCAAAAACGCCTCCATTCAACGCTGTACACACCCTCATGCGCCGCTAAAAGATCCACTCGTAAGTTTCATGCGCTCAGGCGCCTCTAGCCCTTCCGCGCATGCTCCACACGCACTACGGTCTTCAGACTACCACATCAGCCTTTGTATCATGTCAGCCCTATTGCCATTACAGCACCACTGCCACGTCAGTCTTGCATTGACCATTGACCTTTGACTTCTACTAGAGTTGATCGTTGACTTCTAGAGTTGACCAAGTGCTTTCTACTCTAT
This sequence comes from Corylus heterophylla, assembly GCA_016403345.1. Classification (NCBI taxonomy): domain Eukaryota; kingdom Viridiplantae; phylum Streptophyta; class Magnoliopsida; order Fagales; family Betulaceae; genus Corylus; species Corylus heterophylla. Next base: position 13,232,031 of record CM028145.1, on the reverse strand, counting down.
TTTTTCTTCCTGATTTCATATTTGTGGTCTGTTTTTTCATTTGACCCTTCTAGAGAGCATAAAACGAGATTCTTCTTCATGTTCAGACTGTATTGGATGGCACAAACTATATGGTGTGGTCTCAATCTATGCGCGGCTTTCTTAAAGGCCAGAAGCTTTGGCTTTATGTGATTGGAGAGGTCATAAAGCTAGTTAAAGGGGCTTCTGAATTAGATGACGCTTTCACCATCCGTCTTATTGATTAGGATAGTAAGCATTATTAGATTCTTATGTGGTTCCGTAACACCACTGTCCCATCTATTTCTGCTCTCTTTACCAGCTTTGATGAAGCAAAGGGTGCTTAGGATATGCTTACTTCTTGTTATTCTTTTGCAAATGGTGCTCATGTGTATCAGCTTTTGTTTGAGCTTTTCCATCTGAGGCAGGAACCTAGCTAGAGTATTAATGATTTTCTTGCTCGCATGAAATTCTTATGGAACCAAATTGATGCCGAGATGTATGTTACACATAGAGATCAACATCACCTTCACCAATTTTTGATGACCCTGAGTGATAATTTTGAGCTTGTTTGTGTGCCCGTACTGTGAGTGGTTTATCTCCAGCTGCTTCATCTCTAGCTACTCCCTCTTCAGTTGCTCCCTCTGGCTAGTCATCAGGATCCACTGTCACCTTATCTGTAGCTAACTTCGAGGCAATAGTCAACCAAGTCATCTTATCTCATTCTGGTAATGGATTTTCCTCTATCCTCTCAGTCTTGCTAGGTACCTCTTCCTCTTGGCTCTTTGACTCTGCTTGTTGCAATAACATGCCACCTCACCCTACTTCCTTTACCACATCTGCACCTTCACCTCATTTCTCATTGATTTGCATAGCTAATGGCTCCACTATGACTATTAAAAATATAGGCACTATCAATACACCTTCCCTTTTTGTTCCTATAGTTTTTCATATGCCTGAATTGTCTTTCAATTTTCTTTCTGTTGGCAACTGTGTGAACTTGGATATAGACTTGTTTTTGACTTTTCTGGTGTGCATGTGGAAGATCCTTGTACGAGCCAGACCCTTGGGACCGGGCGTAGAATTGGGTGTATGTTCGAACTCTCATCCTTACACGTCCCCACGACTAGCATCTCTGGTGCTGCCTCTTCGTCACCACCATCTCTTACACTTTGGCATTCGCGTCTTGGTCATACATCTGCATCTCACGTACAATTTTTAGCTTCAAAGGGCTTGTTAGGTTCAGTGTCCAATAGTTCTTTTGATTGTATTCCATGTCAACTTGGGAAACAACCGGCATTGCCATTTAATAATAGTGAGCCTCATGCTACTTCTTCTTTTGATTTAATTCATTCTGATGTTTGGGGACCTTCTCTTGTTGCTAGTATGAGTGGTTCAAGTTATTTTGTTATTTTTGTTCATGATTTCTCTCATTACATTTGGGTGTTTATAATGAAAACTCGTTCTAAATTATTAGTTATTTATCACACTTTTGCCAAAATGGTTGAAATCCAATTTTCAAAACCCATCAAAGCTTTTCATTCTGATAATGCTTTAGAATATGCTCAACATGATTTTCAAGCCATCCTCAAACATTATGGCATTGTTCCTCACTTGTCGTGTCTAGGCACCTCATAACAAAATGGTTGAGCTGAACTTAAACTTAGGCACATTTTAGACATTGTCTGTGCCCTTCTTCTTTCCACATTTGTTCCTACCCCATTTTAGGGTGAAGCCACTCTCATAGCGGAATAAGATCCTCTCCAGTCCATTTTGGAGTGGAGAATATCCAGTTTATGGCTAGAATTTTTTCTTGAAAATCCTAAAATCACAAATGAGACACCTGTCCACTAGCAAAAAATAATAATAAAATATTATTTTATCTTAAAAAAATTAAAAAAATAATAAGGGGTTGTTGGCCACCCCGAAGAGCCAAACAAAATTATTACTTTTTTTTAGATTTGGCCCGTGTGGTTGGCCAGACTACCCCCAATGGCCAAACAATTTTTTTTTTTTTTTTTCTTTTAGATTTGGCCCTTGGGGGTGGCCAACCACCTCTTACATTTTTATTATTTTATTTTAATATAAAAATAATATTTTATTAGTATTTTTGTTAGTGGACAGGTGTCTCATTTACAACTCTAGGATTTCTAAGAATAAATCCTAGCCATGAACTGGATATTCTCTAGTCCAAAATGGACTGAAGAGGATCCTGTTCCTCTCACGGCTGTCTACATGATCAATATGTTGCTACCTCTATCCTTCATAATTGCACTCCTCACGAAAGGTTGTTTGGCTCTATCCCCTCATATCACCATCTTCATGTTTTTGGTTTTGCCTGTTTTGTTTTACTCCAACCTCATGAGCGCACCAAACTCGAGCCTCGTTCTCGGTTGTGTTGTTTTCTTGAATATGGAGTGGAACAAAAGAGCTATCGGTGTTATGATCCTGTGTCTTGTCGTCTTCACATCTCCTGTCATGTAGTTTTTTGGGAGCATCGACTATTCCACGAAGTCGGCAAATTCAGCATGCCATCATTTCCTCACTTTAATACTCTTCTTGAGATTCCTCTTTCTCCAACCCCCACCAGCAATGTCTTGCCAAAGTGTCTCTCGCTCGAATAGCTATCATCTTACGCTCTTGATGCCGCTCCACCTGTGTCCCCAGGTTCTGTTCCATCCAAGGATCCGGTCTGTACTCCACCACCTAACCTTCGTCGATCCACTCGAGTAAGATCTCTTCCATCCCATTTACAGGATTTTCATTGCTTTCATGCCTTAGCTACCTTGCGTGAGCCTCACTCCTTTCGTGAGGCCTCCAGTAACCCTCTTTCACAAGCTACGATGAAAGAGGAACTTGATGCTTTACATAAGAACATGACATGGGATTTGGTTGACTTGCCTCTTGGAAAGTTTGTGGTTGGGTGTAAGTGGGTATACAAAATCAAGACTTGTTCTGATGGTACTATTGACAGGTATGATAAGCGTCGAATATTGCATATTCAAGTCCCTTAACTCGTATATGTTAATTCTTTAGCATTGTTATTTCTTTGATTTTGTGTTGTTTTATTGCTTTCAAGTTTTAAATAGAGATACAAGACATGCCATTGATTTTGGACTTAAAGCACACTTTGAGAAGACCTAGAAGATGTGGTTAAGCTTAACCAATCATAATAGAGGACCAATATGATGTGGTTAAATTTAATCAAATTAAAGAAATAATTAAATCGAAATTTCTCTAATTTGAGTTAAAATCAGATTGGATTCAAATTTGGATTTTGCACACGTATCAGTATTTTGATCATAACTTTCTGCTCAAGTATTGGATCGAGATGAAAGTAGTGGCATTAGAAAGCTAACTCAAAATGATACAAATCATTGTGAAATAGGATTGTCCTAATTCGGATGTATGCTATGCCAAAATTGTCCTGCAATAAAAGAACGCAAATTTGGAAAAAATCCTATTCCGATTTGTACTAGGATTGCTTCCTAATTTGACTAGGAGGCTAAAGTACGATTTTTTTGGAATTCCTAGGGCTTCTAGGGTTTTTTTTACACCCTATAAATATGCCTCTAAGACTTGAATATAGGTGTGCTCAGTTTTAGACATAAATTATCTTCTTGGAGGCACCATATAGGATGGCACCGTCAGAGTTGAAAGAGTTAAAGGAACAACTCCAAGAACTTTTGGATAAGGGCTTTATCTCCCCTAGTTCATCACTTTGGGGAGCGCCGGTATTGTTCGTAAAGAAGAACAGGTCGATGAGGATGTGCATCGACTACCGCGAGTTGAACAAGATGATGATCAAGAACAAGTATCCTTTGCCAAGGATTGACAACTTGTTGGATCAACTGCAAGGAGCGCGCGTGTTTTCCAAGATTGATTTACGCTCAGGCTATCACCAAGTAAGGGTGAAGGAACAGGACATTCCTAAGAAGGCCTTCCGAACTCGTGATGGACATTACAAGTTTTTAGTTATGTCTTTCGGACTAACTAATGCACTAGCTGTCTTCATAGGTATGATGAACAGAGTCTTTCATGACTATCTGGATCAATTCACTATGGTTTTCATTGACGACTTCTTGATCTACTCAAAGACATCAGAGGAGCACAAGGAGCAACAACGGAAGGCATTAGAAAGGCTTCGAAGGGAGCAGATCTACACTAAACTCGAGAAGTGTGAGTTTTGGTTAGGCAACGTGTCTTTCCTCGGACAAATGATTTCCAAAGAAGGTGTAGCAATTGACCTGGAAAAGATCAAGGCAGTGGTGGAGTGGACTAGGCCAACCAACGTATTTGAGATCCAGAGTTTCTTATGACTCGCTGGTTATTACCGACGCTTCATCGAGGGTTTCTCAAAGCTGTCAGGACCACTTACTGCACTAAATAGGAAGAACGCTCGTTATGTTTGGATGGACGAGTGTGAGAAAAGTTTTCAAAAGCTGAAGAAGCGCTTGATAACTGCTCCTGTGTTGGCATTGCCTATGGGATCTGGCAATTTTGTAGCATATAACGACACCTCTGAGAATGGATTAGGGTGCGTGCTTATGCAAAACGACAATGTTATTGCCTATGCTTCATGCCAACTAAAGACATACGAACAGAATTATCCTATGCACAACTTGGAGTTGGCAGTGGTCGTGTTTGCCTTGAAGATCTGGAGGCACTACTTTTATGACGAGAAATGTGAGATCTACACTGACCACAAAAGCTTGAACACAGAATGAGCTTAACATGAGGCAGAGAAGGTGGTTGGAGCTGATCAAGGATTATGATTGTATGATCAATTATCATCCTGGCAAGGTTAATGTAGTAGCGGATGCGTTGAGTAGGAAATCAACAGTGGAGCTTGCTGCCCTTGGAATTTTCCAACCTCAGTTGATCAAGGAACTCGCTAGGATGGGACTGGAAGTAGTAGGAGAAGGTGTGCTTGCACACTTGGCTAACTTGATGGTTCAGTTAGAGCTACTTGCAAGGATTAAAGCCACTGAGTTGGAGGACCCTAAGTGTGCCAAGATCAAGCAATTGCTAGGAGTAGGGAAGGCTTCATGATGTGGTCTTTTTGTGTACCAAAATATATCAATAATAAATTAACCATTCACAATAGGACGAATCCTTGTAGGATAGGACTATATTGAGGCTGTCGAACCTCAAGGACTACGTAGGTGTTGTTATCAAGCTTTTCAAGATTAAATATAACTTAATTTAAATATGTTTTTTTTTGTTTTGTTTATAAAAGTAAAGACATAAAAATAAAGATAGTAGATAGTAGTGATGTGGGAAAGAATAGGCGATTGATTTCACCACTAACCACATAACAATGGACAATCAATTAATAAGGAAAATTCATAATATACAATGATATAAGGCTCGTCTCATTTGAGTAGTTAAGAAAATACCATCATTAAGGAATAAGTATAACCCATCTTTGGTTGGCACGAACTGTCCACCTAACCACTAAGATGCGGTGTGATCCGTCTTTCCTAGGTATGGCTTATCTAATTCCTTATTAGGATACATACAATCAAGGGAATAGTATAACCTATCTTCGGTTGGCACGAACTGTCTACCTAAATTACACTAAACTAGGGTGTAGTACAATCCATCTTCCCTAGACATGGTCTATCTAACCCTCTTGATCATATGTCAATTAAAACCATTGCATAACAATCATTCACATAATCACAGAAAATATGAAGGATTGAGTTCAATCAATATAAAAGACTTTCTAAGAAAAGATAAGAAATCCATAATAATTGAATATAAACATTAAAATCAATTCTCGCAGTTATACAACCATCATGCATATATAAAATCCCAAATTAAATACAATTAAGCCATTGTTACTTATAAAGGGCTACATCAAGGCCCTATTACAGAATTAGTTGCTCATCGGGGTGCTACGATGGCCTCCTGCCATGATCTTCTCCTCTTCAACTTGTCAGGCCTCTAAGAAGATAATTTATTTCTAAAACTAAGCACATCTTTTCTTGAAGCTTAGGGGTCTATTTATAGGGAACAAACAAGTCCTAAAAGCCCTAGGAATTCTATAAAAATTGTACTTGAGTCTCCTAGTCAAATTAGGAAGCAATCCTAGTCAAAATCATAATAGGATTTTTCCAAATTTATGTTCTTGTATTGCGGGACAATTTTGGCATAGCAAACGTTCTAATTAGGAAAATCATATTTCACAATAATTTGTACTATTTTGAGTTAGGTTTCTAATGCTACTGGAGTCACCTCAATCCGATATTTAAACCAAAAGTTATGGTCAAAATACTGAGACATGTGCAGAATCCAAATTTGAATCCAATCCGATTTTGACTCCAATTAGAGAAATTTCAATTTAATCATTTTCTTGATTTGATTAAATTCAACCACATCATTTAGGTCCTATATTATGAGTTTAATTATATCTTCTAGGTTTTTTCAAAGTGTGCTTTAAAGCTAAAATCAATGAAATTAATTGCATCTTTATTTAAAACCTAAAAACAAGAAAACAACACAAAATAAAACAAATAACATTGCTAAGGAATTAATATATGCGAGTTAAGAGACTTGAATGTACAACATTCGGCGCTTATCACTCAGTAATTCAACCTTAAGGACAATGGGTTGCTCACCCATTTCAAGCAAGTATGTGTACTAGATGGCGAAGGACTAAAGAAGGAGATAATGAGCGAGGCTCATCGTTCCTCGTATACTGTACATCCTGGTAGTACAAAGATGTATAAGGACGTGAAAGAGTCATATTGGTGGAACAATATGAAGCAAGATATCACAAGGTTTGTGGAGCAATGCTCAACCTTCCAATGGGTGAAGGTAGAGCATTAGAGGCCGGCAGGGATGCTCAAGCCATCATTTATACTGAAGTGGAAATGGGATGAGATTGCCATGGATTTTATTTTGGGGTTACCTATGACGCCCACCGGAGAAGATTCCATTTGGGTGGTAGTTGATCGTCTCACAAAGAGTGCTCACTTCATTCCAATGAAGGTTAAGGATCCGATGGATAAGTTGGCCAGACTATATGTTCAAAATATAGTCCGATTACACGGGGTATCATTGGCAATCGTTTCGGATAGAGACTCTCGCTTTACTTCGAAGTTTTGGCAAAGTCTACCGAAGGAGATGAGGATGGAGATGAAGTTTAGTACCACTTTTCACCTGCGGACGGATGGTTAGTTAGAGTGGACTAACCAAGTCTTGGATGATATGTTATGGGCTTGCATATTGGATTTCAAAGGTAGTTGGGTCCAATACCTACCTTTGATAGAGTTCGCATACAGCAACAACTATCAGGCGACTATTCGAATGCCGCCTTATGAAGCACTTTATGGACGAAAATGGCAATCGCCCTTGTTCTGGGACAACATCAATGAGAGGCAAATGTTGGGGCTGAAACTAATTCAAGATACTTGAGACAAAGGGCTTATCATTAGAGAAAGGACGAGTTCAGCCCAGAGTTGGCAAAAGAGTTATGCCGATAATCGGAGGCGACAATTGGAATTCGAAGTGGGGGATCGTATATTCCTCAAGATATCACCCATGATGGGAGTGATGCGATTAGGGAAGAAGGGGAAGCTCAGCCCCTGATTTATTAGACCGTTTGAGATCACCCAAAGAGTAGGGAGATTGACGTACAGAGTCGCCTTCCCCTAGACTTGGTCGGGTCACATGATGTTTTCCATGTCCCAATTCTAAGAAAGTACATCACTAACCCCGATAAAATTGTGGAATATGAGCCGTTAGGAATCCAGGAGGGATTGACCTTCGTCAATGAGCTAGTGAAGATTGTGGACAGAAAGGAGCAGGTGCTCCGTACTAAAACGATTTCTATCGTTAATTATGGCGTGACCATGGTGTTGAGGAAGCATCATGAAAGGCAAAGCAAGACATGCGGAGCCGTTATCTGGATTTGTTTGAGTGATTGTGTATGACTCTTTTGCTTAAGATTATACTTGGATAGTATACCTATTTCCGTTTTGGATATGGGAATAGTTGATTAAGAAAGAGTTTGTTTTTCTCTACAGGAGTATGGCACCTATACCAGTCAACCCGGATTGCATGTGGAATTACTTATTCTGTGAGCTGATGGATTTAGGAGTTGAGATTGATGATGACTAGTATAGCATTGGAAACATTGAGTATGATGCGTTAGATGACTTACGAGGTGATTTTTTGCAGCTGTTTGAGGACAAAGTCATGCCAGTCAACGGATGGGAGGAGATAGCCCAGGAGCCTACTGAGCACGATGTTGATGATGCGGTAGACGAAAGGTAACATTCTACCCCATTTGGTTGCTGTTCTTTTGGTATTTTATCTAAAAATTTCAAGATGAAATTTTTATAAGGAGGGGAGAATGTAGTGACCCAAATAATTAATTAAGCTTAGATAGCTTAGTTAGAGAGTTAATTTGGAATTTGGGTCACTAGGGCCAACTAGAGGTGCATTTCGAGAATTTTGGACTTTCTAACCATACATACACCCAACAACACTGTACGTATGCTCCTATCTTTAGTAAAGGACGTACGTAGGAGGACCACTATAGGTATGCCTTTGTCTTTAGTGAGGACGTACGAAAGGGGGCCACCTTACGTATGTCTGCAAAAAGTATAAGGACATATGCACAGTGACCACCGGACGTCGTTGCTTTTGGAAAACCCCTGGATAATACTTGGACGTATGCTACAGCCTTTGGACTCTTTGGGTAAATAGTACCGGACGTATGCTACTTTTCAGAAAAGTGTGCAGCGCCCTCTGCTTTTTCTCACCTATAAAGACCCCCTACCCTCACCCTTTCACGCCCATTCTCGCCCCAAGCTCTTTAAAACCCTGTGTGAGTGTGTTCTTCTGAGTTTTAGTGATTTGTGGAGAAAGGAGGTGATTCTTTGGCTTCAAGGAGGTAACCCTCTAAGCTTTGCTTGTTTCTTAAGTCATTAAGCTCTTTTAATGTTTTCTTGACTAGCTTAGTGTTGGTTTGAATTTCTAGATAGATTATGCTTTAATCTTGATCTGAGATGGGTTAGTGTTTCTTTTTTTTATCAAACGTGTTTTCGTACACATGGAGGCCTTATTTTGAGATAGGAGGTCTTAGAAATCCGTTTAGATAAACCTAGAACCAATTTGGGAGGATAGGAGGACGCATGGACAAATGAGGTTCCACCTGTGAGTTTTAACTCACATAATGCTTGGAGGAATATTCGGAGACTTTGTTCGACCCTGGCGAGTTTTAACTCACATAATGCTTGCCATTATTTTCCCACATGTGCACGTCTATTTTGGGTACCAAACATGCATATTTGCAACTCTCACGGTGATATATTTTCTGCTGCACATGAACTCTAGCTTTTGTGAAAAATGTTGTACTTAATATATTAATGAAAATGAGACTTGTAAAGCATGCATGTAAAATACGGACAAAATAAATTGCATCGTATGACATGGTACACCGGTACGTGCGGGATAATGGCCATGGGCTTACTATACATGTTTAATTTTATGGTCAAATGTGTATGTGTTATATGGGCCTTAGATCCAATGGTTGTTTCGTGACCGGCGCAACCTTAATGGGCGATCACTACAAAACGTACATAATTAGTGGTGTGGGCCACCTGAGTCGGACTTGATCATGCCACTAGTGTTATGGACGGTAGCGTAGTATATCCGAGGCACGCTGTTGTATTATAGGTCCATCGGGACAGCGCCAACCCTGCTGAGAATGGGCAATATCTCGGGTAAACCATACTCTTGAACTGTCATTGTTACTCTATGTCATATGCATATATCATCATATCTATATCATGCATATGGAAAACTATCATGATTAGACTGTTACTTACTTTATAAAATAGAGTTCATCACTAAAATTGGCATGCGTGCAGTGGTGGAGCCAGAACTTTTGTTCATTGGGGGCAAAACATAACTAACGAAATAAATTTTTTTTATCAATTTTAATTATATACTTTAATAGTAAGTGATTGAGTTCAATCTAATTAGGGGGTAGCATGAGAAATTTCAACATTTATTTATGGAATGGGATGTCTTGCAGTTAGAACACATTGTACATTAATAAATTACTTTTTTTCCATCTGAATCAATAAATTAAATCTATTGAGGGTTTCAAAACCATCCAAGTATCATCTTATGAGTTAGAGTTTCTAGATGCACAATGATCATCCATTTTTAATGTGGTATGCATGCTGAAAATAAATTCTTTTAAAAAGAGTTGTTTCCATATAGCATCTAAAAAATCAATTTTGCTTAATTTACTTTGATGGAGATAGAGATTATCCAAAAATAAATAAACTATATAATGCAAATGCTATTCTTGCAAATATGTTTTTAACACTTTAAAGTTTAAATTGTGTATATCCAACAATTAACTAGGGAGCAGTTTTAATTAATTATGATGTCACATTTATCCATCTTCGACATGTAATCAATTTAAATTTATCCATCTTCAAAAAAAAAAATTGTGAGTGATTCAATTTAATTTTTATTTTTTAATGTCAAAATTTTGAATTATGATATGTATGGTAGTGTTGCCGTGGAAGTTTTAGCTTCCATTTTTATTTTTGTAAAATTTGGCTTCCATTTCCAAAGAAAGACTAGCCACAAATAAGTCTAGTGGCTTGTGCATTATAATTAATTGTGATGTCTTGTGAATTGTGAACAATGTCTCATCACTTAAAAAAATATATCTTGATGACTTTAAGACATCCCAAACACTCTTCCTGCTTCATTCTTTTTTCTTCTTTTTTTGGGCCCTTCCTTCTCTATTCTTGAAGTTGAAGACTGAAGTAAGTTTCTCTTTCTTTGTTCTAGAATTTTTCTTCTTCTTCTTTTCTGAGCTTGTTCTTAAAGACTTGAAGGCTGATTTTTCTTCTTTGTTCAATTGTTCATCTAAGTTTTAATTTATTAAGAGTGAAGATTGAAAAAGCAGCAACAAATTTCCTGGTCTAACGTCAATAGCTGAAGGATCCTAGGGGTGCCCCTGAATTAGTGGTGGAGAGTTTTGAGGGTGGGCAAGTTCAGGGCAAACAAAAAAATTTCACTGCTAAAAGAACTTTTTGGGAGTTGAGGGGGGGCATGTGCCCCCTCTCGACCCCTGCTAGATCCGCTAGTGTTGGCATGGGTATTATATGCGTTAAAATTTATAAGCCTTTAAACTTACCTCTTTATTGTATGTTTTCCCCCTTCATTACGAATAATTGCGCGGTTTAGCTAGCCTAGACGAGAATGCCTTTGGATCGGACATGGGTGATTGCGTAGGACCTAATCTAAGTTATTTTTGAGGATATGGACTCAGTTTGGTTGAAGTCTATATGGGATGATGGAGGAACTACCCGAGTGGACATGAACAAGATTATTATCTCTTTAGCATTGCTTAAGCTTAAGATTTGATATGTTGATCTTTTGTAAGACAATTGTGTTATAAGATGTAATCTTTTATTTTGATGATGGTCTAATGACTGATAGATTTGGTGACTATTTTTATATTATGAGGAATTATGTTTACTCGTGTATGAATGTGTGGTTGCTTTATTATTACCCTCTATTCCTATAGTTTAGAAGTCTTCCACGAGGTCTTTTGCTTATGAGAGGTTGTAATCCCGAGTCTTGTCTTATGAGGGATAGGGCTGGGAGACGTACCATAAGGTCAATTACTAGTTAATTGATTTGCCTATTAGGGTCATTACATTATCGTAGTATTATTTATTTAGAAACTTTGAGTTTGTATTGATGATAATTAATGACAATTGAACATATTTTTAGTTTGTTTCAAATCATTCTTTTCCGCTATAGTTTACTATGATAATAAATGTTGGTCTAATGAATCTAGTTAATTAGTGTGGAGGCATTACGAGTAACACTCAAAGTTAATTATTTTAATTAATTAATTTTGGGGGTGTTACAATTTTGTTGCTGATTAAGTGGTTGGCTCGCCTAAATAAGGAGGGCCAACTTGAATCCTAAATAGAACAATACGGGAGCAACCACAACACCACAAGAGTGAAAATACCACAACAAAAGATACCCATATACAACCCAATTTTGAGCATAGTTGGGGCGAGAGGGAACAATCCCAAAATAGGCTAAGGGAGTGCTAATGTTCCTCGTATTTTGTTAATTCAATGTTGTACGATAGAGATACTATCTCCTTAGCTGATGTTAAATCTGCTTTGAATTCTATGGAGTTGAGGACAAGATTGAATAGTAAAGGTAGAGATAATCAGGCAGAGGATTTATTTGTTAAGGGTCGTTCAGAAAAATTTTCTAATTTTAGAGGTCGATCCAGTGAGAGGGATTCGGGTAAAAGTAAATCAAGAGGCCGATCGCAGTCCAGGTCAAAGAAGAAAGTAAAGTGTTATTACTGTAAAAAGTATGGGCATTATAAATCCAGGTGTCCGAAGTTGAAAAATAAAGAGAAAGGTGACAAGCAAAGTTCCTCTTCTGTGGCTGGTGTTGTGGAAGGAAATTCTAAGGGTTCAGACCTTGTCCTTGCAGTTACCATTTCTAATGATCGTTCTAACGACAAGTGGGTCCTTGATACTGCTTGTACATTTCATATGTCCCCTAAAAGGGATTGGTTTACTACCTATGATTCAGTCAATGGTGGTTCAGTCTTGATGAGAAATAATGTCGCCTGCAAGATTGTTGGTATTGGTACAATCAGAATTAGGATGCATGATGGGATTGTGAGGACTTTGACAAATGTTCGACATATACCAGATTTGAAGAAAAATCTTATTTCATTGGGCACTTTGGACTCCCTTGGATACAAGTATTCCGGTGAAGGTGGAGTCATTCGGGTTAGCAAAGGCTCATTGGTTATAATGAAAGGTAACAAGGTTGATGGCCTCTACTTTCTTCAGGGTAGTACGGTAACAGGTTCAGCTACTGTGTCTTCTTCAAATGATCCAGATTCAGACACTACTCGGTTATGGCATATGCGGTTGGGTCATATGAGTGAGAGGGGTATGACAATCTTGAGCAAATGGGGTTTGCTTTGTGACCAGAAAACAGGATCTCTTGACTTTTGTGAGCATTGTGTGTTCGGGAAACAGTGCAGAGTCAAGTTCAATACAGGCATCCACAGAACAAGTGGTACATTGGATTATATCCATTCAGATCTATGGGGTCCCTCTCAGGTTCCATCAAAGGGTGGTGCTCGATACTTTGTTACATTTATTGATGATTATTCCAGAAAAGTCTGGGTATATTTTTTGAAGAAGAAAAGTCATGTGTTTGTCACTTTCAAGCAATAGAAGACATTAATTGAGAATTAGACTGGGATGAAAATCAAGCGACTCAGAATAGACAATGGCATGGAATTTTGTGGTGGTGAATTTAATAAATTCTGCAAAGATGAAGGCATCGCTAGACATCTCACAGTTAGTCATACTCCACAGCAAAATGGGGTTGCTGAGCGGATGAACAGGACTCTCTTGGAGAGAGTGCATTGCTTACTTTCAAATGCCCAGTTGTCTAGAGATTTTTGAGCTGAGGCAGTCAATATTGCTTGCTATTTGGTCAACCGTTCTCCATCAACAACCATTGATTGTAAAACTCCTTATGAGGTATGGTCTGGTACTCCTGCTGATTATTCATTTTTAAAAACTTTTGGTTGTCCTGCTTATTGTCATGTGAATGATGGTAAGCTTGAGCCTAGGTCAAAGAAATGTATATTTCTAGGCTATGCGGATGGGGTGAAAGGATATAGATTGTGGTGTTCTGATCCTAAATCACCTAAGTTTATAGTCAGTAGAGATGTTGTATTTGATGAATCTGCCATGCTTCACCCGAGAAAGGAGTCTATTGTTTCTGCAGGAAAGGAGCAAGGTTCTAGCAAGGAGGTGGAGGCTTCACAGAGGGTGCGAGATAACACTCAAGATCAGCCTGTTACAGATGTTCTTGATTCCAGTTCTGATGATGATGATCCACAAGAAGAGCAAGAGACCAGTATTGCAATTGGTAGACAAAGGAGGTAGATTAGGCCACCTCAGAGATATGGCTATGCAGATTTGGTAGCATATGCACTTACTAAGGCAGAGGACACTGCAGTCCAGGATCCATCCACTTACTTAAAAGCTGTCACAAGTAGTGAGTCTGCTCAATGGGTTGTTGCCATGAATGAGGAGATTGAGTCTCTTCATAAGAACCAAACATGGGAATTGGTGAAATTGCCTAAATGCGCTAAAACTGTTGGTTGCAAATGGATCTTCAAGAAAAAGGAAGGAATCCCAGGTGTTGAAGATGCAAGGTTCAAGGCACGTTTGGTAGCAAAGGGCTATAGTCAGAGAGAAGGTATGGACTTCAATAAAGTTTTCTCTTCTGTTGTGAGACATAGTTCTATTCGTGCTTTGCTTGCCATGGTTGCTCTAAATGATTTGGAACTTGAGCAACTTGATGTGAAAACTGCATTTTTGCATGGTGAGCTTGAGGAAACCATTTACATGCATCAGCCAGAAGGGTTCATTGCTGAAGGTAAAGAAGATCATGTTTGTCAGCTGAGGAGGTCATTGTATGGTTTAAAACAATCTCCAAGATAGTGGTTCAAGTGTTTTGACAGCTTTATGATTGGACATGGTTACACAAGAAGTAGCTATGATAGCTGTGTGTATTACAGGCAATTGTCATATGGTTCTTTTGTTTATTTGTTACTCTATGTGGATGACATGCTTATTGCTACTAAAAGCATGTTGGAGATTAAGAGATTGAAATCTATGGTGAGTGATGAGTTTGAAATGAAGGATTTGGGTACTGCGAAGAAAATCCTTGGTATGGAGATTCACAAGGATAGAAAAGCGGGAAAGTTGTACTTGTCACAGAAAAAGTACATTGAGATAGTACTTGAACGCTTTGGTATGCATAATTCTAAACCAGTGAGTTCTCCACTTGCAGCTCATTTTAGACTTTCAGCAGCAGCGTCAGCGCCACAGAGTGAGGAGGAGGAGTAGTTCATGTCGCGTGTTCCTTACTCCAGTGCAGTTGGGAGCATCATGTATGCTATGGTGTGCACTCGTCTAGATATTTTACAAGCAGTTAGTGTTGTTAGTCGCTACATGGTGAATCTGGGCAAGGTTCACTGGCAGGCAGTGAAATGGATACTCCATTATTTACGGGGCACTACAGATGTTGGTTTAGTCTATGATAGAGGCAATGGTATCAGTTCCAGTGTCACTGGTTATGTTGATTCAGATTATGTTGGTGATTTGGATAAAAGAAGATCTTTGACAGGTTTTGTTTTCACTCTCTCGGGGTGTGCCATTAGTTGGAAAGCCACTTTACAGTCAACGGTTGCTTTGTCCACTATGGAAGCAGAGTATATGGCAGCAGCAGAGGTAGTGAAAGAAGCAATTTGGCTCAGAGGTTTGGCCAGTGATCTGGGTTTGCAGCAGGATGAGACCGTTGTATTTTTTGATAGCCAGAGCGCAATACATTTGACCAAAAATCAAATGTACCATGAGAGGACCAAACACATTGATGTCAAATATCATTTTCTTAAGGAGGTCTTGACACAAGGTGAGATCATAGTGAAGAAAATTGCAACGATGGAAAATCCAACAGACATGTTGACTAAGCCACTTCCGATCCTCAAGTTCAAGCATTGCTTGGGCTTGATTGGTGTTTGTCGTTTGTAATTACCCTTAGGGGTGTTGGAGGAGACGTCTTGAGGAGATTTGAGTTGAAGACTTGATGAAATTCAAGTCAAGGTGGAGATTTGTCAGAATTGGTGACTTGTTTTCACAAGTCTTACTGTGGGCCCCACAGTAGTATGGCATCCCATACTTTTGACTTATGTTTTCTCTCTCACACGTCCATTTTGGCTTCTCCATTCATTGAGCTTCTTCTAGAAGCTTTGTGAAAAGGCATTGTTGTTTTATTATTGAAGCCATTCGGTCATCAAGCATAGAGAGGCAGCAACTTTAGCAAGAAAAAGAGAGAAAGAAGAAAAGAGCGAGTTGCCGAGAGAGAGAGACTTGTGTTGCAAAGAGAAGAAGAGATACACCATTTTTCTTCATTTTGATCTCACTTTTGGAGTGCTGAAATACTTAGAGAATTTTAGAGAATATTTTCTCTTTTGTATCTCATTCTCTTTTGAGTGAGATTGGGGTGTATTGGGGTTTTTGGGTTTAAGTGGTTTTGTTTGCACTAATCTTTGTACTCCACTCTTTTGTTAGTGAATGTCTCCTAGATCGTCTCCGCCAGTGGATGTAGGCTTGTTAAGCTGAACCACTTAAATCTTGGTGTCTTGTGTGGTTGTGTTAATTTTTCTATTCTGCACTTTTCTACTTCTTTGGTGATCTTGGATTTGCATTTGTCACAACAATACATGGTATCAAAGCCTCTTACAAGCCAACGCTCATCTATGGCCGATTCTAGTTCTAATACCGCACCTTCCCAAACCTCCAACCTAGTCACTGAAATCATCCCCCACATTTTTGCACTTCATAACATTACACAATAGGGTGGTATCAAATTGGAAGGATCTAACTACCTAGGATGCGTAGCTCAATTTCAGCCCATTCTTTGTGGTTATGATCTCCAAGGATTAATTGACGGATTGATCCTCCTTCCCAAATACATCACCAACTCCACAGGTGATGCCCAAACTCTGAATCCCGCCTATGTTGCATGGTGGAGGAAAGACCGGCAATTGCTAAGTCTCATTATTTGCTCTCTTGCTCCATCCTTAGTGGCGTCAATGTATGGTTTAAACACATCCTGCTTAGCCTGGAATGCTCTTGCAACTAGGTTTGTTGCCCAACCCAGATCACGCATCTCTCACCTCAAGCGTCAGTTACAAAGCTTGCAGCAGGGAAGTAAGTTGTGCACTGAATATTTGAACCAAGCCAAACAATGGGTTGACGAGTTATCTGTAGTAGGTAAGCCTATTGAAGATGATGATCTTATCTCATTCATCATTAGTGGAATAAATCCCATGTTCAATTCATTTGTCACTTCCTTCACCTTGCGTGACAGTGCAATGACCTTTCCAGACTTTCAGTCTGAATTGTTAAGTCATGAAATATTACTTCAAAATCAACGGCACACTCTCACACCTGAAGCTAGTCCTTTTGCCTTATATGCCAACAAACCCATCCTCACCATTCTGCCCACTTTAGGAAACCAAAATTTTCCTCAAGACAAAACCAATATAGCCAATCACGTCCTTCCCATTTTTCTCCACGTAATCACACTTCCCCACCAAATCTCCAACCAACACCACACCATGGGAATTCCCCACTCAGTGCTCCTCCAACCCCACTGTCCCCATGCCAAATCTGTGGGAAAAACAGTCACAGGGCTTTAGACTGCTCCTATAGAATGGACTATGCCTATCAAGGGAGGCATCCCCATCACAACTAGCAGCAATGGTTGCCAACACCAATGGCGATTTTGAAGCTCAAGGCTGGTTGGCTGACTTTGGAGCCAACACTCACGTGACAGCTGATTTCTCCAACATCACTGATGCTCAACCATTTGCAGTAGCAAATACTTTGGTTGTAGACAATGGTTCAAGTTTTGATATACATGGCATTGGTTCCTCAATTGTTCAAACACATACATCTAACCCCACATCTCTTATTCTCAAAGACATATTACATTGTCCATCTGCATCTTCCTATTTACTCTCCATAAATAAATTTTGTAAGGATAATTACTGTTGGTTTGCTTTGACTGACTCTGATTTCACTGTGAAGGAAAACTTGACAGGAGTTGTGTTACTTCAGGGGCCGTGTGAGAATGGGCTATGCCCTATTCCTCTACACTGAAAATTCATGAATAAACTGAAGGGGTTTTCTGCTCTTCTTGGTGTTAAAACTACCGACATGGTTTGGCATCAAAGGCTAGGACACCCATCAGCACTTATTTTCCAGCATCTCCTCCGTCACCAGAAAATTCTCCTCTTGGGTCTTTTAATAAATCAAGAGTATATAAGTCGTGTCAACTTGGAAAATCCAAGCAATTGCCATTTTTTGAGTCCAATCGAGTTTCCACTGGTCCGCTAGAAATAATTCACTCAGATGTTTGGATATCTTCTGTTCCATCACTTAGTGGTTTCAAATTTTACATATTGTTTATTGATGACTACAACTGATTCACCTAGTTGTATCTCATTATGAATAAAAGTGATTTGTTTCAATGTTTTGTCAAATTCAAATTGCTTACTGAAAATCTATTCTCTGCTAAAATAAAATATTTTCAATCTGACAATGGTGGAGAATATTGCTCTCTTCAATTCTAGGATTTTCTCAGCCATTATGGAATCTTTCATAGTCTGACCCATATACCTCTCAGCAAAATGGTATTGCTGGGAGGAAACATAGACATATTATGGAGACGGGCCTTACTTTATTGGCTCAATCTGGTCTACCCCTTAAATACTGGGTTGGTTCCTTTCTGACTTCCAACTTCCTCATTAATCGACTACCATCTACTGCTATTCAAAATGAAACACCGTTCTCTAAGCTTTTTAAGAAACATCCTGATTATACCTTCTTGAGAGCCTTTGGGTGTTTATGTTATCCACTCCTTCGTCCTTATGCACATCATAAGTTGTCATTCAGAAGCAAACCTTGCATTTTTTTAGGCTATGGTGCTAACCAGCGTGGGTACTGTTGTCTTGATCCTCAATCTAAAAAAATGTACATCTCCTGCAGTGTAGTCTTTGATGAATCCCAATTTCCAGCTAAGGGTATGGCTCTCTCACAAGGATCCTGCAGTCACAGTTTCAGCAGGTAATCTCATCATGTCTCTTCCTTCAAATTTTATGCATACCCCACCTAGCCTGTTTCCACTTACCCCTCTGCTGATTTGTCAAGAACCCCTTTTCCATCACCTACAATGCAGATCCCTACCTTGCAGGCAAACCCACCTACAGCTATAACCCCTTGAACTGCTACCATTTTGCAGCAAACCTACTCCTCTATTTTGCAGGACAGCTCACCTATGCTACCTTCCAACTCACACGTTACCCCTCCTCTAGCTGCAGTACCAATGCCCCTCAACACGCAAGCTTCCTCTAGTGAGCCAACACATCTTCATTCAGCCTTTTTGCATCAAAGCCACGCCCCTAGTCTGCATGACAGCTCTCCTACTTTGCCTCTCAACTCACATGTTGTCACCAACTAAGCTACAGAACCCATGCCCCAAGACACATCTGTTTTACCCACTACCCCATCACATCCAACTTCAGCCGTGGAGGTTACATCCTTGCCTCTTCCCAACCTTAAGTGTCCCTCTTCTTCTCTTGACAGCCCATCGTGTATCCGCACATCATCAGTTACGGTTGCACATACTGCTCCTACCCATCACATTGTGACACGTTCCCAGACAGGTAATCTAAAACCAAAATCATTTTCTGATTTAAAACTCTTCCTAGCTGTCAAACATCCTCTTCTCGCCTATCACACCCTTGCTGTCCCTCTTGAGCCCTCTACATGCTGCCAAGCAGCAACTACACCCAAATGGGTTGCTTCATTGAATTCAATGCTTCTTTCACAAACAAAACTTGGTCTCTATGCCCCAGGCCTCTGCACTAAAATGTGGTAAGGAACAAATGGGTATTTAAGCTGAAACAAAAGCCTGACGGCAGTATTGGCAGGTTTAAGGCTCGTCATGTTGCTAAGGGATTTGATCAGGTGAGTGGGGTTGACTATCATGAAACACTCAATCTCGTTATCAAATCTACAACCATTCGATTAATATTGGCATTGGCCATGCAATTCAATTGGTAAATAAAGCAACTGGATGTTTCTAACGCCTTCTATCATGATGTGTTAGACGAAGAAGTGTACATGGAGCAACCTCAAGGGTTTGTGGATCCCTCTAACCCTACCTACGTCTATCGATTACACAAATCTTTCTATGGCCTAAAACAGGCTCCTAGAGCTTGGTTCACTCGACTTTCTCATGCATTACTGGAAATTGGGTTTTGTGGCTCTCAAGTGGACCATTCCTTATTTGTTTATCACACTGACAGTGTCATATTTTTCTTCTTGTTTATGTGGATGATATTATCCTCACAGGAAATCATCCAGACACCATGCAACGCCTTATTGACAACTTGTAGTCCGATTTCGCAATGAAGGACCTTGGGCCTTTTGGCTATTTTCTTGGCATTCAAGCTATCCGAGACGCCACTGGACTTCACCTTCGCCAGTCCAAATATGCTCTTGATCTGCTCACTCTCACACAAATGACAGAATCCAAGCCTTATCGTGCCCCTTGTACTACTGGTTCTAAAATGTCTAAATTTGATGGTGATGCACTGGCCAGTCCCACTGAATTTCAACAAGTTGTGGGTGCTCTTCAATATGTCACTCTCACACGCCCAGACCTTGCATACTTGTAAATCAGCTATGTCAGCACATGCATACTCCCACTTATGTGCATTGGACAGCAACCAAACGTGTGTTGCGCTACTTGAAAGGCACTGTCGATTTTGGCCTTCACTTTCGCAAAGGCGCACTTGCTCTCAATGCCTTTTGTGACTCGGATGGGGCTGGCAACCCGATGACCGCCGCTCCACCACTGGTTTTAGCATTTCCTTGGGCTCCAATTTAATCTCTTGGTCTGCCAAGAAACAACCTGTGGTGTCCCGCTCAAGTACCGAAGCCGAGTATCGCTGAATGGCCAATGCCACTGCTAAAATGTTCTGGCTTTGCATGCTTCTCAAAGAATTGAGGATTTCTCTCCACTCTCCTCCTGTCCTTTGGTGTGATAATTTTGGTGCCCTTGCCCTCGCCTCTATCCATGAAAAGGTTACCAACCGTGACATTCAACTTCGCTATATCTCTACCTTGGATCAGGTCGCTGATATTTTTACAAAGGGACAAACTGTTGATCGCTTCTGTTTCTTATGTGACAAATTGCCGGTCGTCCCCCCATCAGTTTGCTGGGGGGTGTTAAAGGTATCTCTGGAAATCAGAAAATGAGCACTGGTATCTCGGTCAATCAACAAGGCAGGAATAAGAGCATACAATATCAAATCAAATCACCCACACATCAAGCACCTTCCTTCGACAATCACATTGAGACAGAGGAGGATTCACCATATCATCTTGACAACTAGTGACAATATTTATATTCCTTACGTGAATGTATGCAGCTATATATATCTCACAATAGCTGTATTAATTTGATTTACTTTCTTTTTATCTTGTACCAGTTGTAAGCTTACCATTGTAGTTATAAACTTGCCATTTAGATGGTCCTTTGTATTGCACTATATAAAGGGAAATACAACACTGTTTTGGTCGAGCAACCAAAAACAGTTCTTGAAATATTTACTCCTACTAGAGAGAGATGGAGATAAATCACCCTTCCAAAAGGAAAGCGTTGGGGAGGTGTGAGATCTACCCATGTCCTTGCAGGAAGTAAGTCATACTACTACTAAAGTATGGAAAAGCCATCTTACTGTGTATTCACCGGGTCACATCTTCTCTCTCTTACCCATTCCCTACTGTCCTCATTTTGGATGTACTTCTTGTGAATAATTTTTTTTTCTTGTGAGTTGTTGTGAACATTTTTTAGATGGTGTAATATTTGATGACATATGCCATTGTGTTTGTGCAATTGTCCTTCCTTGCCATTAAAACTCTTGTTGAACCACATTATTATTGTCATTAAAATTTTCGCTAGCATCTGACCTCACTAATAAATTGCCATTGACTGTGCAAGCTTTTGTGATTGATTGATTTAATTGAAAGCCTTTAGTGTTCTATAGTTAACTATCAATCTACTCCGTTGACTTGAGTTTTGGGCTTGACTCCCTCTAACTTATAATAAACTTGGGACCAAGTCTCTACTTGTCCACCCAACATCTAGACATCATTCCAAAAAAAATGTTACACATACTCTTACTTTTACCCTTACAAGTACACATTCTCTGACGTGACAATGAAAATCACTATTAAATACAAAATCTAATAATTATTTATCTAAAATCTAAAAGTAATTTTGATTATCACCGCAGATAGTATATGCACTTATAAATGTGTGTAAGATTTCTTCATTCCAAAAATTACCTCAAAATTGTCTGGCAACTTTGCTAGGGAGTCAAGTTCCAATAAGTCAACCTCACAATGTCGCCAAAGTCTAGCAACTCCCCTCGAGAAGGCAATGCACCTTCTCAGGGTCCCTCAGGACATGTGTTTGAAGATACTGGCTCTCACAACATTCAGAAATTAACCAAGAAACTGCTCAGTCCCAAATGACTATATACTCTTTGACATGGACATGAAGCAAGCTCAGTCTGGGCTTAGCTGAAGTGGTAAAAAAAAATGAGGGGCCTAGCTCAGAGTATATTGTAATTTAAGTGCTATTTTACCCTAAACTTTCATTTCCTAACACAACAAAGGCCTACACATCAAGGGCCAAGTACCCTCCCAGCTATGAATCATACAATCTAACAAAATTATACAAGCTTTTCCTGGGGAATTTTCTAGATCTCCTTCACTTATATATATATATATATATATATATATATATAGTTATATTTGGTTGGCCATAGAAATGGCCTTTTGAAGATTGCAGAGAGCTTTCTCATAGCGTAAGAATCCCATAAACCAAAATTCAAAATTATCCTCAGTAACTATTTCTATGTACTTCTGGGCAGGGTTGTTCACATTCGCACTTTGGTTGGCTCTTTGAATCTTCCTTACTGGTATCAGAACCTGCCATGCATATTAAATATAACTTTGTGGGATCAATAGAAATATTAAAACAATTATTTCTGATAGAATTTTCTTATAATATACAGTGTTCATTGCAAACAATTGAATGATAAAATAATAAAACAAGCCAGGCATAAATTAACAATACTCTTGAAGGACAATTAATTAAAAAAAAAAAAAAATACTCTTGAAGGACAATAAATTTGAAATAGTTACAAAACCATTAGTGAATAAAAAAAAAAGGGGAAAAATTGTTCGTCACGAGCACGAGCATGCTCATACATGATTCTATCACAATTATGCAGCCATATTTTCTCCCATTTAAATTGTCTTTTTCTGCGAGAACTTCAAAACTCTTTCGATTGATAAAAGAAAAGGTTGAAAATTTTGTCTGAAGTAATAGTGTTTTAATGTTTAATTTAACGGTTACCTATAGTTGCTGGACGTCGATAGGTAGATTACACTGTACAGTCTAGAATATGAAAACATTAAAATTAAGACCAACTCAGAATTTAAGGTAGATTACCCTGCAAGCTAGGCAATTTACAATGTTTCATTTAAACTATGAATTGAAACAATGTCTCTAGCCTTTAAAATTACAATTAAATTATAATATAACCTTTTTATCTCACAAATAAATTCAAATAAATGGCGAGGGTGTTGTTATGGGTGACCCACGGCAATGCCACCATGATTTTTAATTTTAATTTTTTTTATCAAAGGCATTTCTGTTGGAAAATTTAGATGTCCAAAGAGCATGGGACGCGATACAAACCCAACACGAACTTAGAAGATTAAAATCTAAAGATTTAACTGGTTTAATGAAATGGATTGGATTATGGTTCATTTATATAGTTTTTCATTATCATTACCTTAACACAATCCCAACATGACTTGTAACCCTAAGACTCGTAATTTTTAACAGAACCTAGAAATCAAGCACGAAATTAACATATTAAATTAAAATCTAATTTATTTAATTAGATAAGTTAAAATTAAAGTTAACTTATTTTGTCTTAATAATTTATATCTCGACACAACTTAAATCCAACAGCTATACTTTCCTAAACTAGAATTGAAACGAGCTATTTGGGCACCTATATATCCGAGCCATTTCTAGAGCCTTGTGACCATTTTTATATTTGGTTGCCACATGAGACGGTTGAAAAATCAACTGTATTTGTATATATATGCATTCACCACTGCTGGTCAAGACATGCATGTCCCACATCCTTATCCTTTATTTTTGTAAACGTACGGGAACAAAAAGTCTGTCTTCCTCCATCATCCATTCACACTAGGAATTCCGCGTGGACTAAGAAAAGCGTGTATACGCACATTCCACCTGTTAGGATCCTATCTGTTAAGCTGGTGGACCTAATATTCCTAGGTGAAAACTGAATATATATATATACATTATATATATATATATATATATATATATATATATATATATAATATGTATGATTCAAATTTTTTCTTAATAAAAAAATAAAAAAAAACTTCACAAACACATTCCACCTGTTAGGATCTTATCTGTTAAGTTGGTGGACCTAATATTCCAAGGTGAAAACTGAATATATATATATATATATATATATATATATGATTCAAATTCTTTCTTAATAAAAAAGAAACTTCACAAAAGTTTCATGAATTATTATGCGTTTGGAGAAGATTTTTTAAAGTTCAAGAATTTTCCATTTTACCCCTTTAAAACTTTAATTTAATGTAATTTACTCCAGCCCTTAGAGTTTGGCATTAAACAGTCGTTAAAATGGATGAAATTGTTTTTATACTCCTGAAATTTTTATAAAATATCAAATTTATCCTTAATTTCACATTAAAAATTTAACAAAAAAAAATGAAAAGTTGAGGGTACGTAGTTTAGTATTTTTCATAACATCCGTCAGGATTTAACGGCAAATCTTAACCGAGGGATAGATTTTTTAAATTAAAAGTTCAAAATGTGAAATTAAGAGCTTTTTTAATTTTAAGAATCTTCTCAAAACGAGTGAAAGTTCAGAAAGCCTTTATAAAGTTAACTCTAATTAAAATAACATAAACATAATTTGAATTCAAGATCATTACTTTGATAGTAAGTTAAATCACGACTTATTTCTTTGTAATTCTCATTTTTCCTCTTTGTATACCAAAAAAAAAAAGAAGGTTTAAATCACAGCTTAATTTAATAAAAATTAAATTTATATTTTAACATATTAGGCATTTAGAATTAGGTACCTTGTAAGGTGTAGTAATGAAGTGGCCGTCAGGGGAAGAGATGGAGATGGATCTTTCACTGCAGAAGGCAACCTTCTCAGTGGAAACAAAGAGAAGCCCTGCAATAGGGCCAGCTGTTGTTGATAAGTAGCACTGCGAGGCTTTCAACATCTGCTCTCCTTGGCTCATTCCAAACACCTGCCTGAATATATTCTCCCTCCCTCCTTCTCGAACAACTCTTGCCCCCAAACTCAGCTTTCCCTTCACAGTTTCAGACAACTTTGGCCCCAGTTTCACTACAATTCCAACCCAAAACAAACATATATCACTCATCCAAAACAAAAACATGTTTTCCGTTAAATCACCACTTTTTCCGTAAGATTGAATTGATAGGAAGTGGTAAATTTAATCATTTAATCAACACTTAGCATTTTTCATCTCAAATCAAGTAGACAGATCCTTACCATGCTCCCGAATCCTGTATGCAAAACTGCTGCTTTTCCTCCCAAGCTTTTTCTTGTTTCCCATCTCTGAATCCCATTCATCTGCACTTTCCAAAACCAGTAAGAAATCGACAGATACAGGGACAGAGCCAGACTTTGGTATGGTTAGGGGCCAAGGGACAAAAATTTTAGTGGGTAAGGTCAATACGCCCAAAAAAGGAAGAAAAAAAAAATCAAGATTTTCTTTTTCCCTTAAATTTTGTTTTCCTTGTGTTGGGGGCTATGGCCTATACCGACCACCTCTTAGTTCCATCCCATGACAGATAGATAGATTGATTAGAGAGAGAGAGAGGTGATTGCTTACTGGTTTTGAAGGAGGGGGAGTCATCTGAGGAAGGTGGACTATGAAGGGAGCTGGCAGGCTCAGAAAGAGAAGAGTGTCTGGCTGGAGTACTTGTGCCATATGAGCTCATCAAGGGACTATCAATAAACTGATGATCCGCATATTGTTCCTTCATATTCACTTTTGCAGAAAATTCACTCTCTAATTGAGAATCTTTGCCTTTAAGTTTTTCACGGGAGAAACAAGCTATTTAAAAGATGGGATCTGTGGGTTGAATCTACTTCTTTCTACATCGGTTTATCTGTACAATATTGACAAATATAATACATATTAAATAAGGAGGCTGCGGGAACATAAGAACTTTCTATGATTCTTCTTTGTTTTGCAGCTTAAAGTTCAAACCCTTTCTTTGTTATATTTATTCTCTTGTGGGCGGAGAATTTCAAGAAAATGCCGCAGTTTCTTGGCAATTTACAAAGCTTGGAAAGTAAGTCGACTTTTGCTTATTGACCCCAAAATTTATTAGTCAAGAAAATGTGGCCAAACGGACCCCATACATAGTGCAGAAATATTTATTTTATAACGAACACCAAATAAGAAAGGACGCATATATACTGTTTAACATTAATAAATTGTGTTGTTATATATGTTAAAGTATTAATTAAGGCTCCGTTTAGTTTGCAGAATAGACTCCTGAAATGGAATGGCTATTCCTATGGATTAGTTCATTTTTTTGTTTGATAAGAGTCTAATCATATCATAGGAATAATCATTCTCATGAGAATGACTAATCCTTTACATAGAGAAATAGCTATTCCTTAAAGAATGAAATATATTTTCCATAAATACCCATTTTTTTTAAAAAAAATAATAATAATAAAAGATACAGTGGGTGGCCGCACCACCCTTGGACACCTCGGAGACCACTCCAAATTTGTTTCAGGGGTGGCCACGGCCAATGGGTGGTCGTCCACCCACTTTATTTTTTTTAATATGAGTTGAAAAAAAATTAATAATATGGGGTTCTTAGTCATTTTAATTCAATTTTAGTTAGACTATGTGTATTATTACTAAAGAATAGAAATAACTATTTCATTCTGCTATCTTCTATTCTTAGTAATAACTATTCAATTTTCTAATGAAATACGCATTCCGCGAACCAAACGAGCCCTAAATGATTAAATGTATTTATTATTAGCTTCAAATTTTAAAATAAGTAATAATTTAGCATGGTATTAGAATCAAAAGTCATAAGTTTAAATCTTGAGGAAATCAAGAGTTTGAGAGTTTTTACTAAGAGTACATTAATATACATATATATTTGAACGCCACTCTAATCCTAATACCTAAACTAATGAGCTTGGGTTTACTTTAGTTATATTAACCACGCTTTTTCTTATACTTTCTCAATTTTCAATGTAGGACTTAACACTTTCAAGAGAGCCTCACATCATGAAGAGTTGCGCGAGAGGGCCATAGAAAGCAACTTCAAACTAGACGCGTCCTTATACCATCACATCAAACTAATCATGACTCTGATACTACTTGTTGGAGACATCAATAATTTGAGAGTTTTTACTAAGACTATATTAATATACATATTTGAACATTACTTTAACATAAAAGCTTAAGCTAATTGAAATCACAAGCACACTCACAACAAAATCATATATGATGACACTTTTTCTTTTATCTTTTTTCTGAAAACTATGAAAAGATTAATCGAAGGCTCACATAATATCGAATTTTATTTTATTTTATTATTATTATTTTTTTATCGATTACTTCCGCAGCCTTCATGCTCTAGATCTAGAAGACTAGAGTTAACTAATTTCAAATGGATGGGATTCAACTGCTGCTAGCGTGGTCGTCAATTAAAGAACTTGAGTTTTATGCGTGCTTTTCTACATTTTGAAAGACTTACTCGCGATCACTTAAATAATAATAAAGACTATTAAAAAAAGTAATAATAAAGAATTATGGTACATAGTGATTTTATTAATTTCTTTATAATTTTGCTGAACAAAACAACATTACAAGTCAAATCTACCTTGCTTATAATGGGAAAGCATGTATAAATTAATAAATCCAATAAGTGTTGCTAGCTTTGAGTATAAGAAATGATTTTGATATAATATTTGTGAACAACCCTATAACCCTTTAAGATATATATTATCCATCAATAAAACTTAATTGAGAATTTTATTTATGTGAATAGAGAACTCCATATATTAGTGAATAATAAACGTAGCAAAAAGAATCAAAATAAATATATAATTAAGTTAAATAACTCAGTATATATTTTAGAATATATGTGTAATTTTATTTTTATGGTGATAGAACCCAGTTAGAAATTTAAGAAACTGAAGAAGGAAGATTCAATAACAATTTTCCACTAGGATTCGGAACAAGACTTTTTTAAGAGGAATATTGAATGGCCAACTTTTTTTCTTTTTTTTTTTCCTAATAGAATGGACTTTGGAGTTGACAAAGGAATAGTGCAAATTAAGTAGTGTGCGTGTGTTGCAACAATTATCTTGCAAACAAGGTAATTAAGCACTCATCTTTGTTACCCTTTTTCTGCACAAAATTTGTCATACAAGTTTTGGCATGAACCTTTGGTCTTCACGCCAGTGCATCAGCAGAACTTATCTCTATTTGCTGCTTCTTCTTCGGTGAGCCCTAACAGCAGCTTCTTTCCTGACCCTTAAAGCAGCTGAAAGCCGTTCCTTTTGCGCCGATCTACCGCTCATTTGCTGACCCCTAAAGCAGCCGAGAACCGCACCTTTTGCGCCGATCTATCGCTCCGTTTTAAAGATTTCTCTTTCTCTCTCTATTGCGATTTGCTTGTCAAATTTGTTGTTCAGTTCATTGTTATTAATGAGTTTGGTATTAGGTTGCAAAATAATTGTAGTTAACGTGTGAAGAAGTCATGTCCCTAGCTAGCTCATCCTACTTGGGTTGCAAATAATTGTGATAACGTGTGAAGAACTCATGTCCCTCCTCTTCTTCTTCTTCCTCTTCCTCCATGGGGAACTTAAATTAATGACACATTAACAACAAGAGTTAGAAATGAAAAGATTCATCACCTGCCAACTTCCAGCCAAAGCCAGAAACAAAGCTTCAATTGAAAGAATTAATCAAGATTTGTTTTCGTTTGCCAAATGCCATGACAGATTGTTTAACTTCTCCTTTTAATTTCTAGGTCTATCCTTCTTCTCCTTTCCATGTTCTGACTAGCTAGATTGTAATTAAATAAATAAATTTTGCAATATTAAATCAATATTGGATTAGGTTCTCTGATGTCTGATTAACTTATTTCTACCGTATCATAACATAAGGAAACACTTAACACTTCTAAACATTATAAGGCTAATTAAATTAAATTAAAACAAAAATAACATAAGGCAACGTTTGGTGCACTGAATGAGT
This sequence comes from Corylus heterophylla, assembly GCA_016403345.1. Lineage (NCBI taxonomy): Eukaryota > Viridiplantae > Streptophyta > Magnoliopsida > Fagales > Betulaceae > Corylus > Corylus heterophylla. The sequence goes on along the minus strand of CM028145.1, from coordinate 13,202,908 downwards.
CTTCCACTCAAAAAATGTATAGTTATTTTAAAGAATGATTGAAGGTGGAATGAAATTGTTTAGCTATTCATATTTCTTGGTTTGATTGTACCCCTATAATAGAACTTGAATTGTAATCAAATTTACTAAAACAATCAATAGTACAATTCTTAATTACAATTTCTCATTTCTCAAACTCTTAAGTCCCTCACTTTTTTTCCCGCTCAAGCTATTTCTTTCTATTTTACTTGCACTCGCTGGAGATCTAAAAATTGGGAATCAGATCTTGGACTGCAAGTTTGACAGAGATGTCATCACCTATGTCAAGCTTTACAATATATAAAGAATGCAAAGCAAACAAGGGGAAAATATGAATCGAATGAAAATGTATTCTCTGATTAATCAACTTCAGCTTACAATAATGGAAGAAATCAACTTATATACTCAGCTACAATAAGATCAAAATAACAGAGCATGACCAAATAAAGAAACTAACCAATTGATGAGAGCAATGAGAACGGCCACATTAACTCATAACAAGTGGATGCCAATGCCCAGTATTCAGCTTCAGCCGATGATCTAGATATTTTTTGTTGCTTCTTGGGTTTCCAAAAATGATTGAGTCACCAATAAACACACAATATCCAGTTATGGATCTCCAGGTGTCCAGCAGCCTACCTAATCTGAATCTGAAAAAGCCTTGAGATGTAAATCTGATTTTGTAAAAAATATTAGACCTTGTGCAGGAGAGTTCTTGATGTATTTGAGAACTCTGTGTAGCATGTAAATGTGGTTGTCTTGGCTTATCCATAAACTGGCTTAGTGTTTGAACTGCATATATCTGGCCGAGTTATTGTCAAGTAAAGTAGCCTTCCAACCAATCTTCTATAACATGTAGAATCTGGTAAGAGAACACCATCATCCCTGGATAACTTTAGATTATGTTCCATTGGAAACTTAACCAGTTTGGAAGCCAACAGACCAGAATCTTCCAAGACTTCTAATGCATATTTTCTTTCAGAAACAGAAATACCCCCTGGAAACTTAGCAATCTCAAGGCCTGGAAAATACTTCAAAGGTCCTAAGTCTTTCAAATGAAATATGTCATTCAAAAGAGTAACAAAAGAAGCTACTGCTTTTGGATCATTGCTAGCTATGGCAACATCATCTACATAGACTAGTAAAGCAATATATGAAGAACCTTTAATCTGTGTGAACAAAGAGTAATTTGCCTTGGATTGAATAAAATCAAGATCAACTCAAGTTGTAGAAAACTTAGAGAACCACTGTCTTGAGGCCTGCTTCAAACCATATAAAGATTTGTTAATCTACAAACCTTTGTCTCCCTCTTAGTACCAAAACTAGGAGGCATGGTCATATATACTTCTTCATTAACGTCACCATGTAAAAATGCATTATTCACATCCAATTGATGTAAAATCCAACCCTTAGCTGCTGCAAGTGCTACTGGACACCTAACAGTACTCATTTTAGCTACAGGTGAAAATTTTTCCTGATAATCCAAACCTTTTCACATTGAATGTACCCTTTTGCTACAACCGAGCTTTGTACCTCTAAATACTACCATCAGACTTTTGCTTCACCTTGTATAACCATTTACACCCTATAGGATGCTTATTTGGTGGTAATGCAGTAATTACGCATATTTTGTTCTCTTCAAGTGCTTAAATTTCAGCCTTCATGGCTTCACGCCAGTGTGCATCTTTGACAGCTTGATGATAAAATTTAGGCTCAATTTGAGATGATATGGAAAGACATAAATTTTTGTAAGAAGGAGACAGCTTATCATATGAAACAAATGAAGGCAATGGATAAGATATACCTGAATCAGTAGCCATGTGAGTAGATAGAGGAGGAGAAGAAACCAAATGGCAATGAAAATTCTGTAAATAGCTAGGTTTTTGTTTGATCCTATTTGATTTTCTAGGAAGTGGAACAAATGGTTGAGCAGAAGTGGGAGAATTTGATGAAATGTCATGGATGTTAATATCAGATGGAATATCATGAGCATTAACATCAAATGACTGTGGATTATGATCAGATGGTTGTGTACTAATATCAGGTGAAACAGAATTAGGAGACATATGAGTAGATAGAGGTGGAGAAGAAGAAACTAGTTGGCAATGAAAATTCTTCAAATAGCTAGGTTTTTGTTTGATCTTATTTGATTTTCTAAGAGGTGGAATAGATGGTTAAGCAGAAGTGAGAGAATTTGATGAATTATCATGGATGTTAATATCAGATGGAATATCATGAGCATTAACATGAGATGACTGTGGACTAGGATCAAATGGTTGTGTACTAATATCAGGTGAAACAGAATTAGGTGACATATGATTTATAGCAGAATCGTGATCTAATACATCAGGAACATGCATAGGAATTAAAGAAGGTATTACATTATGTATTGTAGGTGATAGATGTTTAAGAAAACAATTATTTGATATGAGTGATCTAAGTTAGAAGTATATAGAAAAATTGTTTCATGGAATATAACATGCCGAGAGATAATGATGGATTGAGTATGAAGGTTATAGAATTTATATCCCTTCATGCCATATGCGTAGCCAATAAAGATACGAGGAGTGGCTCTTGAATCAAACTTTGTTCTATGTCTAGGCAAAGTTGAAACATAAGCTAAACATCTAAAAACTTTTAGATGTGTGTAGGAAGGTGTAGCGGAGAACAACAACTCGTGTGAGGATTTATTTGAAAGAAGAGGTGTGGGAATTCTATTTATGATGATATGAGCAGCTGTGAGAATACAATCCCCCAAAAAAGATAAAGGGAGATTTGATTGAAACTGTAAGGATCTTGCAACATTTAGCAAGTGCTGATGTTTTCTTTCAACTATAGCATTTTGGTATGAAGTTTCTATACAACTAAGCTGATGTATGATGCCATGTGTAGAAGAAGAAAAAAAAATCATTTTACATCCAGGACCATTGTCAGATATTAAGCATTTGATTTTGAGATTAAACTGAGTTTGAACAAGTTGAACAAAAGACTAAATTATAGAACGAGTATGTGACTTGTGTTATAATGAGTGTCAAATATTGCATATTTGAGCCCCTAAATTTGCATGTTAATTTCTTAGTATTGTTATTTGTTTGATGTTGTTCTGTTTTAGTGTTTTCAGGTTCCAAAGGAAAAATGCAATGAATTCCATTGATTTTGGGTTTAAAGCATACTTTGAGAAGACCTAGATAATATGGTTAAGTTTAACCAAATCAAGGAAATGATTAAATCGAAATTTCTCTAATTAAAGTCAAAATCGGACTGGACTGAATTTCAGATTATGCACACGTCTTAGTATTTTGACCATAAATTTCAACTCAAGTATCAGATTAAGGTGAAAATAGTGACGTTGGAGAGCTATATTGCAAGTGCGAGATCGCCTTCGGGAAATGAAGCCGTTTCACGCCCTTTCCGGAAGGCGCCTCAAGGCCCTTTTGGAAACGACGTCATTCCATACAAAAAGAACGACACCGTTTCACCATGAAATGAAGCTGATCCAAGAATGCTTGAAGGTGCACGTAAAATGCCCCATGACATCGCCTTTGTGAGCCCAAAACCAAATCCAAATCCGACCCGAAATCCAAGTTGAACCAGCCCGAAGTGGAAACACATGGCCCACAAATCAGTCCTCAAAGCCCAAGCCTATGCCCAGAAGATCAAGTCACACGCCTTCACACCACCCGACCCGGATTCGGAGCCCAAATCCGTGGAAGAACCGAATCCAAAGTTGAAATCCTCATCAGCCTCGGATCCAGAAGCCAACTTGGGACCGCAACCCGTCCCGGAAACAGATCCACGCCAACAAGCCCAACCACTAGGCCAAGCCACGTGGTGCGCCAAACTATGGGTCCAACAACCCAGTTTCAACAGACCCTGTCCAGTTTGCCTAAACGACCTGAATCACCTGAACTAGCCAATTTGAGGTAATTTCACTATTTTTGATCGTTCTGCCTCGTTTCAACCTGATTCAGATGATTCCAAAACCACTGGAAAGCTAATTGGAAGGAGAAGAAAATTATAAGTTTCTCTCAAAACAATTTTCAAAATGAACAATTGATTTTACAGCTATCCTTTTTTATTTTACTATTTGGTTTGTATTTATTTAGAACCACGTATTTGTTTTTCTTTGTTGATATAAGTGTGATACACAACACATTTGTATAGGTTTGTAATTCTTAAACTTTATTAGTTAATGTTAATGCATACACATTCTAAAATGGCTATAAAAAGCGATATAAATGTCTCAAAGGTTGAAAACCTTAATGGCATCAATTTTAGAATGTGAAAACAGAAAATTTCTTATGTATTGACACATGAGAAAATATTATACACTCTTAATTTTGTAAAACCAGAGTTAGATGGTCAAAGAGACGAAGAGGTCATCAGAAACAAGGAAAATGGTTAGGAGACGAATTTATGGCAAGAGCTACCCTTCTTCATAATATGAAAGATAATATAATGGGTTAAATTCACTTTATCCCACTGAAGTTTCAGGAATTTTTCAATTCGAACCTCAATGTTTAAAAATTGGCAATGTACGCCCCTAATGTTTCAAAAATTTTCAATTCAGACCTTCCATTACTAATTTCCTTTTAATTTGACGGAAATCATCCCACGTGTGTCTCACGTGGGATTTTGATGTCCCCTATTCCAATTTTAACCTCATTAAAACCTATAAAATTAGGTAATTACCCTCAATTTCATAGGTTTTAATGAAGGTAATTATGTAATTTCATATGTTTTAATGAGGGCAAAATTGGAATAGAGGGCATCAAAATCCCACGTGAGACACACGTGGGATGATTTCCGTCCAAGTAGACGGAAATTAGTAACGAAAGGTTTGAATTGAAAATTTTTGAAATATTAGGGGGGGTATATTGCCAATTTTTAAACATTGAGGTTCAAATTGAAAAACTCCTGAAACTTCAGGAGGGTAAAGTGAATTTTCCCCTAATATAATTCATCTTTTTGAAGAACACGAGATCAAAAGTATGGACCTTAGTTTGAGACACACATACAATTGTTACTAAATAAATATAAAAATGCTCGTATGGATGAAAATGATTATGTAGGTGATTAGTTTAACCAAATAGAACTTGTTGCAAAATAATTAGTAAATGCAAGTGACCTAGTGTCAAACAAAATGCAAGTTACAACCATACATAATAGTCTTCCTCTATCATGGGAGCATGTGGTAACTTCTTTGACACATAATGGCAAAGAAATTTCAATGACATCTTGCCAGTGTTACTTGTGTTAGAAGAAGAAAGAATGAAGCAAATAAGAATACAAGGGACAACTACAAACCTAATGATGGCACATACAAGAGCACAAAAATCACATATGCCCACATTCAAAGGAAAATCGAAGAAACTTAAAAGAAGATGGAAGGGCAAACCAAAAGGCACTTTAAAAACAAAAGATCAAGCTACAGACAGATGTGGAAAGGCAGGACATTTTAAAGCAAATTGTCCAAAGAACAATGGCAACAAGAAACAGGGAGAAATTGCTATTACAATCACTGAAGTAATGATGGCAGAACCGGCTACAAATTCCTGGTGGATAGATTCGACATCAACCACACATATCACAACAAGCCAAGAATTTTTGTAGATTTCAAGGTAAAAAGCAATAGGATAACACAAAGTTTACATGGGCAACAATACTTACAATGATGTCTTAGGAGAGGGAAAATGTAAGATTTTTGTTAATGGGCCTGTTATTGTTTTATACAATACATTGTATATACCAAGTATCCGTATAAATCTAATATCAGTGCCAATATTAGATGACAAATGATATGGTATAAAATTTAAATCTGGGAAGGCTTACATTAGCAGTTTTATCTCAACAACGAAGCCAAACCATGTTCTTTTATATTAAATTTTGTGGGGGACATACATGGATGGTTGTGTAATTCCAATAAACAACAAATGGACATGGCAACAGTGCTGGTAGAGACGGTCTGGCAAGTGAGGGAGCTGAGAAAGACAGTTTCGGCTTTGGAAGCATTTTGTGATCCTAAGGAGAGCTTTGAAAGTGGTCATAGAGAGGCTCATTTTATAGGAGATCTCAATTCAAAATCCAAAGCCTATCGATAGTTTCTTCATTTCTTCTTTCTTTATTTCCTCTCCTATTTTGACCAATCAATTAAGTAATATCATGTCCCAAAAATTAAAAAAAAAAAATTAAGTAATAGAAATTTCTTACATAGTGGGTTGTAGGAGTTTTTAACAACCTAACCTTTAAAAGTGATATGTATCATTTAGCATGTAAGAAACACATTTTTTTTTTTTTCTAACAGAATGTGCTTCTCAAATACTTTTTTTTAATAGTATTAATAAGAAAGCATGTGGTTCTCACATGCTTAAAAGACACATGTCATTTTTTAAGAATATGAAATGTAGAAACTCTCACAATCCAATTTGTAAAAAAATTATGTCTGTAATAATTACAGGTCCATTAACCGCATAATAGCTTTAGTAAGCGGTTATAAAAAATCGTTCACCGCCTAGAGCAAGGCGGTTAGCAGTTTTAAGGGTAGGAAAAAGTGGTTATTAACCGTCTACCCTTATATATAATAATATAAATATATATTTTATATTAAAAATATAACATTAAAACGACGATGTTTTAGTGTTAAACACCAAAACGGTATTGTTTTAAATACGAGTTAAAGATAGGGTTTAATCATATTTATTATTTTTTGGAACACTTTGACCCATAACTACTTAAAATAAGCGCATTGAAGCCCAAAACACCTTAAAAAGCCCAAAAGCCCATTAAAAAAAAATGGTTATAAAACCGTTGGTTATTGATTTGAATAACCGCTACCCGCTGGTTAGAAAATAATCATTAGCTACCTAAGCGTTGTAGTTGCAATTATTAAAATCCAAAAACCACCTTAGGTAGTTACGGTTAGCGATTCTAGCCAATAACTACTAACTGCAACCGTTTATATACCCCTAGTGACTATATTTGACTATTGATTGATGATGCCTCCATATTATAGTACTAATGACGTTATATTTAGTCATTAACTGTGGACTAGCCCATAAGGCACCAAGTTTGGTTAGCTAAGAATTTGAGAATGTGATCCTCTCCAATTGAAATCAACTGGAGAGGAGTTGGTCCCTTTTTTGTAGGAGTATAATTGTATTTTCATTTTTGTTTAAGCAATTATATACCAAAAAAAGGGAACCGGTTCCTCTCCCATTGATTTCAACCGAGAGAATCTTTATTAAAAGAATTTGAGAGTACCTCCCTTAGCATGGCCTTTGGTTTCAAGTAAAACAAGATCAGGCCGCTTGGCAAGATTGACATTTGTCATTGTGTTTAATGTCAATAGAGTGTATTGATGGGTATTGCAAGGTGGGATGGATTGGGCTTTAGGTTTGATTCTTAAGAAAACAATAAGGATAGAACTAGGCAGTTCTGATTGGCTTCATGCCAGTTTAATTTCCAACCAAAAAAAAAAAAGTAAAGAAATCTGATTAAAGGACAGAATTTTCTTTAAAGTGGGTTGGAGGAAATTTCTTCAACTTAATCTATTAAATTGATTTATGTCCTTAAAGCATGTGATTCTTGAAAATGAATTCAAACAGATGAGAGAAAGATATTTTTCTTTTATACTTCTTTGGTGATACACACTCTTATTATATACACATATGATTGTAACTATACAAGGGATTTTTCATGATTCATGGGATTGCATTGAATACACAATTACCTCATATATGTCATGATTAATATATTTCCATGCAGGTGTGAGTGTTATTCCTTTATTGTATAATCCTTGTTGTCTTTGACTTCCTTAGTGAGTATGCATTGATGCGCTGTCAAGCAAGAACAGCATAGAGTTTCCTTTTGTAATATCTTTATGAAACGTGTGCAGCAAGTGCTTTGCTGTCGAGTAGGGAGATCTTCCATTTGTAGTTACATACAGATTAGAGTTTCCTTGTTAGGAGACGTGTGATTGTGCTGAGCATCAGAATATTCGCTCACACCCCCCTTCAAGTGCATGGGTGGGGACACCACACAAAGCTTGTCCCGTAAGAGCGTAAAGCGAGCCGACCCAAAAGCTTTTGTAAAGATATCTACGATTTGATCAACTGTGGCAATGTAGTGAGTAGAAATATCTTTGGTCACCACCTTTTCTCGTACAAAGTGGTAGTTAATTTCAATACGTTTCGTACAAGCATAAAATACAAGATTGGATGCAAGGGCAAGTGCACCAATATTGTCGCACCATAGTGTAGGTGGCATAGGAAGGACAACTCGTAAATCTTTGAGTAACATTCGAAGCCAATAGAGATCACTAGTAGCAACCGCCATGGCCCGATATTCAGCTTGATGACTTGGCGAGAGACAACATGTTGCTTCTTTGCACTCCAAGAGGTTGATGAAAGAAAAGGTTAAAATTTTGTCAGAAAATGGAATTATTTTAATTAACGGTTCCATATTCTACTTCATGTGTTCCTAAGTTAAATTGAAACATTAAAATTAAACATTAAATTTAAGTAGAACCTAACTAGAATTTAATGTTTATTTAACTATGAATTGAACAATGTCTCACTTTAAATTACAATTAAATTAAATAAACTTATCAAAAATAAATTAATAAATCGAAGGTTTAATTGACACGGATGACCAGATTTTAATTTAATTTTTTATTAAACATTTCTTTAAAATTTAATGTCCAAACATGGATTAAAACAAAGAATTAAAGTAAACTAAGATTAACTTTAATAATGGATTATTATTTATTAATAGTTTTTAATTTATTCCAAACATAACATACAAACCCATAGACTGTAATTTAAGAACTTAGAAATCAACAAAATTAATATAAATTAAAATTAATTTATTAATTATAAGTTATTAATTAACTTTTAGTCTAATATTTATACTACAAACTTTAATCAACAGTATACTTCCTAAATAAATTAAACAATTGAACTATTTAATTAAGCATTAAACCTTTCCTTTTTTTATATTTATCTGAACTTAAAATCAAATATTTTTATATAATGCATTCACGAGTGGGAAACTATGTCCACCTATCCTTATCCTTGTACCTTTGTAAATAGTGCTACATCGCATCTCCATCAACTGAATTGATGACTAAGAAAAGCTGTGTATACGCACATTCCACCTGTTAGATCCATCTGTTAATTGGTGGACCTAATATTCCTAGGTAAAACTGAATATATATATATCATATATATATTATATATATAATAATATATATATAAATATTTCCCAATTATCTTATTAAAAAAATAAAAAACTTCACAAACACATTCCACCTGTTAGATCTTATCTTAAGTTGGTGGACCTAATATTCCAAGGTGAAAAATATAATATATATTATATATATATATTGATTCAAATTCTTTCTTAATAAAAAAGAAACTTCAAAAAGTTTCATGAATTATTATGTTTGGAGAAGATTTTTAAAGTTAAATTTTCCATTTCCCTTTAAAACTTTATTTAATGTAATTTAACAGCCCTTAGAGTTTGGCATTAAACAAGTTAAAAGGATGAAATTGTTTAACCTGAAATTTTTATAAAATATCAAATTTATCCTTTTTCACATTAAAAATTTAAAAAATAAAATGAAAAGTTGGGGTGCGAGTTTAGTATTTTTCATAACACCGTTAGATTTAACGCCAAATCTTAACCAGGATAGATTTTTAAATTAAAATTAAATTGAAATTAAGATTTTTAATTTTAAGAATTAAAAGTAAATTAATTTTAATTTAACTCTAATTAAAATAACATAAACATAATTTGAATTCAAGATCATTAAGATGTAATTAAATCACGACTTATTTTTTGTAATTCTCATTTCCTTTATACCAAAAAAATTAATCAATTAATTTAATAAAAATTAATTTAATTTAAATCATTAGGCATTTAGAATTAGGACCTTGTAAGGTGTAGTAATGAAGTCCGTCGGGGAAGAGATGGAGATGGATCTTTCACTGCAGAAGGCAACCTTCTCAGTGGAAACAAAGAGAAGCCCTGCAATAGGGCCAGCTGTTGTAGTAGCACTGCGAGGCTTTCAATTCCTCCCTTGGCTCATTCAAAACTTCCTGCTGAATATATTCTCCCCCCTTCGAACAACTCTTGCCCCAAACTCAGCTTTCTTCACAGTTTCAGACAATTTGGCCCCAGTTTCACTACAATTCCAAACCAAAACAAACATATATCACTCATCCAAAACAAAAACATGTTTTCCGTTAAATCACCATTTTTCCGTAAGATTGAATTATAGGAAGTGGTAAATTTAATCATTTAATCAACACTTAGCATTTTTCATCTCAACTCAAACAGATCCTTCCTTCCAACCTATGCAAAACTGCTGCTTTTCCTCCCAAGCTTTTTCTTGTTTCCCATCTCTGAATCCCATTCATCTGCACTTTCCAAAACCAGTAAGAAATCGACAGATACAGGGACAGAGCCAGATTTGTTTTCCAAGGGACAAAAATTTTAGTGGGTAAGGTCAACCCTAAAGGAAGAAAAAAAATCAAGATTTTCTTTTTCCTTAAATTTTGTTTTCTTGGTTGGGGCTAGGCAAACCTTTAGTTAGTCCCATGACAATAGAAAATATTAAGAGAGAGTGATTGCTTACTGGTTTTAAGGAGGGGGAGTCATCTGAGGAAGGTGGACTATGAAGGAGCTGGCAGGCTCAGAAAGAGAAGAGTGTCTGGCTGGATACTTGTGCCAATGAGCTCATCAAGGGACTATCAATAAACTGATGATCCGCATATTGTTCCTTCATATTCATTTGCAGAAAATTCACTCTCTAATTGAGAATCTTTGCCTTTAAGTTTTTCAGAGAACTATCTATAAAAGATGTCCTTGGTTTTCAATTCTTTCAGTAATCTTCAAATTGAAAATTTAATATATTTTAGGGAAATAAGAATTTAAAGATGGATTTGTTTGATCTTCATTCAACATCTTTATTTTTATATTTATCAAATAGAAATCAGGACCAAACTTGGAATTTAACTTGTTTGAGCTTATTCCCTTTCCCAAATTTATTCAAGAAAGTGGCAAACGGACCCCATACATAGTGCAGAAATATTTATTTTATAAAACACCAAATAGAAAGGACGCATATATACTGTTTAACATTAATAAATTGTGTTGTTATTATAAATGTTAAAGTAAATTGGGAATATTTATTTATAGACACAAATAAAGACCTATATTGTTATTTTATAAAGTTAATCATTTGGAATAATATTATGAGAATACTAATCCTTTAATAGAGAAATAGCTATTCTTAAATAATTATTTTAAAATACCATTTTTTAAAAAAAAATTAAAAGAACATGGCCACACCTGACACCGAACCACAAATTTTTTGGACGCCAATGGGTGGTCGCCACCCACTTTATTTTTAATATAGTTGAAAAAATTAATAATGGGGTTCTTAGTCATTTTAATTCAATTTTAGTTAGACTATGTGTATTATTACTAAAGAATAGAAATAACTATTTCATTCTCATCTTTATTTTAGTAATAATTCAATTTTAATAAATGCGTTAGACCAAAGAGTAAATATTAATTATTTTATTCTTAAATTAAAAATTAATTTTAGATGATTAGAATCAAAATCATAAGTTAAATTTAGGAATAATTTAGATTTCTAAATACATTAATATATTATATTTAATTCCTAATACCAAACTAATGATTGGTTTACTTTATTATATTAACCTTTTCTTAACTTTCTCAATTTTCAATGTAGGACTTAACACTTTAAGAGACCTCATATAAAATTGAAGGGCCATAGAAAGCAACTTCAAATAGCGCTTTATACCATCTCATCAAACTAATCATCTGATATACTTGTTGGAGACATCAATAATTTAAGTTTTTACTAAGACTATATTAATATACATATTTGAACATACTTTAACATAAAAGCTTAAGCTAATTGAAATCACAAGCACACTCAAACAAAAATATATGATGAATTTTCTTTTATCTTTTTCTGAAAACTTAAAAATTAATGAAGGCTCACATAATACGAATTTTATTTTATTTTATTATTATTATTTTTTATCGATTACTCCGCAGCCTTCATGCTCTAGATCTAGAAGACTAGAGTTAACTAATTTCAAATGGATGGGATTCAACTGCTGCTAGCGTGGTCGTCAATTAAAGAACTTGAGTTTTATGCGTGCTTTTCTACATTTTAAGACTTCTCGCGATCACTTAAATAATAAAAAGACTATTAAAAATAATAATAAAGAATTATGGTACATAGTGATTTTATTAATTTCTTTATAATTTTTGAACAAAACAACATTACAAGTCAAATCTACCTTGCTTATAATGGGAAAGCATTATAAATTAATAAATCCAATAAGTGTTGCTAGCTTTGAGTATAAGAAATGATTTTGATATAATATTTTGAACAACCCTATAACCCTTTAAGATATATATTATCCATCAATAAAACTTAATTGAAATTTTATTTATTGAATAGAGAACTCCATATATTAGTGAATAATAAACGTACAAAAGAATCAAAATAAATATATAATTAAGTTAAATAACTCAGTATATATTTTAGAATATATGTATGTGTAATTTTATTTTTATGGTGATAGAACCCGCCCGTTAGAAATTCAAGAAACTGGAAAAGGAAGATTCAATAACAATTTTCCACTAGGGTTCGGAACAAGACTTTTTTAAGAGGAATATTGAATGGACTTTGGAGTTGACAAAGGAATAGTGGAAATTAAGTAGTGTGCGTGTGTTGCAACAATTATCTTGCAAACAAGGTAACTAAGCACTCATCTTTGTTACCCATTTTCTGCACAAAATTTGTCATACAAGTTTTGGCATGAACCTTTGGTCTTCACGCCAGCCTATCAGCAGAACTTATCTGTAGTTGCTGCTTCTTCTTCGGTGAGCCCTAACAGCAGCTTCTTTCCTGACCCTTAAAGCAGCTGAAAGCCGTTCCTTTTGCGCCGATCTACCGCTCATTTCTCCCTAACACGGAACCGCACCTTTTGCCTTCTCCTCCTTTAAAGCTTCTTTCTCTCTTTCGATTTGCTTTCAAATTTTTGTTCAGTTCATTGTTATTAATGAGTTTGGTATTAGGTTGCAAAATAATTGTTAAGTGAAGAAGTCATGTCCCTAGCTAGCTCATCCTACTTGGTTGCAAATAATTGTGATAACGTGTGAAGAACTCATGTCCCTCTTTTTTCTTCCTCTTCCTCCATGGGAATTAAATTAATACATTAACAACAAGAGTTAGAAATGAAAAGATTCATCACCTCCAACTTCCAGCCAAAGCCAGAAACAAAGCTTCAATTGAAAGAATTAATCAAGATTTGTTTTCGTTTGCCAAATGCCATAAATTTTAATTCCCTTTAATTTCTAGGTCTATTTTTCTCCTTTCCATGTTCTGACTAGCTAGATTGTAATTAAATAAATAAATTTTGCAATATTAAATCAATATTGGATTAGGTTCTCTAGTTGATTAACTTATTTCTACCGTATCTAACATAAGGAAAACTTAACACTTCTAAACATTATAAGGCTAATTAAATTAAATTAAAAAAAAATAACATAAGGCAACGTTTGGTGCCTGAATGAGTCTTCCACTCAAAAATGTATAGTTATTTTAAAGAATGATTGAAGGTGGAAGAAATTGTTTAGCTATTCATATTTCTTGGTTTGATTGTCTATAATAGAACTTGAATTGTAATAAATTTCTAAAACAATCAATAGTAAATTTTAATTATTTCTATTTCTAACTTAACCTCATTTTTTCCTCAGCTATTTCTTTCTATTTTACTTGCATCCTAGAATTAAATTGGAATCAGATCTTGAGCAAGTTTGACAGAGATTCATCACCTATGTCAAGCTTTACAATATATAAAGAATGCAAAGCAAACAAGGGAAAAAAATCGAATGAAAATGTATTCTCTGATTAATCAACTTCAGCTTACAATAATGGAAGAAATAACTTATATACTCAGCTACAATAAGATCAAAATAACAGAGCATGACCAAAAAAGAAACTAACCAATTGATGAGAGCAATGAGAACGGCCACATTAATCATAACAAGTGGATGCCAATGCCCAGTATTCAGCTTCAGCCGATGATAAAATTTTTTTTGGTTTCCAAAATGATTGAGTCACCAATAAACACACAATACCAGTTAGGATTCCAGGTTCCAGCAGCCTACCTAATCTGAATCTAAAAGCCTTGAGATGTAAATCTGATTTTGTAAAAATATTAGACCTTGTGCAGGAGAGTTCTTGATGTATTTGAGAATCTGTGTAGCATGTAAATGTGGTTGTCTTGGCTTATCCATAAACTGGCTTAGTTTGAACTAATTGTCGAGTTATTGTCAAGTAAAGTAGCCTTCCAACCAATCTTCTATAACATGTAGAATCTGGTAAGAGAACACCATCATCCCTGGTAACTTTAGTTATGTTCCATTGGAAACTTAACCAGTTTGGAAGCCAACAGACCAGAATTTCCAAGACTTCTAATGCATATTTTCTTTCAGAAACAGAAATACCCCTGGAAACTTAGCAATCTCAAGGCCTGGAAAATTTCAAAGGTCCTAAGTCTTTCAAATGAAATATGTCATTCAAAAGAGAATAAAAAAGCTACTGCTTTTGGATCATTGCTAGCTATGGCAACATCATCTACATAGACTAGAAAAAATATGAAAACCTTAAGTAACAAAGAGTAATTTGCTTGGATTAATAAAATCAAGAAACTCAATTGTAAAAACTTAGAGAACCACTGTCTTGAGGCCTCTTCAAACCATATAAAGATTTGTTAATCTACAACCTTTGTCTCCTCTTAGTACCAAAACTAGGAGGCATGGTCATAATACTTTCATTAACGTCACCATGTAAAAAGCATTATTCACATCCAATTGATGTAAAATCCAACCCTTAGCGCTGCAAGTGCTACTGGCACCTAAAGTACTCATTTTAGCTACAGGTAAAATTTTTCCTGAAATCCAAACTTTTCACATTGAATGTACCTTTCTAAACGAGCTTTGTACCTCTAAATACTCCACAGACTTTGCTTCACCTTGTATAACCATTTACACCCTATAGGAGCTTATTTGGTGGTAATGCAGTAATTCGCATATTTTGTTCTCTTCAAGTGCTTAAATTTCAGCCTTCAGGCTTCACGCCTGTGCATCTTTACAGCTTGATGATAAAATTTAGGCTCAATTTGAGATGATATGGAAAGACATAAATTTTTGTAAGAAGGAGACAGCTTATATAAAACAATGAAGGCAATGGATAAGATATACCTGAATCAGTAGCCATGTGAGTAGATAGAGGAGGAGAAGAAACCAAATGGCAATGAAAATTCTGTAAATAGCTAGGTTTTTGTTTGATCCTATTTGATTTTCTAGGAAGTGGAACAAATGGTTGAGAGAAGTGGAGAATTTGATGAAAGTCATGGATGTTAATATCAGATGGAATATCATGAGCATTAACATCAAATGACTGTGGATTATGATCAGATGGTTGTGTACTAATATCAGGTGAAACAGAATTAGGAGACATATGAGAGATAGAGGTGGAAAGAAGAAACTAGTTGGCAATGAAAATTCTTCAAATAGCTGGTTTTGTTTGATCTTATTTGATTTTCTAAAGGTGGAATAATGGTAACAGAAGTGAGAGAATTTGATGAATTATATGGATTAATATCAGATGGAATATCATGAGCATTAACATGAGATGACTGTGGACTAGGATCAAATGGTTGTGTATAATATCAGGTGAAACAGAATTAGGGACATATGATTTATACAGAATCGTGATCTAATACATCAGGAACATGCATAGGAATTAAAGAAGGTATTACATTATGTATTGTAGGTGATAGATGTTTAAGAAAACAATTATTTGATATGATGATCTAAGTTAGAAGTGTATAAAAATTGTTTCATGGAATATAACATGCCGAAGATAATGATGGATTGAGTATGAAGGTTAAGAATTTATATCCCTTCATTCATGAGCCAATAAAGATACGAGTGGTTTGAATCAAACTTTGTTCTATGTCTAGACAAAGTTGAAACATAAGCTAAACATCTAAAAACTTTTAGATGTGTGTAGGAAGGTTAGCAGAGAACAAACTGTGGTTTATTTGAAAGAAAGTTGGGAATTCTATTTATGAGATATGAGCAGTGTGAGAATACAATCCCCAAAAAATAAGGAGATTTGATTGAAACTGTAAGGATCTTGCAACATTTAGCAATCTGATGTTTCTTTCAACTATAGCATTTTGGCATGAAGTTTCTATACAACTAAGCTGATGTATGATGCCATGTGTAGAAGAAGAAAAAACATTTTACATCCAGGACCATTTCGATATTAAGCATTTGATTTTGAGATTAAACTGAGTTTGAACGAGAGGAGTTGGTCCCTTTTTTGTAGGAGTATAATTGTATTTTCATTTTTGTTTAAGCAATTATATACCAAAAAAAGGGAACCGGTTCCTCTCCCATTGATTTCAACCAGAGAGAATACTGTTAAAAGAATTTGAGAGTACCTCCCTTAGCATGGCCTTCGGTTTCAAGTAAAACAAGATCAGGCCGCTTGGCAAGATTGACATTTGTCATTGTGTTTAATGTCAATAGAGTGTATTGATGGGTATTGCAAGGTGGGATGGATTGGGCTTTAGGTTTGATTCTTAAGAAAACAATAAGGATAGAACTAGGCAGTTCTGATTGGCTTCATGCCAGTTTAATTTCCAACCAAAAAAAAAAGGTAAAGAAATCTGATTAAAGGACAGAATTTTCTTTAAAGTGGGTTGGAGGAAATTTCTTCAACTTAATCTATTAAATTGATTTATGTCCTTAAAGCATGTGATTCTTGAAAATGAATTCAAACAGATGAGAGAAAGATATTTTTCTTTTATACTTCTTTGGTGATACACACTCTTATTATATACACATATGATTGTAACTATACAAGGGATTTTCCATGATTCATGGGATTGCATTGAATCCACAATTACCCCATATATGTCATGATTAATATATTTCCATGCAGGTGTGAGTGTTATTCCTTTATTGTATAATCCTTGTTGTCTTTGACTTCCTTAGTGAGTATGCATTGATGCGCTGTCAAGCAAGAACAGCATAGAGTTTCCTTTTGTAATATCTTTATGAAACGTGTGCAGCAAGTGCTTTGCTGTCGAGTAGGGAGATCTTCCATTTGTAGTTACATACAGATTAGAGTTTCCTTGTGTAGTGCTAGGAGACGTGTGATTGTGCTGAGCATCAGAATATTCGCTTACACCCCCCTTCAAGTGCATGGGTGGGGACACCACACAAAGCTTGTCCCGTAAGAGCGTAAAGCAAGCCGACCCAAGAGCTTTTGTAAAGATATCTGCGATTTGATCAACTATGGCAATGTAGTGAGTAGAAATATCTTTGGTCACCACCTTTTCTCGTACAAAGTGGTAGTTAATTTCAATACGTTTCGTACAAGCATATAATACAAGATTGGATGCAAGGGCAAGTGCACCAATATTGTCGCACCATAGTGTAGGTGGCATAGGAAGGACAACTCGTAAATCTTTGAGTAACATTCGAAGCCAATAGAGATCACTAGTAGCAACCGCCATGGCCCGATATTCAGCTTCGGTACTTGAGCGAGAGACAACATGTTGCTTCTTTGCACTCCAAGAGACGAGGCATGGACCAAAGAAAACCCCAAACCCAGTGGTGGATTGCCGGTTATCAGGATTGCCAACCCAATCAGAATCACAAAAGGCTTGAAGATGCAATGCTCCTTTTGTAAAGTAGAGACCATGGTCCATCGTCCCTTTTAAATATTGCAACACGCATTTGGCTGCAGTCAATGGAGGGTGGTTGGAGAGTGCATGAATTGACAGAGTTGGTTCACAGCATAAGCAATTTCGAGCCTTATTAAGGTGCAATATTGGAGAGCCCCAACAGCATGGCGATACTCAGTTGCATCAGGCAGAGGATCACCACTGGGCTTACTAAGTTTCTAGCATGAACTCAAAGGAGTAGTGGCAGGCTTTGCACCTAGCATGCGTGTGCAATGGAGTAAGTCTGCGATGTATTTAGACTGATTTAAGTGGAGTCCGTGGCTGTCCTAAGCAGCATGAATGCCAAGGAAAAAGGCAAGTTGGCCAAGATCCTCGAGTGAAAAAACATGCTTGAGGTGATCAATGAGCTTGAGAATGAGATGTTCACCTGTTCCTGTAATAAGAATGTCATCGACATACACCAAAAAATAGATCAAAATAGAACCTTTGTGAAAGACAAATAAGGAGTGATCAACTGAGGATTCAAGAAAGCCCAAGGCAGTGAGAGCATGAGAGAGACGGGTGAACCAAGCTCTTGGGGCTTGTTTGAGACCATAGATAGCTTTCTTCAAACAACAAACATAGTCGGGATGGGTTGAATCAACGAACCCCTGTGGTTGTTCCATGAACACTTATTCATCCAATACACCATGGAGGAAGGCATTTGAGATATCTAACTGTCGAACTGACCAATCATTATGCACAGCAAGAGCAAGCACAAGGCGAAGTGTAGGGATCTTAAGGACCGGGCTGAAAGTCTCAAAATAGTCAATGCCACCCTATTGATCAAATCCTTTGGTGACTAATCGGGCTTTGAAACGTTCAATACTGCCATCAGAATGTTGTTTGATTTTATAAACCCATTTATTACGAATGACATTTTTGTCTTTGGGTCGAGGACAAAGGACCCAAGTGTGGTTGGCAAGGAGAGCGTCAAATTCAGCTCCCATTGCTGCTCTCCATTCCTGATGCTTCATAGCTTGAGAAAAACATGTGGGCTCCGATAGGATGGTGGTAGCAGTGAAACACTTGGGAGGGTACATGGACGAGTAGTAGATGTGATTGTCTAGAAATTGACGTGGTCGTAGATTTCCAATTCTGGAGCGAGTAACAATGGAAGAGCGGACAGATGCGGTGCTGCCAGATGGATCATCTATGGGAATGAAAGGCATGCCAGAGTTGGGCACGTCCACAGTGGGGCTAAGCTGGGAGCCAACATGTGCTATGGCAGGGGCAGCAGGAACAACAAGTCTTGGAGAACTTGGAGACTCAATAGAAGTAGCTGGCTATGAGTCATCAACCCTATTGTCCACACCTGTAGAGATAGGCACATGGTGCATAGAAGACAAGGAACCAATGTGTGGGGACACATTTGTGTTGCTCACGGGTTCCAATGGAATAGTAGCACAAGTGGAGGGACCTACAAAAGAAGGTGAGGTTCCAGATGTTGTATTTTCTCCTAACACATGTCCTTGGTGAGGAACCAACGTGGGTTCAATATTTTGAATAAAAGGATATAAGGATTAGGGAGGTGCACATACCTGGTCGGAGGAGCGTGGGACCGTATCTTTCACTGGAAATGAGGTCTCATCAAACACAACATGGCGAGTTATGTAGACACAATTGGTAGCAACGTCTAAGCAACAATACCCACGATGGTTGGCACTATAACCCACAAATATGCATTTTTTGCTTCGAAGTAATAATTTATGTGCAGTATGGTCGAAGCAAAGGGAAGCATGAGCAACCAAATACCTTCAAGATAGGATAATCGGGTTCCACGTTGAGGAGTTCGGCATAGGGAGACATATTTTGTAAAACAGGGGTAGGTAACCAGTTAATTAAATACACTACAGTGTTAAATGCATCAACCCAGAATTTAGAGTTGAGATGCGATTGGGCTAACAGTGTGAGACCAGTTTCTACTATATGGTGATGTTTTCTTTCTGAGATGCCATTTTGTTGTGGTGTGTGGGGACATGAGTGACAATGAAAAATGCCATGAGTAGACATAAATTTTGGAATTGGTTTGACATGTATTCACCCCCACCATCTAATTGCAGAGTTTTGATTTTAGAAGACAATTAATTTTCAACAAGTGATTTAAATTTCACAAAGTAGATGAACACATCAGATTTAAAGTGCAAAGGAAACAGCCAAGTGAAGCGAGAAATTCATCAATAAAAAGAGCATAGTATTTGCAACCACTTATTGATGGAATAGGAGATGTCCACATATCAATATGAATAATTTCAAGAGGACTTCTGCTAACCCGACACAAATTAGAAAAAGGTAATATTCTGATGCTCAACACAATCACACATCTCCTAGCACTACACAAGGAAACTCTAATCTGCATGTAACTACAAATGGAAGATCTCCCTACTCAACAGCAAAGCACTTGCTACACACATTTCATAAAGATATTACAAAAGGAAACTCTATGCTATCCTCTTGCTTGACAGCGCATCAATGCATACTCACTAAGGAAGTCAAAGACATCAAGGATTATACAATAAAGGAATAACACTCATACCTGCATAGAAATATATTAATCATGACATATATGGGGTAATTGTGTATTCAATGCAATCCCAAGAATCATGGAAAATCCCTTGTATAGTAACAATCATATGTGTATATAATAGGAGCATGTATCACCAAAGAAGTATAAAAGAAAAATATCTTTCTCTTATTTGTTTGAATTCATTTTCAATTCTCACACGTCCTAAGAACACGTGTGGAAAAATTTTCTCTAACCCAGTTTAAAGGATACCATTCGCAAAATGCATGTAAATTTTAGGAAAAAATGCAAAATCAATCATTGTAGTTTACATTATTTGCAATTAGCTCTTTATGGTATGAAAATGAATTCAAAGAACCCTGAGCTATGCTAAAAAAAATAATTTACTCCGTACATTCAAATTTCATCCACTAATATAACAAATTTCGATAGTGTGACACATAAGAGCAAAAAAATAATACACATAAGTTAGTGCTACATTAACGGAACCTATTAAGCTAGTGGCCAGAATTTCACTATAGGGAGTGAATTTTTATTTTTATTTTGACATATCTTATGGACATGCATCTAAGTTTATTTTGATACCGCATAAAGTTAATTGTAAATCAAGTAAATCATTAAAACTGATTTTGCATTTTCCCAATAAAATTTAAGAAAATTGTGAGACAACATGAATCACCATAATCAATAACTCTTATTATTTAATTAAGTAGTCAAATTGTGAGAGGTAATGAGTCGTTACCTCTCAAAATTTGCTTCCTTAAGAGATTGGTTTTGTTAAGTTATCCCCTGAGAGGGCAGGCACGTAGGCTTTAAGTCTTGTTGAGCAGGTGAACTAACGAGAACTTCTCCAACTACATCCCATCAAACACTTGGATCCCTTCAACATCCTACTCTATAAATACCAATTAGGACTTCGACTCAAAACACACATAGAAAAGTTCCACGTATATAGAGAAAGAACTATCAAACAATGGCCGGTTCCACTCACTTTTTCCTATTGTCTTTAGTTATAACAATGTCATTGTCGAGCATTGATATGAGCATGGCAGCTCGCCGCCTTATGGACACGCCGGTAGCGGCTCCACCCCCGGCATTGACACTGCCTACAATTCCATCTTTGCCTCCTTTGCCCTCAATGCCAACCCTGCCTAAAGCCACATTGCCCCCACTGCCTAGCATGCCATTGCCAACTTTGCCAGCACTTCCCAAGCTGACTCTTCCTCCTCTGCCAGCCACTCCATTGCCCACCATCCCAACTACAATCCCCTCTATTCCCACCATTCCAACAACAATTCCAACCATTCCTTTCTTCTCCCCACCCCCATCAAACTGAACTACTAGTACTCCTTGAAAAGCCATAGGACCATTCACTACTTGTTGGAGTCTGTATTGGCTCTACATATGTTTTTTTTTTTTTTTTTTGAGCTTAGGCATATGAGTGTTTGCAATCTTGTGTGGGGTTTATACTATATATGCTTGTATTTATTGTTGTAGGGTCATTATTTACTCATTTTAGTCATTCCTTCGGATTGTTATTGTCATTGTTGTCCTTAAGAATATGATTACTTCTTTATTTTAATGATGAGCCTCTATCTTCTATTGATTATTACTGTCATTGTTGTCCTTTCATTTTCATTTTTAGCTCATTTTTTGTCCATCTCCATATAAAAAATGTGCAAATTCATCATTAAATCTGTAAGACATATTCAATAATGAAGAGATGGATGTTACTTTCATTACTAAAACAAATGGAAGGGGGTAAAAAGAGAAAGGAAGACTAGAATATGCTCCCACTCAATTTAAATGAGGGGAAAAAAATGTAAAAAACAGTCTCTATGGTTATACCAACCGATTTATAATAAGTTCCTTAAGGTTCTACGTGATATGTATAAATGGAAAAATAGCTCCCCAATTTGAACTTCTATTTGAAATTTTGATAAAAGCCGGCAAAGTGTCACTTTAGTATCAATAATAATAAGACCATATCTTATGCGCATTTCATGTATTATTAAAAAAATGGACACATGTTGCTTTTATAAACTAAAGGCTTGTTTGATTTGCGGATTGGGTATTCCTTTAAGAAGAAGAATAGCTATTACTAGGGATGGAAGAAGGCGGAATTGAATAGTTATTCATATTCCTTAGTAACAATATATGTGTTCTAATGGGAGTTGAACCAAAATGACCAAAAACTACACCCTTCTTTTTTTTAAAAAAAATAAATAAATAAAAAAAAAAAAAAATAAAAACCAAAAAATTCAAATTAAAAAAAAAAAAAAAAACAAAAATTAAAAAAAAACCTAAAATTATAGGGGTGGCGGCCAACCCCCCTGCATGACCTGGGGGTGGTCACACCACCCCCAGAGCACCTTGGGGTGGACCCCAAGGTGCCCCGGGGGTGATGCGACCACTCTCGGTGGATTTGGGGGTGGCTTGACTCTCATCGGGGGTGGCCTTGGCCATCTTCGATGGCGACGGGGGAGGCCATAGCCACCCCCAAGACGTTTATCGGGTGCCCGCGGCCTCCCCCTTTACCACCGGCCAAATCCACCGGGGGTGGTGCGACCACCCCCAGGTCATGCAGGGGGTGGCCGACCACCAAATGGGGTTGTCGGCCACCCCTCTAAATTTAGGTTTTTTCTTTATTTTTAAATAAAAATAAAAAATAAATTTAAGGGTTAAAACTTAAAATATATATATATATATATATATATATATATATATTTGTTTGGAAAAAATTGTCAATTCTTGTATGTAAGGGATTAATGATTCTTACATGAATAACTATTCTTAAAAATAAACCCTTACCATAGATTTATTCCATAAATCAAACGGTTACGATTTGAAATAAACTTTGTCATTATAAAAAACGTTTCAAATTGAATTACTTTATTCTTTCTTTTATTTTTATTTTTTTGTCTTTTGGGGTTACAAGAACAAAAAGGATGAGAGTCATGAGACCAAACCCAGAATCCTCTCTTGAGTAGTATAGAATTGGCGAGGTGTGGTTTAAAAGAGAGAGAAAAGAGAGCTGAGGACCGGACAGGGAGTGTTTGAGATGTCGGATCCGTACGAGAGAGTGAAAGGAGGAAGGCTGACCTTCAAAGGGGGAAGCCTCGCGAGCCGAAGCAAATCCATCGACAAGAAGAAGCACAAGAAGAAGAACAAGAATCACAATCCAAAGGTCGATGAATCTGAGCCTTCGTTTCCCTTAGACGTGGAGGCGGAGATTCAGGTTGCCGATGATGCGGGCGATGAATCTGGAAAAGCGGAAGGAGCGCAAGTAGTTTACACCATCGACGCGGCCAAGCGCATGAAGTACGAGCAGCTCTTCCCCGTGGAGACCAGGAAGTTCGGTTACGATCCCAAGTCTATGTCCAAGTCCGTCGAGGACGCTCTCGACGAACGGGTCAAGAAGAAGGCCGATCGTTACTGTAAATAATTTCCATATCAACCATCTTTTTCGTTCAGGTCCGCTTCTTCTTCTTCTTCTTTATTGTTAGGGATTGTAGTTGGCCATACAATCTTCATGCTTTATGGTTGTTACAATTCTTGCAATAGGCTACCATGTGCACATTCTCATCTTAAAATTTTCTCCTTTATAGCATCTTGGTTTATATGATTTGGGAATGTTCCATTTAATGTGATTGGGTGATCACTCAAGCACTTGTATGCAAAATTCATGCTACTCTAGTTTCTCTTGATAAACCTTCATAAATATCTCCCTCTTTGAATATCTTTGTGCTCCTTCTTAAGATGTTGGATTTTGAATGTTGGATTAAACAGTTATTAAATTGAAGGAGTCATCTTAAGATGTTGTAAATAGAATAACGTCTCACACATGTCAAGAACTGGTTGTCTTCAGGATATATTCAAACATCACATGTTCCTTTGCTAAACTTCTAATATTTTCAGTCAAATTTATTCAGATTCCTGAATTACTTTTCAGGACCTGAATTTAACCAGATTCTGCTTTCATGTCAAATTTGGTGAATTGTACCCTATCCATGGTTTAGATACATGAGTTGTGTATGAGGTCATGACTAACGATTGTTAGTTATGGGTCAAATCACGTACCTTGCTGAAATTTTATGAGTTTGTACTATATCTTGTATTCTTCTAAATATCATTAGTAGTTAAGTATATGGTTCAAATATATGATTAATCTATAATATATGAGAGGATTTTTCTTAGGGTAAGTAATTAGCCTCAAGGGGAGGGGAAATGAGAGATTTGAACCTTAGCTTCATGAGACGTAATCCCCGGCCGATTGAGCTATCCGTTAAGGTAGAATATATGAGAGGAAATTAATTGCTTACAAAGTTCTTAACTAAACAATGGCATATTTTTAAATTTAACTGTTCGGACAGCTTCCGGTCGTTAGCAAATCCACTCTTGCAAAAGCAACAGAGCTTGCCGGAGCAGGCCAGTGGGGTATAACTCCGATGCTTAAGTCACTTATCACCTTAAAGATAGATAATTATTGAATTCAGAGTGCTTTTGTGTTAAGAGGAGAAAAAGGTCCCAAAGATCTCTCGTACCTGGACATAGTGTCGTTTTTATAGAGTCCGAACGTTGAATGTAATAATGGTAGCTAATCCCCATGCCCCCTAGACCCTGGGATTAGAGGGGAGCGCTGGCAGGGCCGAGTGCTACTTGTCAATTGGTTGTGGTGTCCATACTCCTCGATTTGTGGAGTTGAAAGGACATTGGTCGTGTCCGAATAGTGTAAACTGTCAGGAGCACTACGACCGTACTTTGATATCATCGAATTTGAGATATAGTTCGAAGATAGCTTTTTCTAGAGGGTCGAATCAGTTAGCGACAAAATCCCGGATATTGCTCTAACAAGTAGATTCGGTGCGACGATCGGATGGACAGCTTGGTCCGATCCCTGATCGGTAGTGAACCATTAATGATGAATCATGATGTCAAGCCCCGATCAATCATTTGGGTCTCGAGTTGGCAAACACTGATAATGGATTCTGATTGCTGGTGGGCTTTAACTGGCTGGCTTCTTCGATTGCACTTTTATAACATGCAGTGGTAAGAAATTAATTTTCTATAACTATCAGTCATATAGCCTTATGAATTCCAAACTTCCACTTCCAGCTTGGAAATTAAATTATTAATTTCAGTCAATTATAAAGGGTGGATTCCTGCTCTACTAGGTTCTTCTCCTAAAGCCTGATCTCTTTCGATGGGAGGCTTCTCTCATCTCTCATAGTGCTAGTTCCCATAGTTGTCTACTTTTCTGGCCTTGTTATTTTGGCCCTTTGGTGGCTCTGTTATTGGGTTTAGCCTGCCCTTAATATTTTCTGCATACAATATCAGAGAGCTGCCTCAAACTTGCCTTAGAAATTCATTGAGCAGAAATTCTCTTTATCAGATTGACATTAGGGCCTACTTGTTTACATTGCTTTTGATAACTGTTGGTCACTTTTAGCTCAGGTTACTCTTTTTGCCTAACTATAAATAGGAAAACTGTTTATATTCTCAACTTAAAAATTCATCTGACTTTTCCTGTTGGAAATCCCTTGAGATATGTGATATTGGTGGGAATTGTTGAGACTATGCGATTTAGGGAAAGGTAAAGAGAAAAGAGAGAGAGAAAAATACACATAATTTACTTGAACCGGCACAGGCGGCTAATTTTTCAATATGTCAACTCATTTCGCTTACGCTCTACTCACCCTGTTCATGAGGCCTTTTAACTAGAGACTATTGTTACTTCCACTTTCATAATATGAGCCACCATCTCTAACATATATCTTTGTTTCAAATATTGGGACTCTAAACAAATGAGAAAAAGAATAAAATCAGATCTGGTTCATGGCTAAGTAACTAGGGAATTGTAGCATACTTGATTGTATTATTTTGGAGGCTAATAATAGGTAATTGTCTTAGGATTTCAATTGTATGGATATTAGAGTTCTAAGGCAGAGAAATCAAAGGTTGGATTGTAGTTTGGAGGCTAAATGAATTGCTGGAAGTTAAAAGAGTCAAGAAATAGATAGTTATGTTATGTATCACACCTATTTTCCTATACATCATACCTACGGTTTCCTCAATACACATCTTCGATTAAGCTTGCACCACACAGACCTCAAACAAAGCTCCATAACTTCTGAAGTTTTACACATAAAAATAAAAAATAAAAACGTATGAAATTCTTTTTCTTTTTATTTTTTTATAAGTAAAAGGTATTCTCCATTGAATATAAAACACTACGTCAAATTAAATACTTGGACTTAATGGGCTTGACTCCTAAGCCAAATTAAATAACTAAAAGTGTAGAAATATTTTTTGACTTTTTAAATTAAAGGAAAAACTTCACTTACCACTTCTGATCTTTCATCACTTTTTTTGCAGTCATATTCTTAAATTTTAAAAAGTGCCATGTTAGAATTATCATCTTTCAAAAGTTTGCAATGTCAACATTTTCGTCAAAATGATTTCTCGTTACCTGCACCATTCTCGCTTAGTTGGAGAAAACCGTTCTTGTTTTGTAGTAAAAAGAGTATTGGTTTCTTGAATTGCATCCTTGGTATTAGATAAAATGATTGAATTTCGATTTTCTTTTCTTTCTCTTCTTCGTCTCAGTATTGTTAAGAGTATATTTGATTATGATATATTATGGGATTTGATTGTAATCGCCTACCTTTTAGGTTATCATTCAAATCTGATACTATCTCCATATTTGTATTATTTTCATGTACCATAGTTATCATATAAATAGGAGACTCTTATATTGTAAACATAACCATAGAAATAAGAGCAAAGTGTAACCCTTTTGGCTTTATCTTGTGGACGAAGGTCATAGACCTAACCACTAGTGCTCATTCTCTTTTGCATTCATATATGTGTTCACCGCTTCTAGATTTGCCAACCACTGCCTCCGTTTTCTATCCATCCTTCAAATTTGTGCCCATTCAAACCAGCTCTTGTCGATATATGTTGGTACGTATATACTACGTAATACAATGAGGAGTTGCTTAGGCCTTTTATGGTTTAGAATGGGTGTTTGTTCTCTTCTTTTGTGGCTGGTAAAAAAAAGAAAGAGAGAAAGTTTGGTGAGGCTTCAAGGCGTGAGGAAAGCAAAAAAAAGAAAGAAAAAGAAAGAAAATTCGATTGAAAGAAAAGGAAAAAAAAACACAACAAAAAATTGGCAAGTTGCTCATATTATTTTGGCGCCCTTTGTTGGCCCATTATTTTGGTCATTGTTGGTCCAATTGTTGACATAGACTCATATTTTGGCTTTTGTGGTATTGTTTAATGACCTACACCCGGCCTTTGTGGTATTGTTTGAAGACCCAAGCCCATTTAAGGCCCATAATTGGCCTCATTTATGGCCCATAGTGGGCCTTATTTCAGCCCACAGTTGGCTTTTATTTCATCCCATAGTTGGCTTCATTTTCAGCCTTTTGTTAGCTTTTATTTTGGTCCATAGTTGACCCTCTTTGGCATATTGTTATTCAAGGCACATCTCCAATCACCGTCGCCAACCGCCTCTAGTCACCACTAGTGGTTGCCATCAACTCTAGCAAGTTTCTAGGCATCAACTCTTGCAAGTTCCTGGTTGTTCAGGCTTTTAGCTCACTGTCTTGGAAGGGCAGTTTTTTGTTTACAAATTGCAGCTTCCTTTACTTCACTGTCAGATCTGAAAATCTTTATGGTTGTATCTCACATAATAGCCATATCAATAGCTTCTTGGAGGTCAGAAAATTGTGCAGTAGTCATATTTTAATCTCAGATCTCAACCTACCCATGAATTGAGGAATTGTCATACATTTACATTCAACTACTCCACTCTTGATAGGTAGGTCATCGAACTTTTAAGCATAATCAAACACTAAGAAACCATCTTGGTAAAAACAAACCATGTCATCATAATCCGCTCGGGTTCGGGCAAGAACAAGTCTCTCTTCAGCAATATCTTCTGAGTTATTTTACTTATCAAAAAAAAAATATCTTCTGAGTTATTCCAGCTTCTTCATGATTTCGTGCCACGCTCTTGGAGTCTATCTTGAAGCACTTTGTTTTTGCATCTCCAACAATTCCCAACTCATTGTGGCTAATTGGCTATATAGGATCTCCCATTATATGAAAACATAGTGAGGTAACCCACTTTGATACCAGAACTAAAGTAGGACAATAGTGATAGGGGCTAAAAGTGATTAACAGAACTTTTGGTTGCTGGAATTTTCCCTGCAGTCGGTATTGGAAGCATATTGGAGTTGTTTGGCTTAGGGTTTTGGGGTGGAAATGGCTGGGAGAATAGGTTGGGTTAAATTTTAATCATGCAGTAACAAGATGGGTGTGTTTTGGAGCTCAAACAGATGAAAATAAGAAGAAAATGAGATCTGGTTCATGGCTGTAAACAGTAACTTTGCTGTTTTAGTAGATCTGATTCTGTAGGTTTGGAGGCTAATAATAGGTTGTTTGTGCTAAGGGTTTCTTTCCTAAGTATTTAGGGATTCTCAGGGTGAGAAATCAAGGTCAGAGTATAGTTTGAAAGCCAGATGAATTGCTTGAATTTAGAGAGACCACAAGAACATAGATATAGGTCTCACACCTAGTTTCCCAAGCTTCCCAAGCGCCACACCTGGGTTTCTTTTGTTCAACATCACACCTCAGATTAACGTTGTGTCATACAAATTTGAACAAAGCTTCATACTTTTTGAAATTTTTGCAGAATATAATCTCCATTGAATAAGAAACATTACATCCATATAAATACGCGACTAGTAGCTAATTCTAATAGGATATTGATGCTATTCGCAACATTTAGATGTACCATTATTAGATTCACTCAAAGGATAAAAGGGAATGGCTTTTTACATTGTGTGTTTCATTGCTCTAACGTTATGCAATAGATGTAGCTACCTATCCAGTTTTCTTGACAAAGTGTTACCCAAAGTAAATATTCCTTGTCTTGCTGCTACATTGGTATGTTCTGATGACGTTAAAATCTGATTTTATTTTTGTGAGTATGTAATGTTTTGTTTGGGAGAGAAACATCAAAGGGAGTCAAACAAGAGTAAATTAATATACATATTAGGACACCACTTCTAGCTCAAAAGCCTAAGCTAATGGACTTGGGTCTACTTAGGTATATTAACCACTCTTATTCTTTATACTTTCTCAATATGGGACATAAACCTCATAAGTGCATGTACAACAAATTTCCCTTCACTTGTGAGTCTACCACATTTACTAAACTCCCCTATATATAAGAGTGTCACGCGTACTCCAAAAGAAACCACTCTTTTTACTGGAGTCAAACCAAACGCGTCAAACCAAGGCATTCATATCAACAGCAGCAGAAGCTAACCATGAGCTCTAACACCAATTGTTGGGGAGAGAAACACTAAAGGGAGTCAAACAAGAGTAAATTAATATACATATTAGAACATTATTTCTAGCCCAAAAGCTTAAAGTAATGGGCTTGGGTCCACTTAGATATATTAACTACTTTTATTCTTTATACTTTCTCAATGTTTAACACAAACCTCACAGGTGCATGTACAACATGTTTAGAGACAAATTGTGATATGAATGTATCGTGGCTTTAAAAAGAAATGACATGAGTGCACTTGCCAAGACCAAGACTTCAGTTTCTTGTGAAACTTAAAAATCTTGTCCTTCTCTGGGCCTGGTTTCCAATAATTGTTACATAGACATGCTGATGAGCTCTAGCTCAAATGGCACTTTCTCCACAAAAGCAAGGTGGAGCATGAGGTCATGGGTATGAGACAAACTGGTGCGTGTTTAACTTGCCAATCAAAACAAGTAAATAAATAACTGCTGCCAAGATTCTCTAGTACATAAATAACTGCTGCCAAGATTCTCTAGTACGCTCTTCTAGTTTCATCTCCTTAGAGAATTTTTATATCAACATTGTTTTGGCTTTTGATTTCAATGGTTTCTCTACATGCATGTATCAATTTGTTAATGGTTTTGGTTGCATTAATATTTTCGTCAACATCATCAGATATGACTTTGTCTTGCAAATATAATTGTAAGGCTTCCATATGTGTGTGTTGATCAGTTGATTTCTGGCAGGCATGAGATGCACAATGGGATGGTTGAGTTTGCGGAGAAGTCTAGTTTGGAAACTTTGGTCTCTCAGAAGTAGCCAGGAAAGCTATATGCTCTGTACTGCACTCAAATGAGGAAGATACCATCCTTTGTTTACCCTATCAGCTCTTCTTTTAGTAAGCCCTTGTTATATTGTAATCGTTGTAGACGATATTTAGGAGCCATAGTCTAAGGCAGATGATTTTATTTAGTAATATGCTAAGTTGTAAGAAGCACCAAGAATAGAAAATTACATGGACGCGGCTTCGATTGGAACCATCAGGCAGAGTTGATGCTGTGGGCTGGGTGACGTTTTACAGGCCCAACACAATGTAGGATGGACAGAGCATCCTGAATAATCTACATGCATTTCCTTGCATTTTAGGGATATTTTTCCATTGGATTGCATCATATTTGCATGCATCCAGTAAAAGCAGTTTACACAGCCGTGGCTAGCGTTTGTTTGTGCCTATAATAGGACTGGTAGATAACTCTTCAGCATGAGTGGTGGGAACAATGATTGACAGGCTTGTAGCATGCGGATAGAACAATGATTGTCAGGCTGGTCTATAAAATGTCAACTGCTTTTGTATAACCGATGCATTAAATTTTGATTTTAAGCTGGTTTTTGTTTTATCGAGGTTTAAATGATTTTATAGACCATTGGATTTAAAATGAAAGACCACGATTTTGTAATATGAGATTCTTCAATTTTGAATAATTGGAGGGGATTTTAATCCTATGCTGATTGCCAAACTGTTTTGAGCCCTTTAAATCCAATGTGCCCATTCTTTAAAAAAAAAAGCGAGAAAAGAGTCGGAAAAAATAAGAGGGATTAAAGAAAACATAACTGCATATTGGCACTTGTCTCATTCATTTATCTCTAAATGCACCACATTAAACATGAAGGGATTAACTTCTAAATAATTTTAGTGTCCTTATAATTGACCTTTCCTTTTCAACCAAAAGATCCACAGCCTGTTTAAGCATAACTCATTCTAGTCTAAACATCTGAAAAATTAGAGTTGCAAATCTTTTGCAACATCATAACGAAGGAAATGATTAGGAGTTTTCCTACTCTTTTTACACACACAAGATGACATGGCCAATTCATAACTATAATGTGACACTTGGCGAAGAATATTCAGAGTGAGAAATTTCTCTTAAGATGTTATCTAGGTAAAAAAAAGTCGCCCTCAAAGGTGCCTTAGTCCATCAAATTCTCTTCCAATGAAAAGAGAAGTCAACGTTGAGAAGGAATACTTTGTAAAAAGTTTTGGCCTATTATAGAAAGTAACTTTAAATTAAAAAATTCAGAGGGTGTTACACTCATAGCCCATTGAAAAACACTTGGTTGAACGACACCACTCGGCAACTCATTGAACACCAATTTGCTCAACCACTACACAATAAAAGGAAGCGCTATGCAATAGTTGCATTCCTATCCTAGGCAAAAGTTGCAACCTAAGCTGGCATCGTGGCAGTCCTACTGCCCACCGATGTTTTCCCTTTTTCGTCAATACATATGGGTCTTCGTCGATGAGTTTGAATAAAGGGGGTGGATCTACTTGCCATGACTGATGAATGGAAGTGAGAAAAGTATCTAAACTTCGAAATAAGAGAACGTGATATAGCCCGAGGAAGCAACGAAAATGATGAAGAAAAAAAAGGGTGTGATTGACAAGAGACTTGCCACTTCCCCACTATGGATCAATGTGAAGTCTTTTCGATGGTCTCAAAAAGCGGCAAAAATTTGAAGAAAGACTCACGTATTACAATATGACTAATTCTAAAACACCCTCAATCAACTTGCCACACGTAACCATTGTTGGATTATATATATGGCTAAATGTTGAGGATTTTTTTTTTCTTTGGTGGGTTGAGCGAGGCAGTCCACACCCTATCACACTAAAGAAAGAGAAATGTTAGGTGCTCACTTGGTGTCCACCTAGTCAATGGCGAAGCCAGACGTTTCAGAATGTAGGGGCCGTAAAAAAAAAAATTTCGCGTCCTAAATTTTTTTTTTTTTGCATCCTAAAAATTTTTTTCACATTGAAAATTTGGTAATTCACACAATATATGCATCACAAAAAAATATTTATAAAAATTCATAAATATGTGCTCAAATTGATATATTAAAAAATCACATGTCGGCACTACATCAAAAAGACAGAAATACAAAAAGTGTCTAGAACTGCACTTTACGGTCTTTTAGAAATACAAAATCATCAAGTATCGAATCTAAATCGAAGCTCTCTGCAATTTCCCTTTCAATATAAAGAACTAAGCTATTTGCAAGAAAATGATCCTCCATTTTGTTGTGTAGTCGTGTTTTAACAATTTTTATTGTTGAAAATACTAGTTCGGTAATTGCTGTAGACACTAGAAGAGTCAAAATAAGACGAACCAATCTATTAATAAGATAGTATGTCTTTGATTTTTCTGTCTTTGCCAATCCTTGGCATAATTTTGCAATAGAAGACAAATTTTGTAATGTCGGATCGGTATTGACATTAGATTCAAAATACCTCAACTGATATCTCAAATTAATTTTCTCCTACTCAGAAAAATCAAGAGGATAATACTTCTCCACAAGGATACATATATCGTCAATTTTGAAGGATTTATAAGCATCTTTTGGATCCAAAGCAGAGCTAAGTGTCAAAAGTTCCATCGCTTTTTTACCAAACTTACTATCAAGCTCTTGCAATTAAAAGTCGATAGCAGTATTGAATATGTCAAAATGATAATGATGCTCCACTGTAATTACAACCTCGACCTTCAATATAACGAGCACTCAAATCCGGAATGTCAATTTCAGATTTCTTGCAGAAAGAGACAATGTTCTCAAGCAAATTATCCCAACCATCATTTCTCAACTTTTGGATAAGTTTTTTCGCAATAGAAACTGTATGAATAGCATTCAAAATGTCTAGAGATTTTTGCTGCAAAACTTGACAAAGAACATCAGTAATGCCCATGAGTTCCTTCATTAAATGTAAAATAAATATGAACTCGAAGGATGTAAGTATTTCATAAGCAGCCTTAGCATCTCCTCGTTGAGAGTAAGTA
This sequence comes from Corylus heterophylla, assembly GCA_016403345.1. Taxonomy (NCBI): domain Eukaryota; kingdom Viridiplantae; phylum Streptophyta; class Magnoliopsida; order Fagales; family Betulaceae; genus Corylus; species Corylus heterophylla. The sequence continues at coordinate 13,169,356 of CM028145.1, read as the reverse complement.
CCTCCTTCTCTTTGAACATCTTCAAGCACTGTACAAGTAGCATCAAACATCCTTATCATGCTACAAATAGAATTAAAATGAGAACCCCAACGAGAATCACCAGCTCGTTTCAAAGTGCCAATTTGGATAGCCCCTTTTCCACTTTCAAGCTCACCAATAGCTTGCATATGTGCAATTTGTGAACAGCTTGTAGTAAATCATGATGTTTACATGAAGCACTGGCCACATTGATAATAAAATTCCAATTTGTGAAGAACACATGAACAGAATCCACCTCTCTAGATGCAGCAACTAATGCTAATTGTAATCGATAAGCAAAACAATGAATATAGTATACACAAGGACAATCATTAAGAAATAATGCTTACAATCCTTTCCATTCACCACGCATGTTACTAGCACTATCATATCCTTGTCCACGGATATTTTGAATATCAAGAAGATAACGAGAGAGAACATCAGATATTCCATTCTTTAGAGTCAATGCCGATGTGTCTTTAACATGAACTATATCAAAGAAACGTTCTTGTATAAAACCATCTTTGTCAACAAATCTCAAAGCAATAGCTATTTGCTCTCTCTTAGACTCATCTCGTGCTTCATCAACAATAATGCAAAATTTAGAGTCTCCAATATCTTCACAAATTTTATTTCGCACTTTACTTGCAATGACATGCAAAATCTCCTTTTGAATTGTATGTGAAGTATACTTTGCAGATTGTGGAGCATTTTCCAAAACAACACTTGCAACTTTCTCATTATATGATGCCAAAATTTGAATCATCTCAAGAAAATTACCTCGATTTTTTGAATTAAGAGTCTCATCATGACCTCTTAAAGCACATCCTTGAAATGTAAGCCACCGAGCAACATCAATAGAAGTTTTCACACGAAGTCAATTATTTAGAATTTGTTCGGTACTTTGTGCATTCAATACTTTATCAATATGTTGTGCTTGATTTCGTAAATCCTCACAATATTTCACAGCATTATTATGAGGTGAACAAGGATCCTCCCCAATATGAGTCAAAAATGCACAATTTTTTCCATTATAAACCTTTTTCCAACTTCTAAATCCCTTTATAGTAAATACATCACATCCAGGACGTCCAAGTGCTTTCATAGAAAAAAGATAACATAGTAGACAATATGCAGCATCCGTAGAACGAGAATACTCAAGCCAAGTTGAAAATTGTATGAACCAAGAAGCTTGAAAGCGACGAGGGTGCTTTTCTGATCCAGAAAGTGGATATTGTTCATTTCGAAGAATAAATTGATATGGACCATGTTTCAAATAAGCCCACCTTATTTCATCCCGTCGATTGACTGGATAGTCCCACATCGGAGGACGTAATTCTAGATCATGTTCTATAGAAGAAACATCAACTTCATCAACATTATGTGTGGATAATTCAAAATGAACCTCTTGTGTCTCCGCAATTAGAGCTTCTCTGCAAGGATGTTCTTCATCTTCAACCCTAGAAGATTTAAGATGACGCTCATCGGGATTTGAAGTTATAGTATTAAGATCAAACGGTGTATTACTTTTCAAAATGTCGGCTTCTTTCCTTTTAAAGAACAAATTAATAGTTTTAAACTTTGACATGATGCATGAACTTAAAATTTTCAAGTTAAATCACAACCCCGTAAGATAGACGATTGAATTACCAATATACATTACCGATATAAAACAAATGCAACTATTTATGATGGGTAGTACCACTAACATGTATTATTCTCTTAATTTGATCAAAGCCTAAAGAGGCTAAATAGTAACACAACAACAATTTTCGCTCCGTTTCAAGCTTTCAGACTTTCAGTTATGCTACAATTTTTGCCATATTATTTAATTGTTCTACATCAAATTGATGTCTATTTATAATGATTAATGGGTACCACTAACATGTATTATTCAATTTTTTTCTCTTAATTTGATCAAAGCCTAAAGAGCCAAAGATGCTAAACAATATCATAACACAGTAGCAATATAACACTTTCAGGAATCAAAATAAAAAATAATAAAAAATTAAAAAAAAAAATTAAGCAAATTCTTGGGATACCTACGACCTACCTCAGTGTTTCTGGTAAAAATCCAAGCTCCCAATGAACCCAATCCAATCTGTCAATCTGACCAATGACCACCTATTTTTTGCCTTGAAAATACATGACACCCATAACCCATTAAGCCTTAAGGAGGAAAAAAATCAAGGTTAAATATATAAAATTAACCCTAAATAAATTTTAAGGAACAAAAAATGCAAAACCCACCTGATCTCCAAAGCGTTACTGCCTGTGACTGTGAGAGAGAGCGATTGAGACCTGCAAGCTTGAGAAATGAGAGGGACTGTCGGACCGAGTCACTGAGGGCAGTGAGGTGAGGGGGAGAGCTAGAGAGAGGGAGAAGAGGAAGGCGCGTCAGTGCATGAAATTGAGATTTGAGAAAAGGGGAAACAAAATTTTTTTAATATATAATATGGGACCATGCAACTACCAAAGGCCCAAAAGTAACATAAACTAAAATTTTTTTTTAAATATGGAGGGCTAGCTGCATGAATTGGGCCTTCTTTAGAAAAAAAAAAAAACAAATTAGCTCTTTTAGGAGAATGGAAGGGCCCAATTGAAAAAAAAAAAAAAAAAACAAAACAAAACAAAACCATAAACTAAACAAATGAGCTTTCAGTTTTCTCAATAAATTAATGATGAACCTATTTAATTTTTTTTTCAAAAAAAAATTCTTGGGGGGGCCACAGCCACCTCTGGCCGACATGTGGCTCCGCCACTGCTCCTAGTAGTCCTAAGTGAAAATTAAATTGGCCCCACCCAGTTCTCCAGACTTCCTGTTTAATATTCTCTACGTTGTCCTATTTCCCTATTATTAAAATTTTAGGTCAATTATCTCACTCTCACCCAATACTCTCTCTATTGCGGAAACAATCCATTGTCGTTGTCTCCGTCGGGATCCACCAGAGAAGAGACACAAGAGAATATCCACTATCGTCGTCATAGTGGGGATTCGCCAGAGAATATCCACTGCCGTCATCGTTGTTGGGATCCACTAGAGAATATCAACTACCGTCATCAACTTAAAGGTGTTGATATTCAACACAAACTTAAAGGTGAAAGCCATCAATCTCAATCTCCTTAGTTTTTTTATCTAAAGAAAACCCAAGTGAGACAAAATATTTTTGTTCTTGAATCCTTCAAAAAGTTGATGCTTTGATAAATAAACGAGAATGTTCAGATTAAAATTTTTTAGGGCAAAGTAAAAGTCTTATTACAAGCAAGTAAAACAATATTGATACAAATTTATAATGGTCTCAGTCCTAATTTCTTATAGCATGTTCACCTTTCTTTCCCCCAAAATCTTAAATCTTTATAACTTTATCCACTCCATTATTGAAAAATTTGTTTTCCATCAAATATGCTTATTGTGTATATCAACAAAATCGCTTATCTCTTGCTCCTCTCAGAGTCTCAATACTAATGATTGGAAATTACTGCATAAATAGTAAATACATAATAGTTGAATTGTTAACTGTTTCAGTATTTGTGTTCATGGAGAACATGGAAGAAATGAAAACAAAACGGTAACTAGTGTTAGAACAGTTTCCAGACTGGGTGAATTGCACGTTTTTCAAGGCGTTGTTGATCTTCCTTTCACGTTCTTGGTGCTTGCTTCCCGGAAGTGTAATATCCCGATAAAAACGATTGTTTTTATTAAAATATTTTCTACAAAGAATGACTAAAAAATTTATGTAAAACACGGTTTTATAACAAAGGACCTATGTCCACACTTATAACCTAAAAACTCCAAAATTCATTTGGGAGCAAAAGCCCAAGCTTAACCTTTTCTGACTGTACATAGGACCTACACATTTGTCTCTAGTGAGGACGTACGATGGGGGACTACCGTACGTACACTTCTAACTTATAGTGAGGACGTACGATGGGGGACTACCGTACATACACTTCTAACTTATAGTGAGGACATACGATGGGGGACCACCGAATGTACGCTACTTTTGGGTTGATCACTAATTAATGGCTGTACATACGATGGACCCTTTAAACCGTTGAATAAACAGTATCGAACGTAAGCCCCAATAGTACCAGACATCTGCTGCTTTTCAGAGGAGTTGGTAGCGCCCTCAGCTTTTCTGGCCTATAAATACCAACCCCCACCACCCCTTTTAAGCCAACATTTCCACCCCGAGGCTCTCTGTAACCACCTTATATGAGTCATTTGTGAGTATTGAGAAAGAAAGAAGGAGAGCTTGAGTTCTTGCCATTTTTCCAAGGTAACCTCTGCCCATTTTCATGTTTTTGATGTTGTCTCTGTACTATTTTAAGGTTTAGAAGCACCATGTTATAGTTCTTGCATCATTTCTTACAAAGCCTAGAACGTTTTCAAAAGAATTTAAAAGAGCCTTCGATACCTTATATTGCATGATGATTGAGTTTTCTTACGTTGCATGTGTTTATTCAATAGCTTAGAGAGAGAAATGATAGCCTATAAGTTTTATAGAAACCACGAAACACGATTGGGGCTTTTGGCGAAATGCCTACTCATTGACCGGACGTACACTCGAGCCGGACGTACGGTCAGAAGGCTAGACATCCGCCTTAGCCCCATTTGTGCAATTTAGGCCCCAGCAACCCTTTACATTAGGTTAACCAAGTATCTTACTCGTAAGGATCCTCTAGTACTATGTATAATGGTGTGTTATATTCCGTTATAGCAGGATTTAGCAATGTCGGAGGATTCACGCGAGCTTGCGAGGTAAGTAAACACTTATAAACATTTTCCTTAAAAATGTGGGATATGTCAATTGACTGATCACGAGTATGATATGAGCATGTTTACATTTTGTAACTACTTGGTAATTGCTTAATTAATTGATTAATAAGATGGATCGTATAACATGATACACCGGTACGTGCAGTATAATGGCCATGGGCTTACTATATAGACTTCATTCTATGGTCAAATGTGTGTGTTATATGGGCCTTGGATGCAATAGTTGTTTCGTGGCCAACACAGCCTTAACAAGCAGTCACTACAAGACGGACATCATTAGCGGTATGGGCCACCCGAGGTCGAACTCAGTCGTGTCACTAGTGTAATGTACGGTAGCGTACAATGGTCGGGCACAGGCATTGTATTACAAGTCCCTCAGGACAACGCCAACCCTGCTGAGAAAGAGTAATATCTCGGGTAAACCATATATGAGAGTTATGACCTATAAATGCATTATTCTTTCTGCATTAAAATACTTAGGCGATTGTCGCCGGTAGTACACTACACTTTGAAAACCAAATACTATTTTATGGTGTATTAACGGAGACAACACCTCCCTTTGAATGTTTACTAAAACTGTACGTTTATTTATGCTTAACTAGACTCATATCATTCATAATTGTGATGTTTACTTACTAAGTTGTTAAACTTACGCTGTTATTACCCTTTTAGGAATTCTATCACTAGATTCCAGGAGTGGCACAGACCTTGCTTTAGAATCTTCATGCTACCATCAGGTTTGTTTTACATTATTATTAGTTGCTCCATGTCGTTAACTTCGAGGAATATACTTGTCCATTTGATGATTTAATAGTTTCTCAGATTTATTTCATCTTAATATGCATTAACTCTGATAATGCTTAAAGGAGTGATTCCTCATTTAGCCACAAGTTGGTTAAACTATGGTAATTGCCAGTAACCCTGCCAGGTTAGCCAAGGCTAATTTTGGGGCGTTACAAGTAGCTACAAAATAGTAAGGGTATCAAAAGATCCATTAGTATCTATATCGAGGAAACTCTAATGCCTAAGTCAGTTTTTTGGAAAAGAGCAATGTGAAGCACAAAGCACAATATTTAAGTTTGTTTGAATATTGAGTTTATACCGGGTGTAAGGGCCTTGATGTGGTCTTTTTGTATCCAAAAATATCAATAATAAAAATATTCACTCGCAATAGAACGAATCCTTGTGGGATAGGGCTATATAGAGGGGGTCGAACCTCAAGGACTGTGTGAATGTTGTTATCAAGCTTTTCAAGATTAAATATAACTCAATTTAAAATATGATTGAATTGTTTTGTTTTTAAACTAAATGCAGAAAAGTAAAATTAAAGATAAATAGTATGAGAGATAGAATAGGGGTTGATTTCACCACTAACTGCATAACAATATTCAATCATAAATTAATAAGAAAAATTCATATTATGTGTGATATAGGGCTCATCTTACTCGAGTAGTCAAGAAATTACCATAATTAAGAAATAAGTATAATCCATCTTTGATTGGCACGGATCGTCTACCTAACAGCTAGGCTAAACACAATCAAGGAAATAGTATAACCCATCTTTGGTTGGCATGAACTGTCTACCTAAATTACACTAAGTTAAGGTGTAGTACAATTTGTCTTCCCTAGGCATCGCCTATCTAACCCTCTTGATCATGTATCAGTCAAAATTGTTGTATAATAATCATTCATATAATCACAGAAAATGTAAAAGATTGAGTTCAATCAATTTAAAAGACTTTCTAAGTCAAGAGAATAATTTCATAATGATTGAATATAAATATTAAGATCAATTATCACAGTTATACAACCATTATGCATATATAAAAATTCAAATTAAAATAGAATTAAATCATTGTTACTTAGAAAAAGCTACATCAACGCCCTATTACAAATTATTTATAGGGTGTAAAATAAACCCTAGAAGCCATAGGAATCCCAGAAAAACCGTAATTCAGTCTCTTAGTCAGATTGGAAAACCTAAAAAAAACTTTTCTTATCAATTTCAACATTTTTTGGATTTTTCAGCACGAGCGCATTCAAGCCCAATTGTGGTGCGCTCGAGCTCACCTACGCATGTGGGCTAAGGTGTGCACGATCCCACTTGTAGTACGCTCAAGCGCACTTAGGCACATAGGCTGATTTGTGCTTTTATCTTGTAGGACAATTTTGGCATAGCGAACGTCCGAATTAGGAAATTTGTATTTCACAATTGTATTATTTTGAGTTAGCTTCCACTGCCACTATTTTTACCTCAATCTAATACTCGAACAGAAATTTATGGTCAAAATACTGAGACATGTGCTAGGTCTTCTCAAAGTGTGCTTTAAGCCTAAAATCAATAGTATTTCTTGTATCTTTATTAAACACCTGAAAATACTAAAACAAAATAAAATAAAATAGATAACAATGCTAAAGAATTAACATATGCGACTTAAGGGGATTCAATGTGCAACATTCGGCGCTTGTTGTGCAAATTTATTTAACTCACAAGTGCACGAATCGATTGTAGTTTCATGGATTGCAAGTGCGAGGTCGATCCCACAGAGAATTGTATTCTTGAAAGAGCAATTTAAATCTAAACTAATTAAATCCTAACCTAGTTCCAAAAATGTTTGAAATTTTGATTTTTGAAATTAAAAGACAAACATAAACTAATTAAAATAAACTAAGAGATAAAATATTAAGGTTTGAGAATTCACACTCACCGAATCATAACAACATACTTCCATATTTATCAATATTAATCTGAAATTCTCACAATTAAAATCTTAGATATGTTTTACTATGCTTCAACAGTTAATTAAAACCATCCCTTGTATCCATTCATTGCACAAATCACAAGAGAAATCCAATACCAATTAAATCATCAGATGGATTTGTAAATCACAGAAGATATCCAATCTTGATTGAAACACCAAATGTATCCGTAGAACAAATCACAAGGGATATCCAATTATTTAAGCAAATAAAATCAAGCAATCAATTATGTGAAATTATCTTAAATCATCAAGTGTATTCTTGAATCACAAATGATATCCAAGAATCACTCCACATATTGAAAAGAAGTAAAACAATTAAAATATTAAACCCAATAAAATCAAATAAATAAAGACTTACATAAAAGTATTGATGTTCTTCATCGGTGAGGCTTCATCCTCAACCTTAGTTGGGAATTAGCTCCACATAAAAATAAAACATAAACTAAAGAAAACTTAAACTAAAAGAGTTAAACTGTAGAATTTTGCTCTCAGGAATTCTATCTATTTTCTTGAATACAAAGACGTCTATTTATAGGCTTAGGGAAGTTCTAGAAACCCTATTAAACCTAGATAATTCAGAGGTCTGTCTCCCAGTCAAAATAGAAGTCTGAAATTGGAATAGGATTCGTCCAGATTTGTGTCCTTTAATTGTGGGGCGATTTTGGCATATTAACCGTCCGAATTAGGAAGATACTATTTCACAACGAATTGTAGTATTTTTGAGTTATCTTTCCAATACCACTTGAATCACTACAATCCGATATTTGAATGGAAAGTTATGGTCAAAATACTGAGACATGTTCAGAATCTGAATTTGAATCAAATCCGAAATTTTATCCAATCTGATCTTTAATCCAATATGAGCTTTAATCTGATTTAACATTTTTTTGGATTTGGTTAGACTTAACCACATCATCTAGGACTTTTTAAAATATGCTTTTTTCGAAACTTTGCATTTTTCCCTTTAAAGTTGTAGTTTTTCTTTATTGACCTACAAAACATTAAAAACACAAAACTAACATAAAATATTAAATAACGACACAACTAAAGGATTACCTAATGTAAATAAAGGGGTCCAAGTATGCAATATTTGGCACTTATCAAACACTCCCAAACTTATATTTTGCTAGTCCCTTAGCAAAACAAAACGACAAAATAAAATGAAAGCAAGAAACATAAATCCTCTTTCATGGGAGAGACAATTGCATTTAGCATATGCAACAAGCCTTTTAAACCTCTATGCATCCCCAGTGAACGAGTAAAGTCTCTTGAGGGCTTAACAGAAATGATACTCATAAACATTGTAGCACTATGTTGTTAACAAGAAAGAAGTTTCACATAAACCATGGTTCTTATTCATGAGCAAGCTTAAAAAGACAAACATCATCATAATAGTCAAAAGGAAATCCAAAATCAAATCACTCATAAATGGACAATTGAGACCTCATATATTCTGAAATGTGTAAAGTATAATTAGTATACAATCATGAAGCTTTCAGTTTAAACTCAAGACAAGTTCTATAAAATTTGTAAAAATTTCTATCAAATGAAACATCCAAGGCAAGATTTGCATTTTTTTTTTTTTTTATATGCTCTGCAATGTCTAACTTCCTTAAACTTTCTAATTGACCCATGTAACAAGTGTTAAGCCAATGACTCCCAAGCCAGGTGGCTTTAAGGCACTAGATGTAGAACATTGATGAGAATGCAAAATGTTATATTTTTCTCCCTTAATGATTAGTCTTTTATACTTATTTGGTGCCTAAATGTACTCATTATTCTTTTATTTTGATTTAGGATGCAAATGGAGGCATTAAATGCAAAACAAAGCTAATTGGGCAATTTTGGACAGTTTCGACATCGCTTCATAATCTGGAAATAACTCTCTCATCCGAGCTCCGATTGAGAGGATTCAAGATGCTATGGAACACCAAGAAAAAGTTCTACAACTTTCATGTTTTGAGTTTTGAGAGATACTAACTACATCAAGGTCTAAATCGGGCTTGAAGTTGCTGCACCTACACTGTTGACGTTCTAGAATGTTCCTTAGCATGCAAATCTAATATGTGGATTTGGCGTGGTTTATTTGCAGAAGTTTTGATCTGGTGCACAAAAGTTCTAGCTGAAAATACCACCTTCCTAGTTATATTAGGACTTTATTTTTATTTTTAATATTTTCCTTAATTGGTCAGATTTGGATATTGTTATTTTAGGATAATATTTAGAATTTTTTTTTTTAGGAAATTTTGTAGGCTTCTAATATGGGGCATGAATGTGTATAAAGAGGGGGGAATCATCAGACTACTCGCATCTTCTCCACTCTTCTCTAACTTCTCCTTTGAGTTTTAATCATGGCCCTGCGAGGCTAAACTTTCATAATTGGTCGAAGGAAACGGAAGCCTCAGAATCAATAAAACTGTGAGATCTAATTTGTTTTTATTGTTCAATTTATGCTTTGAGTATTGGATGTTCTTCTGTGCCTATTTTCATGATTGTCTCGTTTAATTACTATGAGGCCTATTAGTTTAGTATTCGTTAGTCGTTACAATCTACTACTAGGTTAAATATCAAATCTGTAATTGTTTGATCCCTCCAATTTGTGAAGTAACTAAGATTTAATGATTTGCTACGTCAAAAATTATTAGATCTTAGGAAGAACGTCTGGCAAAATTAAATGCAACCGCTTGTGCTTGTGTTGTTTAGCTTCATTGATCTCTCTAATTTTTAAGGCTGCTACTAGATTAAACCTTTAGCGCTTGTCGTAGGTTGTTAGTAGTTAAGGTTAATTAGATCGTTTGTTTTCTAATTAACTGTAATTAAGGAGAGATAGGAAAATAGTTCCAACAGTGAATATTCAAAGTATGAATTGATATATATTTGCATCGATGATAAATTGTAAAATTCCAATGGTGGATGTCGACTTAGACCAATGTTTGTTCTTTTGATTGATTTTGACATTTTAATTTGAATTGTTCCTTAATTGTTCTTCTTAAAATTGTTTTCATTATACTCAAACCCCATCCTTGTTCACGTAGCATAAAACTAGGCTAAATACTCTCCATGGGATCGACCCTTACTCGCACTACTACATGTATTTTTAGAAGTATAGGTCTTATTTTTGGTTGCCTGCGACAGCACACCAAACATCCCTAAGGGCTTATTAGCTTAAGTCAAAAAGACTACGAAGCCAAACTAGCCATATCATAAATCAAAACTGAACTTCACACCTTTTGACGCGAACACTCAATGCTTAATGAAGCAAGAGGTCTGGTTACTCAGCGGAAAACTCAACATGATCTTTCTTTTCTTTTTCCTTCTCTTTCTTATTTATTTTTTTCTTCTCTCTCTTTATATATATATATATATCTTGCAAGCCAATGGTTATTCATCAATAGGTCATCCAGTAAATCTCAAAAAGAACAAGCTTAGGCTCAAATATCATACCTCACAGAAAACATACTAATGTGCTCATAAAAATTTATCTTAAAACAAGTGAAATTTCTTTTACCCAAAAATAAGTTAAGGGACTTAGACTCCTAATGACATAATAATGTGTTCAACCCTTTAAGCAATCCAATTAAATGCAAACCATAGTCACAATTTAACTCAATCTTGACAAAAACATAGCACAATTTTTATTTTTATTTTTTTAAAAAAAAAAATTAACACAAAAAGACAAATAAAAATAAACAAATAAGAACAAAAATAAACAAAGTATTTTTCCATACCTCCAAACTTGAATTACACATTGCCATCAATGTGTAGTATATAAATACATTACCGGAAGTACGGAAATCTGAACGTGAACAAGGCTAGGGCGTCCCTAAAACTTAAACACCAAAACACCTGTCAACAAAAACTAACAGCAATATTTTTTTTCTTCACAGAAACAAAACTTCAAAAGATTAATTGTTGTTAGAAACAAAAACAAAAATAAAAATAACATGTAATGAAAAAGGAAAGAAAGAATTTGTGGAGTGAAGTGCATAAAATAAACTGAAGAGAAAACTTTACAGCGCTTCCCCCTATCATGCGAATGTCCAACCAATCTCTTCCACCCCTTATTCTTCAAAACTTCATACCCCTCTGGAAGGATATTTCGCCATCTTTTGTAGAATTTCTTACTTCGAATGATCTTCTTAGGAAAGTGGTTCCTAGATTTGTGTGCTTGTGTGCACAAGTCCTTGAGTATCTTGATATAAGATGGCTTTTTGAGACATTTAGGTGATGAAGCTTTGGACTCTTGATGTGTCTTAAGAGGGACAATGATGCAGGCAGGAGCTTCAATACTCACTTCCATGTCACTGGGCAGATTAAGATCCATTGGGGGCTTACTATTCTCAGGGTCCTCAACTTGCTCCTCTTTCTCTTCCTCCTCTTTGTTATCCACAATTTCCTCACTCTCTAGTGTGATGGTGACTTGGGCATGCTCATGCTAAGAATTTTCAAATCATCCTCATCAATCATGTAGTGCCTTTTAGCCATTAGATGACTTTGAAACTCTTCTTCCTCTATTCTGTTGAAGTCAGCAACTAGATGACCGATCTGTCCTTCTATCTTGGTCATGGCCTGCTTAAGTTCTTGTATGTCTTGTATGGCTTGGGAGTTGGAATTCTTGAGCTTTTGTATAGCTTGATTATTGCTTATGTTAGTATTCTTCATATCATGCTTTATCTCTTGTATGTTCTTATCCATTGATTGCATGAATGCTTTCATCATGTCTTCTAGTGATGACTGTGGTGCAGGCTGTGTCATTTGAGTAATGGATTGATTCGCAGGTGGTTGAGCTTGGTAATCGAATTGTGGATATTCTGAATAGTGCAATTCATCAAATTGGTGAGCATAATTTCTGTTGCCTGAGCTGACCATGAGAAATCAGATTGATTATTCCATCCCGGGGTGTAAAAATTGGAATTTGATTCAAACCCCGGGGTGGAGATATTAGTGTTCATTTGCACATATGAAAAATCAAAAACTTGTCCCCAATGTGGATAGTTACCAGAACTATGATAAGGATTAGAGCAGTATGAACATGGCTCATGTGTGTAAAAATTTTGAGAGTAGTTGGTAGGAGCTGGTGTCCTATAACTAGGAGAAACATTAAAATCATTAAAATGAAAATTCATGCTTTCCCTCACTTTTTAGCATGCAGATATCCCAAATAAAACATTAACTATATATATATTTTAAAATAAAATAAAAAAGACTAACACAATTAAAAAATAAATAAAAACTAAAACTGAAAAACTCACAAAAATGACCAAAATAAATTTTTGGCTTAAATCTACAGAACTGCTACAGTTGCTACCTTTGCGGTGAGTGCGCTCGATCGCGCTGATGTGCGCATGATCGCACTTGCGTTGTGTACGAATGAAGATGCGGCAGTTGACGAGTGTAGGTGCACTTGACTTGCTGTCTTGGCCCCGAGTTTTGTGATTCAAGGATACACTTGATGATTTAAGATAATTTCACATAATCGATTGCTTGATTTTATTTGCCTAAATAATTGGATATCCCTTGTGATTTGTTCTACGGATACATTTAGTGTTTCAATTAAGATTGGATATCTTTTGTAATTTACAGATACATCTAATGATTTAATTGATATTGGATTCTTCTTATAATTTGTGCAATGAATGAATACATGAGATGGTTTTGATTAACTGTTGAAGCATAGTAAAACATATCTAAGATTTTAATTGTGAGAACTTCATATTAATATTGATAAACATGAAAGTATGTTGTTATGATTCGGTAAGTGTGAATTCTCAAACCTTAGTTGGGAATTAGCTCCACATAAAAATAAAACCTAAACTAAAGAAAACCTAAACTAAAAAGAAAAAAACTGTAAAATTTTGCTTCCTGGAATTCTATCTATTTTCTTGAATGCAAAGAGGTCTATTTATAGGCTTAGGGAAGTCCTAGAAGCCCTATTAAACCTAGACAATTCGGAGGTCTGTCTCTTAGTGAAAATAAAAGTTTGAAATCGGAATAGGATTCGTCCAGATTTGTGTCCATTAATTGCGGGGCGGTTTTGACATAGTAACCGTCCGAATTAGGAAAATACTAGTTCACAACAAATTGTACTATTTTGAGTTATCTTTCCAATGCCACTTGAATCACTTCAATTAGATATTTGAGTGTAAAGTTATGGTCAAAATACTAAGACATGTACAGAATCTGAATTTGAATCAAATCCGAAATTTTATCGAATCTTATCTTTAATCCGATTTAACATTTTCTTGGATTTGGTTAGACTTAACCACATCATCTAGGTCTTCTCAAAGTATGTTTTCTTCAAAACTTTGCATTTTTTCCTTTAAAGCTGTAGTTTTTCTTTATTGACCTACAAAACATTAAAAACACAAAACTAACATAAAATATTAAATAATGACACAACTAAAGGATTAACTAATGTAAATAAAGGGGTCCAAGTATGTAATATTTGGCACTTATCAGCTCATCATCAGCCTATTTATTGGTAGAGAAGTAAAGTTAGACCTAAATTAGGTCTACTACTTCAACTTGGCTTGGGAGTACTAAGAGTTTGATTTGGACCGTGATTCATACTCCAATTCAACTTGGAGTAGGACTGTTATATCGGATTTGAGTAGTTTTATTCCCATCAACTAAGTTTATGGC